>CM056049.1:551540418-551892918 GCA_029574335.1 Rana kukunoris
AAAGCATCAAACTGTGCTCTCCCCTCATGTAAACATTTTCCTTGGATTTAAATGTTTTAGTGGTTATAATAAAATATTAAAATCCAAAGAAAAGACCATTGTCTAGAGCAGGCATGTCCAAAGTCTGGCCCTGGGGCCAATTGCGGCCCGCGTTCTGGTTTAATGTGGCCCCCCTGGTAATTTGGATATATATATCTTTTGTGGCCCCCAGTGCCACAAAAGATATATCCTGTTTTTATCGGAACTACCTTGGATGGACAGGGAGGGGGGGCGGGAGGAGTGCCGTCAGATTACATACAGGAGAATCTCTGCGACATCTGTAATAGGAAGTCCCGTCTCCTGGGCTGCCATTCTGTCTATCATAGGAGGCTTTGTATTAAAGAGGCTGCCGTGTAAACAGGAGATTCTCCTGTATGCAATCTGTTGGTGTTCGTCCCGCCCCCCCTTCCTGTCCCATCCAAGGTTGCAGATAGGCATTGATTAGGCTGCCCTGATGGCAATGGTGAGGCTGTATTCATGGCAATGGTGAGGCTGCATTCAGCGGCTGCATTTGTGGCAATGGTGAGGCTGCATTCATGGCAATGGTGAGGCTGCATTCATGGCAACGGTGAGGCTGCATTCATGGGCACTGATTAGGCTGCATTAATGGGCACTGACCCTTATTTTGCTGTCCAGTTCTTAATTTAAATATTTTTTTTTTTGTCTGAAACTTACCTCTTAAAGTGAAGGTGTACGTTATACAGCAATAAATATGGTATATCCAAATAACACGCCCAAGCTCATCTCTTCACCACACATAGCCACAAAGGCAAGAGAATTCAAACAAACACACTTAGACCGAATTTTAATGGTTCAAAGGATTTCAGGCAAAATGGTTGGCCCTCACTCATGTTCACTTTATCAAATCTAGCCCTCTTTGAAAAAAGTTTGGACACCCCTGGTCTAGAGCCTCAGTTGTTAATGAGTTCCCATTCTGCATCTCCAAAAAGGATCCACAATGTACTACATAAGTACCTTTTTGTGGACCTTTTGTAATAAAGTTTCAAAGATTGCACTCCTCTGCTACTTTTCAATCCTTTCAATCATCATACAGTATGGTCTTAAAGTACAACTGCCTAATAGACAACATCTAAATTCACCGTGACCATTCACAAAGTATTGTACGCCTTTTCACTCCATCAGATAACATTGATCAGATGAAGGTTTAGTAACTGCTCTTAGCTAAACTGAAACATTGAAACGTTATGCATCTATAATCATTACTGTATTAATAGAATTATGACACTATAGGGAAACTTCACACTTCACTACATCCACCTACTGTAGTAGAATGGAAAATACAAGTAAGGGAAACTTTAATTAAGGAAAAGTATACTTTCTAACATGGAGGCTGTTTAGGGAAATGTGAAAAAATATGGAGAAGGTGGTTTGATATTTTGGAAGTTTGACAAGAAAGGAGAGGATGGATGAGAGAGCGATGGGGGGAGGGGGAGTAAGAGCATGGGGGCCGATGGGGTTGTTTTTGTTTTGTTTTGTTTTTTGTCTTTTTTTTTCTACCCTCTCAATACGGGCTGGGTTGTATGTTTGTATATAAAAGATGATTTGATAAAAAAAAAAAGACATAACCATACACCCCTATGCATGAATGTACTTCCTCAAGTAACTTTTGCTGTAGAGTACCTCATTAGCACTGGCTGCCAGTTTCTTCAGTCCCCAGCTATCAGAGGCCCAACGGTCAGCCACTTCCTTGTCAGAGCAGATTATGAAGTTGTCAAAGTAGATGTCAGGAGTCATTGACCACAGTTCCAACCCAACGGCACTAAACGTTGCCATTTTAAAAGGGTTAAGGTCCTCAAAGTAGTATGGGTTAGGAATTTTACGTGGTTTCCAAATACCCTGCAAAAGACAATATTATTATTAAAAGCGGAAACAAATTCTAATAGTCATACACAATGCTTTGCAAAAGTATTTACCCCATTGGTGTTTTTTTACTATTTTGTTGCATTATAACCTGGAATTAAAATTCTCGTTTTGGGGTTTTGTACCATGATGTATACAACATGCCTACAACTTTGAAGGTCCAGAATACCTTTTTATTGTGAAACCAACAATAATTAAGCCAAAATAAATCAGTAATGTTCAGTGCCCCTAAGAATTCACCCATCCCAAAAGTCAATACCTCTAAGGCCGCGTACACACGATAAAACATGTCCGCTCAAACATGTCTGGTGGACTTTTTGCAGCGGACATGTCTAATCTGATTTTGGTCCAATGGCCTGTACACACCATCGGATCAAAATCCCCGCCGGCAGACAGCGCGGTGACATGGCGGTGACGTTGACGCCGCCACGTCACCGAACTAGGAAGTGAAAAACGTTCACGCATGCGTCAAATCCATTCGACGCATGTGTGGGCAGATATGTCCGCTGGTTAGTGCACTAACCAGCGGACATATCCGACGGACATGTCCGCTAGCCCATACACACGATCGGATTTGTCTGCTGAAACGGTCCATCAGCATGTAACTTCTAAACAGCGCCAGCGTATGTTTTTTCTGTATTCAGAAAACAAGATACGCTGGGTTCGAGCTAAGATACGAGCGACTTAATTGTATTACGCCGTCCTATCTTAACTATAAGGTAAAAGAAAACCGCGCTATAAAACCCCTCCCCCCAAAAGGACTACAGGCTGCAGCAAGCGTGTGATATACAGAAAACAATGGAATATAAAAAGCCGCGCCCCACACAGATAAATCAAAATTAGTTACACCAATATCATTGATGGTAAACAAAATGACACTAAAGTCCATTGAAGTCCATAGTGGTAGAAATAAAAGTTCCCAGAAACGATCCTCTGTAAAGTGTCACCAAGCGAACACACTCCAAAAGGTGCACCCACCACCGAGTGAATAAGCAGCTTACCAGAGGTCCGTCATAAGTCAGCGTCTGACTGTGACCCAGCCAACGGCCTTTAAATCCTTGTGGTTCCCAAGATCAACCCTAATGGACCAGGACGGGACACTTCTTATAAAAAGTCTATAGGATTCAAGGTTCAAAGGGGAGAACTGGCAGCAAAATGTTGGTAAGAGCATGGGAAGTACTCTCTTTGCAGGCTTCTCATTACTGACATGGCACATGTCAGTAATGAGAAGCCTGCAAAGAGAGTACTTCCCATGCTCTTACCAACATTTTGCTGCCAGTTCTCCCCTTTGAACCTTGAATCCTATAGACTTTTTATAAGAAGTGTCCCGTCCTGGTCCATTCGGGTTGATCTTGGGAACCACAAGGATTTAAAGGCCGTTGGCTGGGTCACAGTCAGACGCTGACTTATGACGGACCTCTGGTAAGCTGCTTATTCACTCGGTGGTGGGTGCACCTTTTGGAGTGTGTTCGCTTGGTGACACTTTACAGAGGATCGTTTCTGGGAACTTTTATTTCTACCACTATGGACTTCAATGGACTTTAGTGTCATTTTGTTTACCATCAATGATATTGGTGTAACTAATTTTGATTTATCTGTGTGGGGCGCGGCTTTTTATACGTCCTATCTTAACTGCATTTTTAAGATGGCCGCTAGGGGCTGTAAATCTGCGAGATACGCCTATTCAGGAACGTACGCCCGGCCGACGCAGTGAATTTATGCCGTTTACGTAAGGCGTTTTCCGGCGTAAAGATAAACCACCAAAAAGATGGCGCATACTATGTTAAGTATGGACGTCGGGACCCCGTCCAATTTTTTTAATTTTACGTCGTTTGCGTAACTCGTCCGTGAATGGGGATTTACGTCAATTACGTTCACGTCGAAAACAATGTGTCGTAGCGTCATTATTTGGAGCATGCGCACTGGGATATGTCCACGGTCGGCGCATGCGCAGTTAAAAAAAAATGTAAAAAACGTGGGGTCACAACACATTACCATAAAACACGCCCACCTCATTCACATTTGAATTACCCGGGCTTACGCCGGCCCATTTACGCAACGCCGCCGTAACTTAGCTTGGTGAATACAGCATTTGCCTCGCTAATTTACGGCGGCGTAGCATAAAAAAGATACGCTACGCCAGCCTAAAGATACGGCGGGCTACATGAATCTGGCCCATAATTTGCTGCAATTACAGCTGGAGTATTTCTCCATTAGCTTAGAACATTTAGGCACTGGGATTTTCCCTATTCTTCCTATTCTTCTTGAGCTTTTTCAATTTATATGGGTTGTTTTGATGTACAAAATTTATCAGATCATGCATATTTTCAATTGGATTGAGGTCTGGGTCATTCCAAGATATTTACTGTGAATGTTTCCTTTAAACATTCCAATGTAGCTTTAGCCGTATGTTTTGGGTCATTGTCTGGCTAGAACGAGAACTTAAATGCCAGTATCTGGCAGACTGAAACAGGTTTTCCTCAATAATTGCCCTTTATTTGGTGTCAACCATCCTTCCTTCACTCCTGACCTGTTTTCCACTCCCTGCCAATGTAAAGCATCACCACAGCATTATGCTGGTACAACCATGTTGCACTATGAGGGTGGTGTTCTCAGAGTGACGGGAAGTGTTGGGTTGGGCCACACATAGCGTTTCCAATGATGGGCAAAATGTTCAGTTTTAGTTTTATTCGACAAGAGAACCTTCTTACATGTGTTTAGGGAGCCACTTACATGCTGTTTGGTGAACTCCAAACATGCACAGTATTCTTATTTCTTTTTAATGGTCCTATGGACAGATACTTCTATCTCCGCTGTGGATCTTTGCAGCTCTATTTTCATTTTTGGTGCATCTCTGATTAATGTCCTTGTTGCCCAGTCTGTTTGAGTGTGTGGCCTTCTCTTAATAGGTTTGTAGTGGATCATTTATTCTTTCTATTTTGTGATAATGTATTTAATGTTGCTCTGTGAGATGTTCACAGTTTAGGATATTTTTTCTGATCTATAGCTATCCACAATTTTATCTCTGACCTGTTTGGAGGTCCCCTCGGATCTCATGCTCATTGCTTAGTGGTGCTGCAAACTTTTCAGACTTTTTTGGGACTTTTCAGAAAATAATGTGACAGTAAGGTGAATGTTATGTAATCATCTAAATATGTGACTTCTGAAGTTAATTCGATTTTAATTGCAGGTTGTAATGCACCAAAACAGGAAAACACCAAGAGGGTGAATACTTTTGCAAGGCACTGTGCTGTGCGATTACGAATCAGGTAATAATCTGTGAAGTGATTCACCTCCTAGCTACAGAGTTGTGTTGTCTCTTTAAGCAGGTGTAGAGTATCCCTTGGGCACTGTTACTATGATGAAATGATCATAAATTCCCTCTTTCTACTGCTCTGGGACTATTCACCTGATGACAGCATATTTAGACAGTAGTATTACAATACCTGTAGCACAGGTATTGCTGTAAAGAAAAAGACTTGTGCCAATTTTATCAAACAATTTAGATGGAAGCTAAATAAACCTGCAGCTAGGAGGGGAAATCTCTTAATGTGTTGGAGAAAGGTAGACACACTAGGTGGTAATCTGTAGTATTATTTATGTTTTTAGAACTGATCATTACCTGGTAATTGGGGTTCTCAATCATAGGAGGCTTCCATTTCCCCTTGTAATTTGGATTGTCTATAAGAGGTGGACTCCATTCCCCACATCCAGACTCAGTGTTGCACTTTGGGTTTGGAACCAGAGGGGCTTCCCATTCTCCATCCATGTCATCATTCCTGCCAACAAAATAGTTAATTCTATTACCCTAAAGATTACAGAAGGTTAGATCTGATGCATACAGACAAATTGGTACCTACTTCCTACGGTCTATAGCCTGACAATTCTTGCAGCAAGATACACAGGCTGCAGTCTGCATACCTAACAACTGGTATTGTGGGTTCACTCTTTCTAAGGTTTCTAGTTAATGACATTTTGTATCATTTAGGGTTCTTACACATGTGCATTTAAGACATGGTGTGCTTTGCAATGCATACCCAGAACTCCAGGGTTAGAAAATTAAGTACTGCACAGGTCTTTGTCGTGATACATACTTGTTAAAGTGGAGCAGTAAAAGCACATTTTGGAGAAAAATCTGGACAATAATAAGCATACCCAGAAATCCAGGTTAAGGTGCAGGCAAGGTTCTAGAGGCCCATTTCTGAAGAATGGCAATAATAGTCCAGGCTACAAGCACCATTAAAGGCAAACACATCAGTTCCTTTGCATATGAACCTTGAAAGAAACCTGTCATTTGAAAAATATTCCACTACCACTGATCATCTTTTTCTAAAAATGCTTGTTCTCCAGCTGTTATTGCTTTCTGATTAACTGATATGTAACAAATAGGAGTCCTGCCTTGTTCTGACTTTACTTGCTACATACTGTACATGCAGGGCCGCCATCAGGGGGGTACAGGCATTACACCTGTACGGGGCCCGGGGGTCCCCAGGGGCCCGGAGGCCACCAAGAGCCCCAGATGGCAAGCCCCTTTTTTTATAAAAAAATATATTTTTTTGAAAAAAATATATTTTTTTGAAAAAAATATATATATATTTTTAATATATTTTTCTTTTTTTTTTTATTAAAGGGCCAATTTTTTTTCTTTTTTAGAGGTCCGGAGGTCCCCAGGGCCCCGGATGGCTACCCCCCTTTTTTATATATATTTTTCTTTATTTCTTCTTTTTGTAAAGGGCCCCCCTGCTTCTCAATTCGCGGCAGCTTCTCTATTTCATCATTCGGCAGCACCCCCCCCCCCCGGTTCCCTGCTCCAGGGGGCCCATGCCTGAAGCTGTGTAAGGGGCCCCAAAATTCCTGATGGCGGCCCTGTGTACATGTTCCAGGTCCGTGACGTAGAACACATTGAAATCTGGAAAAAATAGTCAGGTAAGATATCACAATTTAAATGAGAACTCCAAAAATGCAATATTGTGGTGTAAAAAAAAAAAAAAAAGCAGGGAGAGAAATTTGCACATTGAGGGTTGCTTCACGCCTATGTGTTTTTTAGTGCTTTTTGCAGAAGCACTACAGTCCATTTAGCATGATTTCCTGTGGGTCGCTTCACATCTATGATTTTTTCAGCCGCTGCATTTTTGGAAAGGGTCAGGATTTATTTTTTTACCACTTCAGCCCAGGAAGGTTTTTCCCCCCTGTCCTGACCAGGCCATTTTTTGCAATACGGCACTGCGTTACTTTAACTGACAATTGCGTGGTCGTGCAATGCTGTACCCAAATAAAATTGATGTCCTTTTTTTCCCACAAATATAACTTTCTTTTGGTGCTATTTGATTACCTCTGCAGTTTTTATATACAATGGGGCAGATTCACACAGAAATGGATTATCGTAGCGTATCAGAAATACACTACGCTGCCGTATTTTACCTGGCTCTACGTGGAATTCAGGTAGATTTTGTCCAGTAAACGACGGCGGCGTAGTGTATTTCTCCCGTCGCAATCCATATAGACGAGTAGGGGGCGTGAATCATTTAAAATAGGCGCGTTCCCGCGGCGATCGATCTGCGCATGCTCCGTTCGCAAATTTCCCGCCGTGCATTGCGTGAAATCACGTCGTGACGTCATTCGTTGTTTAGGTAGCGTCGTTTACGGGCGATCCTAGTCCCGAACGAGTTACGTAAACAAAAAAAAAAAATTTAATAAATTCAAAGCGGGAACGACGGCCATACTTAACATGGGCTACGTAACGTTAGAGCAGCAAAATGCTGCTCTAACATTACGTACAAAAAAATATACGAAAGTGATTGCGACGACCACTCGTATCTTCGGGAATCGCCGTAAAAAACATTTGCATATCCCGACGCATCAAAACGACGCAAACTCCTCCCAGCGGCCGCAAATAGATGGCAGCGTAGATCCGAAGGCTTACGAAGACGTAAGCCTCTCGGATCGAAGCCCGAAGCCGCCGTATCATGGTTTGAGGATTCAAACTAGTGATACGGCGCGCGAAATTTGAAATTACTCCTGTCTAACACCAGTTAGACAGGCGTAATTGCTCTATGAATCTGGCCCAATATTTTTTACTTTCTGCTTTAAAATATATCCAATAAAAAATCAAATTTCTTCATCAATTTAGGTCAATCAATATTCTACTACATAATTTTGGTAAAATAAATCCCAATAAGCATATACTGATTGGTTTGCACAAAAGTTATAGCGTCTACAAACTGTGGGATATTTTTATGGATTTTTTTGTTTGTTTTACTAGCAATGGTGGCAATCAGCCATTTTTAGCAGGGCTGCAACATTGCGGCTGACAAATCGTACACTCGACACTTTTTGGGAACAAGTGAATGAATGAATGAATGAATGAATGAAAACTTGTATAGCGCGGCACATGCGAACTGAATCGCCTCTGGGCGCTTGTTGTTCCTGTCTCCTTTGATATCAAAAGAGAAAAGTCTTGACCTTTTTCCTAAATGCTAGGTGGTTCTCCTCCAACCGAATGTTGGTTGGTAAAGCGTTCCATAGTCTGGGACCTTGGATCGTGAATCTTCTTTCTCCTTTGGACTTGAAGTTGGCTTTCGGAACCTGGAGCAGGTTCCGATTCGTGGATCGCAAAACGCGATTGGGATTATGCGCTTTTATTATTTCGCATAAATAAAGGGGGGCATTCCCATGGACACATCTATGCGCAAGACAGAGAGCTTTAAAAGCAATTCTGTCTTTGACTGGCAGCCAATGAAGGGCTCTCAGTGATGGTGAGATGGATTCCCAGGGTTTTTTCCCAGTCACAAGTCTGGCGGCCGTATTCTGAACGACTTGCAGACGAGCGATTTGGTACTTGTTGAGGCCGAGGTAAAGGGCATTTGCATAATCCAGCCTGGAGTTTACAATTGCTCCCACCACGACCGCTAAATCATCTTTAGGGATGAACGGAGTGAGTCTGCGTAGTAGGCGCAGTAGATGGTGAGATCCGTTGACTACTGACCCTATTTGTGCGTCCATTGTCATAAAGGAGTCAAAAATGACCCCTAGGCTTTTGACTTTGGCGCTAGGGGTGATGAGCTTGCCCAGAATAGGCGGGGGGGTCCACGCTGTTGAAAGTTGATTCCTGCGCTTGGCGTGAAACAGGAGAAGTTCTGTTTTCGCTCCATTGAGTTTAAGATAACTCTTTGTCATCCAGTCCTCTATCAAAGAGAGACATGTCTCTAGATTGAGGTGGTGATCCTGACTGTTGCAGATGCGGAAATACAGTTGCGTGTCATCTGCATATGAGTGGTAGAGCAGTTTTTGGCTGCTGATAATCTCAAAGAGAGGACGAAGATATATGTTAAACAGCACTGGTGACAGAGGCGATCCTTGAGGGACTCCGCATGTTACTGTGCGTTTTTCAGACGTAAAAGGTCCTAACTTCACTGTTTGCGATCGGTTTTCCAGAAAAGAAGAGAACCAAGATAAATCGCCTTCTGCGACTCTGGCTACTTCCGCAAGCCGAGTCAGTAACAGATTGTGGTCTACAGTGTCGAAAGCGGCACTTAGGTCCAACAGAACTAGAAGACAAGATTCTCCTTCGTCTGCGGCCTTGAGAACATCGTCCCATACTTTCAGCAATGCTGTTTCCGTCCCGTGTCCGGGACGGAAGCCTGATTGCAATGGGTCAAGTAGCTTGTAGGTATCTAGATGCTGTTGCAGCTGTTGTACCACTACTTTTTCCATTATCTTTGAGAGTACGTTGAGACTTGTTATGGGACGGCGGTGGAGTGGGTCCTTGGGGTCCAGGGAGGGTTTCTTCATGATGGGTTGGATTATACCCTCTTTCAACTGTGAGGGCACTATGCCCTCCAAGCAAGACTGGTTGATAAGCTGCGTGATGGGAGGAGCCAGGATGTAGGCGCATTCCTTCAGCAGTTTTGTGGGGATAATGTCATTTGGCGCTGTGCCATTACGCAAAGCGCCAATGATATTCTTAGTGGTCTCGATGGAGATGGGTTCCAGGGTAAACTTACCTGATATAGGAGAATTACTATGGGTGCTGTGTGAGAGGCTGCAGGGGGGGCTGAGGGGAGAATTGCTTTGCTTAATGCTTTCACGGATTACCTCGATTTTATTAATGAAGTAATCCGATAGTTCATTGCAAAATTCTTGTGTGTCCGAACTGGGGGCTTCAATGCATCCTGGTTTCATGGTCTGGGTGACCATCTTGAAGAGTTCGCGGGGGCGGTTTTGGGCGCCGTTGATAGCCTCCGAAAAATACTTTTTCTTAGCTTGGAAAATTCCTTTGTGGTATTTTCTTGTAGTCGCCTTGTAGATGGATAGGTTTAGCTGTGAAGAACATCTTTTCCAGGCAGATTCAGCCCTTCTGCGTTCTTGCTTCAGTAACGACAGCTGGTTGTTAAACCAGCTGCAGTTGTTTTTCCGAATGCGGGTTCGTCGTTTCGGCGCTACCAAGTCGGCTGACTGTAGCATGGCCGAGTTTATGGCTTCCAATGTTTCAACGGCCGTTTGATGCGGCTGAGTTGTTTCTATTTTTTTCCTTAAAGTCGTTTTGAAGAGTTCCGAGTGGAGCTTCTTCTGACATCTAGTCCAGTGTGTTGTCACTGGATTTGATGTTTTTGTTGCAGGGGGGATGGTGGAAATACTGAATATAATTGCATGGTGGTCTGTCCATGGCAATTTTTCATTTTCCCAAATTTTTATTTCCAGAGCTTGTCTGAAAATAAGATCAAGTGTGTGACCTGAAGCATGTGTGGGTCCACATACTAGTTGCTGCAATCCTAATCCTTCGAGGTGGTCAATACAGGCGTCGGCAATGGGGTCTTGTGAGGAGTTGGCCCAGAGATTGAAATCCCCGAGCAGCAAAAGTTGTTTGCTGTTGAGGGTATAAGTGGAGAAGAAATCCGTCCATGATGATAGCAGCTGCGATTTTGGGCCGGGCGGCCTATAGCAGAGCAGAATGTGGACGGTCTCCTTTGAACTTGCTTGCAGTTGCAGAGTAAGGGTTTCCATGAATGGAAGAGGGTTTTGGCGGACTGGTTTGGTGATCATAAGATGAGTCTTGTGGATCACCGCCAGGCCGCCTCCTCTTTGCCCTATTCTGTTTTCCGTTATGATACGGTAATTTTCTGGCACCAGTTCTCCTAGAATGGTGTTACAGTCGGCTGTGAGCCAGCTCTCTGTAATAAAAAGACAGTCTAGATCCTTTTGTTGAATGAAGTCGCGGATTTCAAGTCGGTGTTTTACTGCCGATCTTGTGTTGATCAGAGCACATGATATGTGCTTGAGCTGGGGTAAATGGCTGAAATGTCTGACCGTCGATCTATAATCGATTCTCAATAGTCGCTCAGTTCGTAGGGCCTTTTTGGTGATGGCTGGCAGTATTGCGGCGCATTGCCTCAAACTCCAAATGGTTTCGGCAGAATATTGCCTACATGCCATGATCGCCAATACACCAGGGGGGGGGGGGGATTTTGGGGCAGTGGGGAGAGGAATTGGCTAACTCCTCTCTCCTGGCTTGGTCCAGAGGAAGGCAAAAAACCCTGGCGGCGCTCGGCCAATATGCTCCGGTAGGGAAAAAATTCCTTCCTGACCCCTGTAAGAGGCGATCGGGTAACCCCTGGATCAAGCTTCTGTGCGTTGGGGAGACAGGGGGGGGGGGGGCTGGGGCTGAGAGGGGGACCCTGTTGCTGGTCTGGTGGGATGGCTGCCTGCTCAGGCAGTGGGATGAGGGCTGACAGGGTGCTTCTTTAAATAACTGGGGGCTGAGAGGGTGAAAGACAGGGCCGGGTAACTGTCCTTCTGGGGTGAGGGGGGTTTCCTGGAGGCTGAGTGAGGACCACAGAGGCGTGGGGAGCGGCGCGCCGTTAGGCCGCAAGTGAAGCCGCGGTCTTTCCTAGACCACGGCCCCGCGATTCAGGGCGGCCTGGCGCGGTGCTCTCAAAAGAGCCCCAAAGCGGCGAAAATTTCCGGGCGGAGGATAGAGGAAGGGGCCCTTGGGGATGATAGAGGTGAGGGAGTGCAGGGAAACAAAAAGATGGGGAAAAGAAGATCCGTATTGCTGCGGCTTTATCCTGAAAAGGACGGCCGTCAGCAGCTTTGGTGGAGGGCTCTTACCTGCATAGAGCCAGGGAGCTGAGCTGGAGGAGAGGAGAGATCAGGGGCACAGGACTTATTACAGTGATCAGTGGCAAAAAAAATGCGCTGTCACTGTACTAATGACGCTGGCAGGAAAGGGGTTATCAGGGGCAATCAAAGGGTTAAGTGTGCCCCTAGGGGGAGCTTTCTAACTGTGGCTGGAGTGCTCTGACTGGGTTAAAACAGAGATTTGTGTTTCTGCTTAGCAGAAATACAAGGGGCCAGATTCAGAAAGTAAATACTAAGAATACTAAGAATAGCCGGCATATCTTTTTTTGCTATTCAGAAAAGAAAATACGCTGGAATTCTGCTAATATACGAGCGGCGTAATTCTGTTACACCGTCGTATTTTAGTTGCAGTTTTTACGCTGGCCGCTAGGTGGCGCTTCCGTCGTTTTACGCGTCGAATATGTAAATGAGGGATTTACGGCCATTCGAGAACGTACTTGCGGCCGGCCGTCGTAGTTTATGTCGTTTGCGTTAGCGTTATAGCGGCGTAAGGTTACCCCTGCTATAGGAGGCGTAGCCAATGTTAAGTATAGACGTCGGGACAGCATCGAATTGTACGTTGGTTACGTCGTTTGCGTAAATCGTTCGGGAATGGGGCTCGGCGTTAGTTACGTTCACGTCGTTTACATTGACAAAAAGCAACGTGATTTCACGCATGCGCACTGGGAACGTCCACGGACGACGCATGCACCATCCAAAAAAAACGTCAATTACGTGGGGTCATGATTCATTTACATGAATCACGCCTCCACTTCAGAAATTTGAATTATGCGCTGTTACGACGGGCACTTTACGCTACGCCGCCGCATATTATGGAGCAAGTGCTTTCTGAATAAGGCACTTACCCATAATATTTGCGGAGGCGTAGCGTAAATACCATATGCTAAGCCGCCGGGAAGTTAGTTCAGATGTATCTGAATCTGGCCCAAGATCTCCATTTTCCACTCTGGCAGAACGGCAATCTGTTTTGTTTACATAAGCAGACCGCTCTTCTGCCTTTCCTCGGAACAATTGGCAGGTCCTCACAGACATTGGCTCCTGCTGTGTCCAATCACATACACGCCCACCCCAGATCCCATGCACAAAAACACATATAGTGGTTAAACACAAAATGGTGTGTTTTTGGTTCAATCGACTTCAATGGAGAAGCTGTAGAAAAGCATGCAGTGCACTGCAAAAACTGATCAAAAGTAAACTGCATAGGAGTGAACCAAGCCTGAGCCATGACTGACAAAGGAATTTACATTTTCTTCCTTATTAAGCCTAGTACACATGGGCTGAATGTCAAGCGGCATTGGCTAGTTCAATAGAAACCAGCTGACATTCAGCCCATGTGTACCGCAGCTGTTCACTCCGCTTCTGTCGAAGGGGCATGACCAAAAAAGGTCTCCTGATCAGCTCCTGATCAGCACTCTCAGCCAATGGCTGACAGCACTGACCGGAGTGTTCTGGCGGGGGGCTGTCCCTCTGTCAGAAGACAATAGAACAGTAGGGGAGATCCCTGTACTAACATTGCATAGTTAAAGCGGAGTTCCACCCAAAATTTGAACTTCCGCTAATCCCACTCCTCACCCCCTTACATGCCACATTTGGCATGTAATTTTTTTTGGGGGGGGGGGTGGGGGCTTCAGGAGGAGTGGGACTTCCTGTCCCACTTCCTCCTTCCGCCGAGGGGCTGGTTAGGCGATTAAGCTTAATCGCCTACAGCAGCCCCTCCCTGTAGGTGATCGCATGGGACACTGACAGGTCCCATGCGATCGCCTGTCCAATCAGCGGCGGGCCGCGCCGCTTGCGCATGCACAGTGGCGCTCGCGCATGCGCAGTGGGTGCCTGGCCGTGCAGCCGAAGGCTGTCACGGCCGGGTGCCCACAGTTGCAATGAGGACGCCGGCCGGGGAGGGGGGGGAGAGGAGCGGAGCCCCGATCGGCGTGTCGTTGGAACGCTGGAGCAGGTAAGTGTCTGTTTATTAAAAGCCAGCAGCTACACTTTTTGTAGCTGCGGACTTTTAATAAACATATAACTTGGCTGGAGCACCCCTTTAATACACCGGCTCCTCTTGAGCCATAATTTTTTTTTTTTCGTTCAGCCTTACTGGGTCGAATGAAACATAAACAAATAGTGTGTACCAGGCTTTGGTTCTGTAGGGTTTCTAACCATAATGGTTAGTTCTACAAAAAACAAAACCGAGTCTGTTCACCAAGAGATACCAAACCTTTTCATACATGGAAAACTGATTACATCCATAAATCAACCTGTGATTTATTACCTGGCTCATCCAAAAGACAACGTAAAGAGCATTTGTGGTGTGCAACATTCAATCAGCATCTGCCAATTAGGATTTACTTTACTGAAGTCACAAAAGAGAAAGATACGTTTTAATGGGTTGGCATACTTAGCTTTTTCCTTTTGATTAAACCCAAAAAATTAAAACTCAACACTGACTTCTTACCAGTCACTTGGTTTATGAGCTTCTGAGTCGGGTATTAGGTGAGATTCATCATCCAGCCAGCCTTCAGGTTTTACAGCATTGGGATCTTCTATTTTAACAGGCCCACCTTCATCCCTTGTGTATATATAAATATATAAAACATGAACTTAATGACAATAAAAATAGCATATACTGTATAAAATGACTTTCTACTGTTTATCTTTCACTCAGCAGACACACAGTCATGATCCAAAATCAAACACTAGAAAACAACACAAAAAAGCACCAATTGGAATCTCCTGTGAAGTAAAACAGATGACCGCTATAAACACTGAAAACAATCTCTGATGGGTGCCAATGGTATAAAAAGCAAGAAGAAGTTTATTGAGATAATGTTCTAAGATGATGGCATGGAGGAGCTCAGCTATGAGGAAGGATTAGAAGAACTAAATTAATTCACTCTTAAGAAGAGGAGAATAAGGGGGATATGATTAACATGTACAAATATATAAGAGGTCCATATAGTGAACGTGGTGTTGAGTTATTCACTTTACGGTCAACACTGAGGACAAGGGGGCACTCTTTACATCTAGAGCAGGGGTCTCAAACTCCCGGCCCGCGGGCCAGTTGCGGCCCGCAGACCGAGATTTTGCGGCCCACTGACAAGCCCTTCCCCAGGACAGTGTCATACTTTGCAGCGCATGCAGCGCGGTACCCTGTCCCTGCAGCCCCCCGTACTCATCTTTGTGTCCGGCAAAGCAGGGGTGTGCGTCATGTGACGTCAGCAGCGTAGGGCGGTGCTGCCGTCACGCGCCCGTCCGCACTGAAGTGAAGTTGCTCAGAAGAGCTGAGCGCCCTCGCCCTCGTCAGCAGCGTCCTTCAAGGTAAGCTGCTGCTACTGTAATGCCAGTTAGCAGATGCTATCACAGGGTGGTAGGGGGAATAGGGGGTGCTACTGCTGCGGAGGGCGGTTGTTGTTGGAGATGATTGGGAGGCTAGCACCCTCATGTTATTACCACAGGGGGGGGGGTGTTGCTGGTGAATGATTAGGGTGCTACTGTTCATCAACACCCCCCAACCCCCCAGCAGTAGTACCCCCATAATCTTTCAGCTGATGCTATTATCACAGGGTGGTAGGGGGAATGGGGGGTGTTGCTTGTGGATGATGGGGGTGCTACTGCTGGGGGGTTGGGGGGTGTTGATGAACAGTAGCACCCTAATCATTCACCAGCAACAGCCCCCCCCCTGTGGTAATAACATGAGGGTGCTACTGCCCTTGCAGTAGCATCCCAATCATCCAACACCCCCCCAGCAGTAGCACCCCCCAACATCTGTCAGCTCATGCTATTACCACAGGGGGGACGGGGGAATGGGAGTGTTGCTGGTGGATGATGGCGGTGCTACTGCTGGTGGGGGGTGTTATTGGTGGATGGTGAGGGGCGCATGATGGGGCATTATATGTGAGGGGCACATGATGGGGGCATTATATGTATGTGAAACCATATTCGCTCAGCCCTGATAGGAAATTTCTGTGGGTGGAACAAGAGCTCAGCCTATCAAGGCTGAGCGAATATTGGCGCACTGCCCTAATAGACTGAGCGCTAATCTATGTGATTGGCTGGCAGTGCCGAAAGAAGAATGGAGAAGAGTGAGTGTGTGTATGTGACTGCAGCCAGGGTCATAGGGACTGTCCTGGAGAGTGAACATTAGGGGCGGCAGGGGCGCAATCTGTGACATAGTGGTGGCGTCCCTGTAGGCTACAGCTGTTGTAGACAGTACAGTTGAGACAAACTAGTGTGTACAGTTCAAATATGTTTTTGTCTTCCAGCCCCAGTCATGTCTTACTCAAAACCTGCTATGAAGAGAAAGGTTGATGATGAGCACAGAATTTTTCAGAAGAAGTGGGAGATGGAATATTTTTTCGTGGAGCACAGGAGTATTCCGACGTGCCTTATATGCACTGAGAATGTTGCGGTGCTCAAGGAGTACAATATCAGACGTCATTATATAACTAGACATGCTGAGGAGTATGCTAAATACCAGGGAGATGAGAGAGAGGCCCAGGTTGCCAAACTTAAAAAATGTCTACTGAGGCAACAAGAGCTTTTCAAGAAAGCAAACAAAGAGAGTGATGCAGCAGTTGAAGCTAGTTACATAGTGAGTGAGATGATTGCTAGGGCAGGAAAGCCATTCAAGGTAGGAGAGTTCATCAAAAATGGCATGTTACAGGCTGCAGGTATAGTCTGTCCAGAAAAGAAGGGTCAGTTTAACAACATCAGCCTTTCAGCCAACACAGTGGCAGAGCGCATTTCTGACCTGTCAGGTAACATTTATGAGCAACTGTGTGAAAAAGGTAAACATTTCCATTCATACTCAGTCGCTCTTGATGAGAGCACAGATGTTACTGACACTGCGCAGCTCGCAATATATGTCCGTGGTGTTGATGACAATTTTGAAGTGTTAGAGGAGGTGCTTACAGTGATTCCAATGCATGGCCAGACCACTGCTCAGGAGATAGTCTGCCAGCTGTGCAAAGCCATAGTAGATGCTGGCTTATTATGGAAGAATTTTGTAGGTATAACAACTGATGGAGCGCCATCAATGACAGGGAGGAAAATGGACTTGTGGCACTTGTTCAAAGAAAACTACAAGAGGAGGGTGTGGAAGAGGCCATTGCTCTGCACTGCATTATCCATCAGCAGGCCCTTTGCAGCAAATGCCTGAAGTTTGATAATGTGATGTCTGACGTTGTGAAATTCATCAACCATATCAGATCCAGAGGTTTGAGGCATCGGCAGTTCCGTGCCTTTTTAGAGGAAATAGAGTCAGTATATGAGGATGTTATATACTTCACTGAGGTGCGTTGGCTTAGCAGGGGAAACGTCTTAAAGAGGTTTTTTGAGTTGAGAGCAGAAGTTAAAGCTTTCATGGAGATGGATGGGGCGGTTGTTCCTGTACTAAGTGATCCCAAATGGCTCATGGACTTGGCTTTTCTTGTTGACATCACACAGGAGCTGAATGTACTAAACAAAAAGTTACAAGGCCAGGGGCAGCTTGTCACTGTTGCCTATGACAATGTCAGAGCATTCACTGCAAAACTGGTGTTATGGAAAGCCCAGCTGTCTCAGACAAACCTCTGCCATTTCCCAACATGCAAGGTACTTATGGACTCGGGCACACCATTCAGTAGTATTAAATATACTGATGCAATTGCAAAGCTACAGGAAGAATTTGATGACAGGTTTGCAGACTTCAAGACACACACAGCCTCTTTTCAAATGTTTGCTGACCCCTTTTCCTTCAATGTGGAAGATGCACCCCCTGCGCTTCAAATGGAGCTAATTGATCTGCAGTGCAATTCTGAACTCAAAGCTAAGTTCAGGGATATAAATGGAAAAAACAGACAAGCTTGGACAATTTATGAGAGAATTGCCCACCAGCTTTCCTGAGATTTCCAGGGTGTTCAAGCGGATCATGTGCCTTTTTGGGAGTACCTATCTGTGTGAAAAGCTTTTCTCCACCATGAACTTTAATAAGTCAAAGTACAGGGCCAAACTTACTGATAAGCATCTTCAAGCCATATTGAGGGTGTCAGTTGCTTCCTCACTCAAGCCAAATGTTGCTGAGCTGTGTAGGAGGAAGCACTACCAGGTCTCTGGCAACAAGAAGTAGGAAGTAAGAGAAACTTATGTTCTTTACAACCGTTAATGTTTAGAACTATTATTAAGATTGCATCAGTTGTACATTTTAAAATTTTGGTCCAATACTTGATGCGGCCCAGCCTCACCCAGCTTATACCTCCAGTGGCCCCCAGATAATTTGAGTTTGAGACCCCTGATCTAGAGGAAAAGAGATTTCATCTCCAAATACGGAAAGGTTTCTTCATAGTAAGAGCTGTGAAAATGTGGAACAGACTCCCTCCAGAGGTGGTTCTGGCCAACTCAGTAGATTGCTTTAAGAAAGGTCTGGATACTTTCCTAAATGTACATAATATAACTGAGTACTAAGATTTGTAGGTAAAGTTTATCTGGGGAATATCTGATTGCCTCTCGGGGGATCAGGAAGGAATTTTTCCCCTGTTTTTTTTTTTGCCTTCCTCTGTGTCAACTGTGGGTATGAAGTTGGGTGTATGGGATTGTACTGTGTTTTTTATTTTGTTTGTTTATTTTTTTGTGGTTGGACTGGATGGACTTGTGTCTTTTTTCAACCTGACTAACTATGGTGTACCTTTAATAAACCGTGATAAGCTGAGATCACGGCTGATCACGGCTGATCACAGCTTATCACAGAGCATTGCCGGTTTAATATACTGTGATAAGGAGCAGAGAACACATTCTCCACTTCACATCACAGCACGTGGATGTTTTGTCACAAACGGCCAGTTTAATAAACCGTGATCTGAAGATTTCACAGCTCTTCCACTGAAATATCTCCCTTCCAGATTCACCAGATCAGAGGTGGAGAATCTGGGAGAGAAGCTGGTGTGATAAGAGGAAGAAGGCTTATTTCTTCCTAATATCAACACCAGTGGGCTAAAAATGAATATTAACAACAATATACATGTGTGTATATAGATACTGTGTATATATATATATATATATATATATACATACACACACGCATATATACCGTATTTATCGACATATACCACGCACTTTTTTGCCCTTAAAATCAGGGCAAAACCGTGGGTGCGCGATATACGCCAATACTCGCTTCCCGCGCTGTGTTTGAACTTTGCCGTCGATCCCTGCTTCCAGCGCTGTGTTTAAACGCCGTCGCCGCTGACATATACCGAGCGCAGTACACTCGGGTACAGTCGGCCAGGCTCGGCTCCCCTCGCGGTTATGCGAGAGGAGCCGAGCGTGGCCAAGCGTGCCCGAGTGTACTGTGCTCGGTATATGGCCGCGGCGGCGTTCAAACAGCGCGGGAAGCAGGGATCGGCTCAGAGACAGCGCAGGAGCAGCGGGGAGGACACCACAAAAGCCGCAGACGGACGCCGGACCGGACAAGGCCGACCGATGGACGCTGGGCAAACACCAAAACTGTAAGTAATAAAAAAATAATAAAAGTAATACAAAAAAAAAATTCAGGAATTTCACGTCCAGAGTAGGGGTGCACGCTATACGCAGGTGCGCACAATAGGTTGATAAATACGGTATATATATATGTACATATATACATATATATATTTATATATATATATATATATATATATATATATATATATATATATGTGTGTGTGTGTGTATGTATACACACATATATACCGTATTTATATACAGTGCGGAAAATAAGTATTTGAACACTCTGCTATTTTGCAAGTTCTCCCACTTGGAAATCATGGAGGGGTCTGAAATTGTTATCGTAGGTGCATGTCCACTGTGAGAGACATAATCAAAAAAAATAATCCAGAAATCACAATGTATGTATTTATTTGTATGATACAGCTGCAAATAAGTATTTGAACACCTGAGAAAATCAATGTTAATATTTGGTACAGTAGCCTTTGTTTGCAATTACAGAGGTCAAACGTTTCTTGTAGTTTTTCACCAGGTTTGCACACACTGGAAGAGGGATTTTGGCCCACTCCTCCACACAGATCTTCTCTAGATCAGTCAGGTTTCTGGGCTGTCGCTGAGAAACACGGAGTTTGAGCTCCCTCCAAAGATTCTCTATTGGGTTTAGGTCTGGAGACTGGCTAGGCCACGCCAGAACCTTGATATGCTTCTTACAGAGCCACTCCTTGGTTATCCTGGCTGTGTGCTTCGGGTCATTGTCATGTTGGAAGACCCAGCCTCGACCCATCTTCAAAGCTCTAACTGAGGGAAGGAGATTGTTACCCAAAATCTCGCAATACATTGCCCTGGTCATCCTCTCCTTAATACAGTGCAGTCGCCCTGTCCCATGTGCAGAAAAACACCCCCAAAGCATGATGCTACCACCCCCATGCTTCACAGTAGGGATGGTGTTCTAGGGATGGTACTCATCATTCTTCTTCCTCCAAACACGGTTAGTGGAATTATGACCAAAAAGTTCTATTTTGGTCTCATCTGACCACATGACTTTCTCCCATGACTCCTCTGGATCATCCAAATGGTCATTGGCAAACTTAAGACGGGCCTTGACATGTGCTGTTTAAGCAGGGGAACCTTCCGTGCCATGCATGATTTCAAACCATGACGTCTTAGTGTATTACCAACAGTAACCTTGGAAACGGTGGTCCCAGCTCTTTTCAGGTCATTGACCAGCTCCTCCCGTGTAGTCCTGGGCTGATTTCTCACCTTTCTTAGGATCATTGAGACCCCACGAGGTGAGATTTTGCATGGAGCCCCAGTCCGAGGGAGATTGACAGTCATGTTTAGCTTCTTCCATTTTCTAATGATTGCTCCAACAGTGGACCTTTTTTCACCAAGCTGCTTGGCAATTTCCCCGTAGCCCTTTCCAGCCTTGTGGAGGTGTACAATTTTGTCTCTAGTGTCTTTGGACAGCTCTTTGGTCTTGGCCATGTTAGTAGTTGGATTCTTACTGATTGTATGGGGTGGACAGGTGTCTTTATGCAGCTAATGACCTCAAACAGGTGCATCTAATTTAGGATAATAAATGGAGTGGAGGTGGACATTTTAAAGGCAGACTAACAGGTCTTTGAGGGTCAGAATTCTAGCTGATAGACAGGTGTTCAAATACTTCTTTGCAGCTGTATCATACAAATAAATAGTTAAAAAATCATAAATTGTGATTTCTGGAATTTTTATTTTTTTTATTATGTCTCTCACAGTGGACATGCACCTACGATGACAATTTCAGACCCCTCCATGATTTCCAAGTGGAAGAACTTGCAAAATAGCAGGGTGTTCAAATACTTATTTTCTGCACTGTATATGTAGTTTTATATATATATGTTATCACATGTCTGAAAACATTAATTACATGTTCTTTTAAACTTTAGTTTCACTTTTTGAACTCGACTGCACCATAATCTCACAATATCTCACAAGATTACAGGCAGTCCACCCACTTTTACACAGATCTCGGCTGTTTTCAGAGAAAAAACTTCACCTCTGTTCACCATCTGAGAACTGAAGTTCTCAGTTTATAAGGCCCCTTTCACATGAGCGGACGAACGGTCCGCTAATTACAAGTCCGTTTACGGACTTGTAATGTCTCCCTATGGGAGCAGATCCGTTAGCGGATGATGCATCCGCTAACGTCCGCCTACGATCCGCGTCCGTCTGGATCCGTTTTGCGGATGGAAGAAAACCCTATTTTTCTTCCGTCCGGTGGATCGGATCGGATGCAAACGGACAGACTGTCCGTTTCCATCCGATTCCCCATAGGGGATAGCGGAGGAGAGACAGGGCGGTCCCTGCACAGTGTGCGGGGACCGCCCTGTCCGCCGACAGCTGAGAGGGACCCCCCGCTGAGCCGACGGACACACACGGAGCGGACCGAAAAACAGACCGCTCCGTGTGAAAGAGGCCTTAAACTGGCTGCAGAGGAGATCATTTTCCTCCTGAGAACTGCCGTGAACTGAACGGTGAAAAAACTTCACAGTTTATTAAACGGACACCTATGTAACTACCGTATGATAACAAATCAATTGTTGTGGGGCTCTCCTCAGATGAAAAATCAAGTCAGCGTAAACATCACTGTGTAAGTACCTTGTGCATGTGGTTGGCTGTGGTATAGCCGTGCAGGATGGTGCTGCGGTGGTGTAGCTGTGCTCCTTGTCTGCAATGAGCGGAGTCCGATGGACTCAAATGGACTCCGCTCATTGTAGACCAGGAGCACAGCTAGACCATAGAGTGCATTAAAGTGAAAAAACAGGAGGGTTTACAATCCCTTTAAGTATTAAAGCGGATGGTCCACAACAAAAAAATATTAAAAGCCAGCAGCTACAAATACTGCAGCTGCTGACTTTTAATATTAGGACACTTACCTGTCCTGGAGTCTAGCGGCGTCCGCAGCAGAGGACGAGCGTTCGCTCGTCTCTCTGCTGCTCCCCCCTCCATCCACGGTGAGGGAATCAGGAAGTGAAGCGCTCCGGCTCCACTGCCCGGTTCCCTATGGCACATGCGCGAGTCGCGCTGCGCCCGCCAATTGGCTCCCGCTGTGTGCTGGGAGCCGAGTGTTCCCAGCACACAACGGGAAAAACACGTCTTTTGCCCGAGACTGCGGGCTGGAAGTGGGTGCAAATACCTGTCTTTAGACAGGTATCTGCACCCCCCTCCCCCCTGAAAGGTGTCAAATGTGACACCGGAGGGGAGGAGGGTTCCGATCAGCGAGTCTTCACTTTAGGGTGGAGATCCGCTTTAAGCAATGATCATCTAATATCTGTGGGTACCTAGAATCCTGATGTTGCTCCCAGCAATACATCAGATGTCATGTCCTCTATAGTGTACACTAGAAGATCGGATTGGTTACTGCCAGGTCTGCTGTTAGAAACCATGGGGCCCCATACAACCCAACCTGCCAGTCTTGTGAACTGCCATAAAGCTGCCTTGCTGAACATATAGAGCAGGGGCTCCTACTTATAAGTAGCCCTGGTTACAGCGCTCAGCACCTTTCTGTTACCCTATAACACTAATGACTCATACTATTATGTTCCCAACCTAGGCCACATAAAGTGATCTTACCAATCTTCTGGTTTGACAGCATCAGAATCTGGAATTTTGACCCGCTCATCCCACTCTTTAGGTTTTTTATCCTTTGGATCATCTATTTCCTTTGGCGGATTTAATGGTGGGATGACATCGTCCAGAAGGCTTCCTTGACTAACAACTGTTTGATCAATAAGAATTTCAAAGGTGTTCTCTGGCTTCAGAACTGGATAACAAAAAGGATATCAACCATCACAATCAGCATGGACTTCTGGATTTTACAAAATATAGGTGTTTTTCAGCTCTGGGCTGGAGATTAAATCCGATTGAAGAATCTCTGTCCAATCTCTTTTAGAGTAAGGCTGGGTTCACACTACGATTTTCCCGTCCGTCAGCCGCATACGATTTATATGAAAAAACTTATGCGGCTGAAACGGATTGAACCGTACGTAAACGTATGCGTTTATAAAACGTATACGGTTTCAAAAAGTGCGTACGGTTCCATCCGGTTTTGATTAAAAAAACGCATACGTTTTTGGAATTAGTGTCATTTAATAAATAAAGATTTTCTTGTTTTGAAAATGCGCATGCGCAGACGAAAAACGCATACGGTTTATACGTATGGAACCGCACATATGTGCGTTTTCCATTGACTTTAATGTTAAAAAAAAACGTATGCGTTTGCCATACGGTTTCAAAAACGGACTCAAAACCGTGGTCGAACATGGTTTTGCGTACTGTTAAAAAACGTTTTGCCAGCAAATCGTACGCACCCGGATGCATCTGAGTGCATACGATTTGCAATGCATTGTCTATGTATGCGTTTTCCCGTACGGGCCCATACGTTTTCAAAACTGAAATCGTATGCGGCTGACGGACGGGAAAATCGTAGTGTGAACCCAGCCTTACCGTAACTTTGTAGTTTGGGCACCTAACTAAACAATCTATTTCATTTGTAGCAGGCCAATGTGCAACACAGTTGTTGGTAGATGTAAAGGCAAGTGTACAATTAGATTGTAATGTATATGATCAGCTCAGGACCCTGTTCAATGCATCTCCTTACAGAGTCCTCTTGTCTACATATTAATATTTTTAATAGCAAGCAACGGCTATTAACCACTTGCTTACTGGGCACATATGCCCCCCTCCTGCCCAGGTGACGTGGCTCCCAAACAACATTTTTTCCCCACATTTTAGTGGTATTTGATCACCTCTGCGGTTTTTATTTTTTGCGCTATAAACAAAAAAAAGAGCGACAATTTTGAAAAAAATCTAAATTTTTTACTTGTTGCTATAATAAATAGCCCAATTTTTTTTTTTTTTTTTTTCAGTCTAGGCCGATATGTATTCTTCTAAATATTTTTAGTAAAAAAACTTAAAACTAAATACTCCCTCCTCAAGAGGCTTTCTACACACCAGAAAGAAAGCCTCGCATTACTGTGTGGAGTTACAGACAGAAGAACAGGAAGTGAGGATTTCTCAGAAAAAATAAGGACATTTAAAAGCAAAATGGAAGGATGAGGTAAGTGAAGGAGGACTGCACTAAGGTAATGGAAGCTATTTAGGGGGAAAAAAATTCCTTTACAACCCTTTTAAGGGAACTTCACTCCACAAATAAAGTTTGGGTCCATCATGCCTCCAAAACAATGCTAGTTGCCTGCTTGATATACTGTTCTATTTCATTACTTCAAGATAGGTCAGCAATGGCTGCCTGCAGATTTCACTTAGCACAGATTTTCAGTAAGTGACTTCATTTTTATGATGTAGCTGGTCCACAAGTACATATATGTTATTATGATAAAAATTCTAGCTAGACCGTCTGCTACTTTACCAAGTGTTAACCATACATAAATAAACATACTCAAAGTATACAGATGTGTCTTCTTGTCTGTATAAAACTTTTTCAGATCAACATCGGGACGCTTTGCATGTTTTTCATCATAATCCCCAATTATTGGATTTTTATGCCTGAAGATGAAATGCAGTTTATAATCTTCTCCACATTTGTCTGGTCCAAACATGATTGTGTATGGAGTCCGGTCATGGAATTCCTCCTGTATAAGACACAAAGTGAAATCAATAAAAATTGTGAAGATGAAGGGAAAGGAAGAAAATTAAATTAAAAGTCACAAAAAGCAGTTGTATATTTAGATTTTGTGCTGCCATAAGCCTGACTAATCTTGTGCGCCCATAAATTAAATATGACCCACTCCTTCCTGTTTAGGAACCGCCCTGTCAATGCAGCCTCATCAGTGCCACCTCATCAATGGTCATCAATGTGGCCTCATCAGTGGCCATCAGTACATCTTTATCAAGGGCCACCAGTACAGTGTTTATCATTGCAGCATATCAGTGCAGTCCTATAAGTGCAGCTTATCAGTGCCTCCTCATCAGTGCCACCTCATCAGTGCCACCTCATCAATGTGGCCTCATCAGTGGCCATCAGTACATCTTTATCAAGGGCCACCAGTACAGTGTTTATCATTGCAGCATATCAGTGCAGTCCTATAAGTGCAGCTTATCAGTGCCACCTCATCAGTGCCACCTCATCAATGTGGCCTCATCAGTGGCCATCAGTACATCTTTATCAAGGGCCACCAGTACAGTGTTTATCATTGCAGCATATCAGTGCAGCCCCATAAGTGCAGCTTATCAGTGCCTCCTCATCAGTGAAGGAAATTAGTGCCCATTAGTACAATCTATTAGTGCCCATCAGTGCAGCATATCAGAGCAGTCCCATCAGCATCCATCAGTGCAGCCTCATCAGTACCCATCAGTGTAGCATATCAGTGCTGCCACATTAGCGCCCATCAGTGAAGGTTATCAGTACCCATCATTGCCGCCTCATTAGTGGCCATCAGTGCCACCTTATCAGTGGCCATCAGTGCCACCTTATCATTGGCCATCAGCGCAGCCCATTAGTGCCCACCAGTGCAGCATATCAGTGCCACGCCATCAGTGGCCATCGGTCAAGCCTTATAAGTGGCCATCAGTGCAGCATTATAAGTGGCCATCAGTGCAGCCCATTAGTGCCCATTAGTGCAGCCTATTAGTGCCCACCAGTGCAGCATATCAGTGCCACGCCATCAGTGGCCATCGGTCAAGCCTTATAAGTGGCCATCAGTGCAGCATTATAAGTGGCCATCAGTGCAGCTTATCAGTTGCCTGGCCATCAGTGCATATTTTATGTTATGTTTATCATAATATGAGGTGATCCACAGTATAAAAAGTGAGAAATCCACCCCTCCCCCACATAACACACCCTGGTAATATACAATGAACTGTGGATCACCTCATATTATGATAAACATAACATAACATATGATAAACATGTCCAAGCTAGACATGTAAATAACCTGTCACTCAAAGCAAGGAGAGAGGAAAGGACTTTTTATTTAGACAGGTTTTTATCTGGAAGTCTGTTCATTTTCACTGAACAATAAAAGAGGATTGCTTAGAGCTGGATTAACTCTGTGTAGCAAGACTGGGCACAGATGAGAGGAAATCTTATACTCTACATTGTGACATAAAAAAAATATGTTGGGTTTACATCCACTTTAAGCAGTTTGTGACACCAACAGCCAAAATATAATAATGTATGGCAGCAGTGCAAAATCAATAGACAGGTAAAAAAAAAATCTGAATCAATTTTAGTTAAAACAAAAATATTTGAGGTTATTATAATGACACTAAAACATATTTAGTGACACAACATAAATTATAAAGTGACACCAAACTAATTTGTGAAAAAAATATTATAATCAGTCCATAAAAGCCCATCAAATAAGGGCATAAAAGTTTGAAAAAACCTTAAGCAGATCACAGAACCTTCAGCTGTGATCTGGTTGATGCAGAGGAATAGACAGCAACCTTGACTGGATACGTACCTGGTGTTTGGTGTCTTCCTATTCAAAGGGATTTAACGTGCACATTTGATCATATTATCTGATGGTCCAAAGGATCCGCGGAAGTTCCATTTCTGGGTGGAACTCTGCTTTAAGGTGAAAAACGTTCTGCCCCCCAGAGCCCCCCTTTTACTTACCTAAACCCGATCGTTCCAGTGACGGAAAGAAGCACAGCAGCTCAAGCAACTGTCTCGGGTCCTCAATGGATAGATTGATAGCAGCAGGAGCCATTGACTTCCACTGCTATCAATCAAATCCAGTGACATGTGAGCCGGAGGGCGGGGCCAGATCCTGCTGTCTGTGTCAATGGATGCAGCAGCAGGACTCAGGAGCGCGCCCCCATGGAAAGCTTCTCCCTCTGGGGGCACCCAAGAAGAGGAGGAGCCAGGAGCACCGCTGAGAGACCCCAGAATAGGATTGGGGTCGCTATGTACAAAACCCTTGCACAGAGCAGGTAAGTATAACATGTTTTTTATTTAAAAAAAAAAAACCTTTACAACCCCTTTAGGTCTATTCTATGCTGCTGCGTGACAGTACTTTACTAAAAGCAGATGAACATTTCATAATATTTTTTTCAAAGCCATTTCCACTTCCCCATAAATTGATACCTATGTAGCCATATTTTTTTACCCCTGGTTCACACTAAAAGCGGGAATGAAATTGTGCGATTTCATTCCCGCATCTCAGTCTCGACTTTGGGTTGCCGCACAGATGTCAATGGAAATCGCATCCCGAATTTGCCAAAAGTAGTATAGAAGCTACTTTTGGGAATCGGTGCGGCACGGGATATGTGGTGTCGCACCGATTCGGATGGGGCCATTGCCGGCAAGCCCTACAGCAACAAGTGTTGTCACAGATGATACTGTTTTCTATAGGCTAATACAAGAACGCCTAAAGCTCAAACGCTATATCAAAACCCAGATAAATACACAAAAATGTGCATCCTCAAAGATGAATTCCAGGTATGGATATTTTTATACAGTTAGGCCTCGTACACACGACCGAGAATCTTGTCAGCAAAAACCCGTCGTTTTCCCCGATGAGATTCTTGGCAAGAAACTCTTGCCGCTGGAGTGTACTAACTTTCATTTCAAAAGAACCGCGGAAAAGGAAAGAACGTGATGACGTCATCGTGTATGATGAGCATGCGCTCGTCACATTCGATGCCGTCACCGCCATCTTGCTTCACCCTACCTATGCTGTGGAAGCTACCGTGCATGCGTCAAAGTTGATTCGAGCATGCGCGGGTTTCCACGTCAACAGGTAAGTATACACACTCTCGGGTTTCTCGTCTGAAAACAGGCAGAATCTCAAAGAGAAAAAAGAGAGCAGGTTCTCTTTTTTTCTCGTCGAGATACTGGCCAGATTTCCAGAGGAGAAACCTGAATGCCTCGTACACACGAACGGGAATCTCGGCAAGAAGCAGTTTTCTTGCCGAGAAACCCTGGTCGTGTGTACAAGGCCTGACATTGGTCCATCTTGGACCAGCAGCTTTGGATGAAAAACATCCACATATTATCTTCTTTTGGGAAGCTGGTCTTTGCAGTTCAAATTGGATCTGCTGACCTACATTAGAAGCCTGTTAATGCTTTCCTCTCACCCAGAGACACTTAGGGGGCTGATCATCAAGATGGGACAGCAAAGTGGCCATATGCTGCTAGTTTTCTTTCATTCATCTCGCTGATTCCTCTATCAACAAAAATAAGGTTGATGAAGGAATTCCCTGCCCGCTGGGACATTTTATTCTACCAGCACGATCCTAATACACTAATCAACAGCTGCTGATCGACAAAAGTTTTCCATCAAATGATCAACTTCTGTCAAGCGGGGATGGCCACACCCTGATGAAATATCATCCGGCCCCTGCTGAGCCAGCCGACTTTCGATTAGTGTATGGCCAGCTGTATTTTGGCAGACCCAGCACATCCAGCTACCTAGGAGCAGGTGAAGATGAATGGTTACTGAGGGCTGGTTCAAAACTATCTCCGAATAGCTGCGATACTTAAAGTATTTTCCATGGCCACCAGTTGTGTGATGACTTAATTCACCTACTTATAGCTTTACATTTAGAGAAAATAATAAAACATTTGTTAAACCATAATAAGATTAACTCACACACCAGATTCAAACTGCTCGAATGGGAGAGGAGCTTCATATATGCCCCTCCACAATCAATGCTGTCCTGAAAATTCACCTCATACCTGGGTAAAAATAAAATAGAAAGCAGATAAGAAGAAAAAACTCTGCATATGATAATGCACGGTATAGTACGACATATAGGATAAGGCAAGGTAATGAATACTGCTAATGTTCCTTGTGAAGTAACTATCAACTGCTCAGATTTAAATTTCTCTGGTAGATCAGTTTAAAGGGTCACTAAAGGATAATTTTTTTTAGCTAAATAGCTTCCTTTACCCTAATGCAGTCCTGGTTTTATGTCCTCATTGTTCGTTTTTGCTGTAATCCTTCTCTGTTCTGCACACTTCCTGGTTGTCTGTTTCCTTATGGAAAAAGTACTGGGAGCTCCTCTCTGTGGTCTCTAATCAAGGAGGTGTGATTACTGTGTGTCTAAAACCCCTCAGAACCAATCAGTTTAATTTTAAAAACAAACACTGCCCTGTATTAGCTCTGTGTCTCTGTCCTTCACAGAAGCATGAAACTAGATGAAAAACCAAACTGAAACTACAGGTACATTATATGATTGATTTTTATCTATTTTTAATCATTTTTAAAGGGAATCAGTTAACTATTATGTCTCTATACCCTGTAAACAGTCATTTCAGCAAAAATAATATTTTCCTTTACAACTTCTTTAAGATCATTTCTGATTGAATGGCAAATGGCTTATCACTGCAAATGTAAATCCAAGAACAAAAATTGAATATTTTGCTGCTTACCAGTTCTTAGATGTGGTTGCTGCATTAGTTAACTTTTTCAAATCAAGCTTTTATTATCCCTTTTTTTCACCCAGTGACAATGTGGGCCGTAATGCAGGGCCCAGGGGCGCCGCCCCCCCCCCAACCCCCCTAGCCATGAGTCCGATTCTCGAATCTACATGCAGGGCGCTAGACGCATAGATTCCAATGTTTTTGTTTTTAAGCACATGAATAGAGCCTGAGGCTCTAATAGGCTTCAAAAAAGGGAGGGCAAGCCCACCCAGTTGTGTGAAAATAGCTAAAGAATATTCGCCGTTGTCTTCCTGATTCTCCTTCCGGCCATTTAGGAAGCGGGTCATGAGACCCAAAAGGAGACCCGATTCTATTGGCTGCCAAAGAGGAGAAGGGAGGAGATGCTGTGATCCAGGGGAAGCCATCGCCTGGAGGATGCGCTGCTCGATAGATGGGGTAAGTGCGGAAATGGTGACCGAACTGCCTGACCGACCAAAGGGGCCCCGGGGGAGTTGTGGGTGCATTGTTTATATATACCACCAGCTGCCACTGCCTAGTGCTCTTGCGAGTATGACACTTCCTATCCTAGGGTGACAATACTCACTCATGTTGCTGCATCTATGGAGGAACTTTTGTATAGTGTGTTAGGACTACAGAACACTCCCCCCCCCCCCTCATTGTCTTTATAAAATAGGTGTGTCCAGTAATTTACAAACAAAAGTGGGAAAAATGCTAACTGATAAGAGTGCAGAACAAGCACAGAGCATAGGATGCTGTCATCTCACTACATATCTGGCAGGATCAAAGGGTTCTGTCTGCAGTTAGGCGTGTTTCACACTATTGCGTCTCTGCAGGCCACGTTTGCTTGGGCACAGCATCCCGTTCATTTACTTGCGTTTCATGTAGGAAAAAGGTTCCCGCACCATTTTGAAAACACAGTGGACGGGAAATCGCATTGCAGTTTCGCACTATGCATTTTTCTGGGGGGTTCCCACGATCACAAACACGCTGCTTATTTAGATGTACAGAGGGGACCATTAAGAATGAATGGCAGCCCTGCGCTTTTTAAAAGAGCAACGTGTTTTGGCTGCGGGTGGTTGCAAGTGTGGAGACAGGTGGGATTCTTGCACACGCAACCACCCACAATAGTATGAACTAGGCCTTATAGATCAAAAGTAGCAAAACAGTTTCAACTGTATATTTACCTGAGAACAAAGAAGAGTTCATTGTTCGGGGGTTTGCAAACATTAAACCTGGTAGTTTTTTTATAACTGTACTTAGTCACAGGCTTTTATTAACTATATAGTGCATAAAGCAAGGATGTGCATTACCCTCCCAAAGCCACATATACTGTAAGCTTGTAGCAGTTTAGCAGTTTTTCAATGTAGTTAAGGGCCCTTTAACAGGGGTCGGATCAGTATTGATCTGCCTCCGTGTGTCCGTCTGCTCAGCGGGGATTCTCCGTAAATCCCAGCTGAGCTGTCGGCTGACAGGGCGGTCCCCGCACACTGTGCAAAGGCCGCCCTGTTTTTTCTCCGCTCTCCCCTATGGGGGAGCGGATGAACACGGACCGTGTGTCCGTGTTCATTCAAACCGCTCTGCAGACGGAACAAAAAATAGGGTTTTCTTCCATACGCAAAAGCGGATCTTTGCGGAAGCGGATGATTACGGGTGTCAGCGGATGTTCATCTGCTGACACCCACAATCACATAGGGACCAATGTATGTCCCGTTTTCATCCGCAACGTATGGATGAAAATGCGGACATACGGTCCGCACATGTGAAAGGGGCCTAAAAGTTAATATGGGGATTTATCAAAACTGGAGCAGACAGATTCTGGAGCAGCTGTGCAAGACAGTCAATCAGCTTCTATCTAACCTTAGTCCCCTCAATGTATTTTGCACATAGCCTTAAAAGAGATTATTTTTTTCCAGAATCATACTTACCTAGATGGATGCTGCATCAGTCCGATGCTGCATCTATCCCCCAGCACCTCTAACACTGAGACCCAAGCGATCAAATACCGCCAATCGCTCAGTTCTCACAGCTTGGTGAGCAGAGAGCTGCTGACTGTTAGTCAGTAGCTCTCTGCTCTGCCCCACCACCACCCCGCTCACTGGATCGCTGGGCTGTGAAAGGGGCAGGAGAGGCTGGCTCAGGCTCTCAGCGGCTCACTGAGAGGCTGAGCAGAGTGCCAGTTCAGGCATTTGGGCAGATCTGACTCTGTTGACGTAAGCTTTACTGAGTCTGGACCGGCTCTGTATCGTCAGCCGATAGCAGGCTTCAGCATGCTGTTTGCTGAAAACTGGTCACAGGAGTGCAGAGCAATCTGCAGTCCTGTAATCTACAGAAGAAGAACAACCAAATAAGCTTTGGCTGTACTTCTCCTTTAATGTGAACAATGGGGTCCTGAAGGATCTAACAGTGTAAGTATATATTATCTTATTTTAATATAGTTTAACAAATATATTAAGGCCATATTATATAAAACTATATTAAAAGCTACAAATTACAGTGATCCTTTTATTACTTCCATAAAAGGGAAAAAGGTTTACTGGGAATAGTTATGCTTTCACTGAAATATGCTTAGATTAAAAATAGGTCTATACTCAGGCAAACGTAAAAACTAAATGTTAAAAAAGGAAGAATACTCAGTTCTCTTGGTCTTGCCTACACGTGTCTATAATTTTTATAGCTTGCTGGGGTACATAATTGCAAAACCTTCAGCAAACAAACATTAGAATGCAAACAGTAAAAGATACACTTGGGAATTTACTACATAGAGTAAAGAGAGAGGACACTTACTGGACAATCAGAGGTTTGTCTTCGAAGGTGAAAGGCTTATTGAGCTTGGATGAAATGGCATGGTGTCTGGCTGTAGACTTTAGGACAAGGCCTAAATCTCCAGATAGCTTGTTTTCTTTTAGCTCTTCCACTTTCCACTCACCTAAATAAAGAAAAATGACTAGCATGGATTAAAATAACTAGAAATATTCTGTTTTGTCCTGGATGCACAATAGGAAAAAAGTCTTACCAAAGTGAATAGAAATCCTACTTGAAGCTTTTACTTGACCTTCTATATAAAAAAATAAAATCCCAGTGCTTCTTTGTATTAAAGGGGTTGTCAAGGTAAAACATTTTTTCCCTAAATAGCTTCCTTTACCTTAGTGCAGTCCTCCTTCACTTACCTCATCCTCCTATTTTGCTTTTAAATGTCCTTATTTCTTCTGAGAAATCTTCACTTCCTGTTCTTTTGTCTGTAACTCCACACAGTAATGCAAGGCTTTCTCCCTGGTGTGGAGAAAGCCTCTTGAGGGGGGAGGGGGCGAGCAGGCAAGTCAGGATGCTCTCTACTATGCAGATAGAGAAAAGAGCTGTGTGTTAGTGGGCGTCCTGACACTGCTGCTCGCCCCCCTCCCCTTCAAGAGGCTTTCTCCACAGCAGGGAGAAAGCCTTGTATTACTGTGTGTAGTTACAGACAGAAGAACAGGAAGTGAGGATTTTTTTTTTACCTTTACAACCCCTTTAATTACAATGGTCACCGGATAAATAGAGAGCCTGTGTTCCTATTAGGATGATTTACCATCTCTATTTGTCCTGTTTACTGTTGTACTATACTATGGGACAGGAAGTGAAGGGGAATATCCCCAATGGGACACAAACTAACAGAGGTTATAACCCTTCCTTACTCTATCCCAAATCTTGCAAATGTGCAGTGTGGATAGCTGGCTGGGATTCCTCAAGAAGTCACAATAGGCTCCCACATCCAAAATGGTGGCTCTAGGGACCCTAAGAAGAACCGGCTGTAGGATGACAGCACTGGACCCCTAGGCACTGGTAAGGACCTCTTTTTTTTAAATAAATTACAGCTATTTGTAGCTAATGACCTTTAAATTGAATAAAAATAAATACATTTTAAGTTCCTCTTTAAAGAATATCTACACCCAAGCACAAAAACTGAACATTTTTCAGCTCAAGTATCTAGATGACTGTATTAACCACTTGCTTACTGGGCACCTACACCCCCTTCCTGCCCAGACAAAATTTTAGCTTCCGGCACTGCGTCGCTTTAACTGACAATTGCGCGGTCGTGCGATGTGGCTCCCAAACAAAATTGGCGTCCTTTTTTCCCCACAAATAGAGCTTTCTTTTGGTGGTATTTAATCGCCCGCGCGGTTTTTATTTTTTGTGCTATAAACAAAAAAAAGCGAAAATTTTGAAAAAAGACACAATATTTTTTGCTTTTTGCTATAATAAATATCCCATTTAAAAAAAAAAAAACATTTTTTATCTCAGTTTAGGCCGATACGTATTCTTCTACATATTTTTGGTAATAAATATTTAAAAAATAAAATCGCAATAACCGTATAGTGACTGGTTTGCGCAAAAGTTATATTGCCTACAAAATACGGGACATAATTATGATTTATTTTATTTATTTTTTTACTAGAAATGGCGGCGACTGGGACATTATAGCGGACACATCGGACACTTTTGACACATTTTTGGGACCATTTACATTTATACAGTGAACAATGCTATAAATATGCATTAATAACTGTATAAATGTAACTGGCAGGGAAGGGGTTAACCACTAGGGGGCGGGAAGGGGTTAAATGTTTCTCCTAGTTTGTGTTCTAACTGTGGGGGGAGGGGGGGGACTGGGGAGGTGACCGATTGTGTCCCTATGTACAAGGGACACAATCGGTCTCCTCTCTCCCTGACAGGGACGTGCAGCTCTGTGTTTACACACAGAGCTGCACGTCCCAGCTCAGTTACTCAGCAATCGCGTGTGCCCCAGTGATGCGACGGGTGCGCGCACGCGCCCCAAGCAGCTTTCTATGACTGCACGTCATATGACGTGCAGTCAGGACAATGGAGTTACCCGCCCGACGTCATATGACGGTGGGCGGGTAACAAGTGGTTAAAAACATTTTCAGCTAGTATAGAAAATGCCTGGCGATTTTGCCAGAAATACAGGGATGTCATTTACTAAATACAAATCCACTTTGCACTGCAAGTGCACTTGGAATGAAAGTCGCTGTAGATCAGAGAGGGACATGCAAGGAAAATAAAAAAAACACCATTTTAGCTTGAACATGATTGGATGATGACATCAGAAGAGCTTCCCCTCATTTCAAATCTTCCCCTCAGATTTAGCGTGACTGCACTTCCAAGTGCACTTGCAGTGCAACGTGGATTTGCCTTTTGTAAATAACCCCCACAGTGTCCTTGTCACTTTCTGTGAAATACACTAAAATAGCAGATAAATGTATCTTCTTTACAAGCTACCTTCTGTAGACTACAAATTACCTCCCCTTTGGATAAGTGGGCATTGTAGTGTGATTGCTTGTATTATTTTATTATAATTTTATTAGATAAAAAATAAACTACCTCACCTGCCTATGTAATGAAGAAGAAAAATCTATGCGTTTGTAATTCATATCTTTAGTCAGCATATTGTGACAACCTTGGCTCCCTTTATAAATACAGTAGAGTGGGTGAAATTAGCTACCCAGGGACAGAAAGTGTGCCATTAGCAATGCAGCCACCACATCGTCATCTAATATATACAATTTTTTCGGGGGTTTAGATACATTTTACTTCAAATTACTATTAAAAGACCAAAACTGTGAAATACTATTTAACCACTTCAATACCCAGCCATAGACAATTGACGGCCTGGGATGGGATTTACCATCCTAAGTGGCCGTCAATTGACGGCCTGGGTATTGCAGGCGAATATCTGGACGATGCCTGCAGCCAGAGGCATCATCCAGATATCCATCTCTTCAGCCGGCGATTCTGCACAAAGTAAGAACGATCATAGCGGCGGTTCCGCCGCTTGATCGTTCTTACAGGCCGCGGGAGGGGACATCCCCCCCCTCCCGCCGCCATCCGGTGCTTCTCCGGGCTTACCTGTACCTTCGGGGGCCCGGAGAACGAATCGTCGGCGGCGGCAGGAAGCATAGAGATGACTGGTGACCAGATGGTCATCAGTCATCTCTATGACCGTCGGAGGACCCGGGCGCGATCTGATGACGTCACGCCCGGGTCCCCGTATGTAAACAAAGCCGCGATTGCGGCTGTAAGTCACCATTCATGAGATCGGTGAATTTTTTTTCACCGATCTCATGGTTTCCAGCCTGGAGGTGAGATGTGAGGTCTTATTGACCCCACATCTCTCCATAAAGAGGACCTGTCACACACATTTCCTATTACAAGGGATGTTTACATTCCTTGTAATAGGAATAAAAGTGGAAAAAAAAAAAAAAAATGAAAAAAAGTGGAAAAATAAATAAAATATAAGTAAAAAAAAATAATAAAAGATAAAAAAAAAATGAAAACGCCCCTGTCCCCGATAGCTCGCGTGCAGAAGCGAACGCACACGCAAGTCCCGCCGACATATGTAAACGCCGTTTAAACCACACATGTGAGGTATCGCCGCGTGCGTTAGAGTGCCAGCAACTAATCTAGCACTAGATCTCCTCTGTAAATCTAAACTGTAACCTGTAAAAAATAAATAAAGCGTTGCCTATCGAGATTTTTAAGTACCGAAGTTTGGCGCCATTCCATGAGTGTGCGCATAATTAAAGCGTGACATGTTGGGTCTCTATTTACTCGGTGTAACATAATCTTTCACATAATACAAAAAAATTGGGCTAACTTTAGTGTTTTGTTATTTTTTTAATTCATAAAACATTTTTTTTTACAAAAAAAAGCGTTTGAAAAATAATTGCGTAAATACCGTGCAAGATAAAACTTTGGAATGACCGTCATTTTATTCCCTAGGGTGTCTGCTAAAAAAAACATATATAATGTTTGGGGGTACTGTGTAATTTTCTAGCAAAAGAATGATGATTATTACATGTAGGAGAGAAGTGTCAGAATAGGCCCGGTATGGAGGTGGTATAAAAGCCTAGTATTGAAGCGGTTAATGATGTAAAATACACATTTAGAATGATGAGCCCACATACCTTGGTTTGATACAGCTCACCTCAGATCAGCGTCTGTTATGTACCAGCTATGTAAAGATTCCAGGTATGGATATTTCTATATAGTTACATTGGTCCAGCTCAGACCAATGTAACTATGTATATGCCATACCTGGTTATTGCCTCTAGAAGCTGGAAATCACTGAAGTAGACACAGCTACTCCAACGATCTCCACAGTTTTGGGGTTCCCTCACCAAGTGGCTGACTTGCTGCCTTCTGAACACAGGAGGTTAGCCACTCGGCATGAGAGCCATTCACAGAAAAGTTTACATTATCTGAATAAATGCAAAGAGATCTCTAATTAGACAAAATGGAGAGTGAGTGAGTGAGTGAGTGAGTGAGTGAGTGACTTGTATAGTGCAACAAATGTGAACTTAATCGCCTCAAGGCGCTTTGCATCCAGTGTTGTCCTAAACCTTTAGAAGAGGTAGGTCTTTAGTTTTTTCCTAAAAGCCTGATGGTTTTCTTCCAAGCGGATGGTCGTGGGTAGAGCATTGCAAAGCCAGGGTCCTTGGACTGCAAATATACGTTCTCCCTTAGATTTGTAGCGGGATTTAGGGATTTGGAGAAAGTTTTGGTTGGTTGACCGGAGCATGCGCTTGGTGACGTAGGGTTTTATTTCCTCGCTTAAGTATTGAGGAGCATTTCCTTGTGTACATTTGTGGGTGGAGGCAGGGCGGTGATGTCACACAGACTACACCTTACCCAGTCAGAGAACACTTTGCATTCATTCAGAAAATACAAAGCATTCTCCAATTGACGCCCATGCCAATCGGCTGATCACCTCTGTTCTCAATGCATCAGGGCAACTGATTGTTACTGGATCCGGAAGCAAGTGGAGACAACTGGAATAGCAGTTTCGAGATCAAATTTTTCCAGCTTCCAGGGGCATCATAATCTAGGTATGGCACACATATAGGTATATTGGTACAAGCTGGATTAAAGTAACTATGTATAAAATATCCATATCTAGAATTCTTCTTTAAAGTAGATATTTACTCAAATTATTGTATAAAACAAGACTGGAGCAAAGCAGTGTACAGGTTATTATCTTCTTCTAAATATACTGCATCTTTATGTGAAACAGACTCTCCTTAGGGTATAGTACATATGTGATTAGTTAGTGACAGACACCTTCATGTTTGGTGGTGTGCTTTATACTGTATATGTATATCTGCCTCCTGGGATTTATCTAACCCCAGGGCATTCTCTACTGCAATATAATAGTATATATAGGCAAAGCATATACACAAACACACAATAGATATACACAATGGGCCAGATTCAGGTAGAGTTACTCTGGAGTATCAGTGATACTCCAGCCTAACTCTCACTTTGAGCCGGCGTTTCTGTTTTCAGTAAGCAGAAAACAAGAAACGCCGGGTTGGAGTTCCTATACGAGCGGCGTAATTGTATTTCGCCGTCGTATCGGAACTGCAATTTTAAAAATGGCGCTGGGGGCGTTCCCGCTGATTAACGCCGAGAATATGTTAATCAGCGAGAATCTGCAATTCACGATCGTATTCGGGCCCGACGCAGTGACTTTCCGACGTTTCCGTAAGAGATACGCGGCGTAAAGATAAAGCAGCCCCCTAGTGGAGTATCGCATGTTAAGTTTTGGCGTCGTAATCGCGTCAAAAAAAAAAAAATCGAGTCATTTGCGTAAAACGTCCGTGAATGGGGATTGACGTTCACTGACAGAATTTGGAGCATGCGCACTGACAGTCGACGCATGCGCAGTACGTTTGCCGCGGGATCGCGCCTAGTTATAATAATACACGCCCCCTACCCGCCCAATTTGAATTCCGCCAGCTCATTTTCGATACGCCGCCGCAACTTTAGGAGCAAGTGCTATGTGAATAACAGTACTTGCTCCTAAAGTTTCGTCGGAGTAACGTAAATGAGAAAAGTTACTCCAAAATAAAGATTCGCCCATCTACCTGAATCTGGCCCAATGTATATATACACTATCTCTCAGAATTTTTATACAACTATATAAATCAGGCCAAAATAAGTGACAAATGAGGAGGAATAAGGGAATTTGTTTCACATCAGGGACAGCTGGGAGCTATGTGTTAGGACATAGAAAAACTACCTAATAAATCTGTATCCAATCAGGTAGGCTCTTCACTGCATAGTCATTGATAGATCTATAGGAGATTATACAGTAACGTGTGTGATGAGCTTTACACAGAGAACAGGAGGAGGGATGCACATGCTGCAATAGATGCAGAAAGGTATCATTTCTTGTTTTGCGTTTGTGTTTCTGCAAAGTTTATCTTATTATAATAGTTATAATGGATGCATATATGCCTCATGTAGTAAAACACTTGCACATCCTGCTATATTAACAGGCAGCTACTATAACCCCTCTAAAGAATGTCTTGCTGCAGAACTACAGCTATATCTTACTATAGCAACACAGAAAAACAAATCCTGTCATGGTAACACATGCTAACAATGCATGCTATTCTTGTGCTGTATTGAAATAATTTTCATTGAGGAGGACCTGGAAAGAACATTTGATATGGCGGATTGGTCCAAAATCTGTTCTGCAACAAAATCCTTCTCGCCAAATATCCTGGCGGTAGAAACCAACTACAAAGTTTTAACTCGTTGGTACCTTGTTCCCTCCAGGTTGGGCAAATTTACGCTAAACCAAACAGCCCAATGCTTCCAAGGCTGTCCTCATCCAGGCACCCACTTACATATTTGGTGGTCCTGCCCGTTAGTACAAATATATTGGGAAAAGGTATTTGAAACTGCTTCCAGAATATTTGGTCTCACTGTGCAACCAGACCCAGCCACAGCCTTGTTCAACCTAAAACCGGATCTCATTACACATAAGCAATTCAAACTTCTCACTCAACTTCTTACGGCAGCCAAGCAAACAATAGTAAGGGCATGGAGGATCCCTAACTTGGAGATATCCGAGATTATATGTAGAGTAAATGACTTCATGTCTCACGCCAAAATGCTAGCTATAGAAAGGGATCAAATTCCAGTCTTTGAAAAAATCTGGAACCCTTGGATTAATTATCACCTTCCATCATTCCGCGACAACTCAATTCTTATGCCATGGTAGCTGAAAGATTCATTTGGTAATAAATGACTTACAAAACCAGAGCTTGGGTGTTACCCTACTCATTATCGTGAACATTATAGTGTTCTGTTCAAACACTCAGGCTGTTGGCCAACTTACTCAAACCATCTGAGTGGACTTCTACACTTCTACTTTTCCTACTATCCTATCCTATCCATTTTTTTTGTCTATCCTTTTATTTTTATTTTATAACTCATTTTATTTAAACAGTAATAAAGTACTGCTTTACATAATTATACTTCAATATTCCAGGTCCAAGTAAAAAAATGTATATGATAAATAGTATTTCCAACTACAGTCATGAATATCTTGATGTAATGATTTATTTACTTTTCTATTTTCTGTTTAGTTTATATCATTTACTTATCTGTACATATATAGTGGACCACAATTTTTTCAAACCTGTTGTTGGAGTAAGTTGGAATACATGTTGGAATAAGTTGGATAACTTATTACAACATGTATAACACAAGATTTGCACTTGGATCATCATATTCATTCAACAAAAATACTTTGACAAGGAAATACAAGGAAATAATTTTCATTGTACACACACACACACACACATTGTATATATATATATATATATATATATATATATACATATATATATATATATATATACACACAGTATCTCACAAAAGTGAGTACACCCCTCACATTTTTGTACATACTGTATTACATCTTTTCATGTGACAACACTGAAGAAATTACACTTTGCTACAATGTAAAGTAGTGAGTGTACAGTTTGTATAACAGTGTAAATTTGTTGTCCCCTCAAAATAACTCAACACACAGCCATTTATGTCTGAACTGCTGGCAACAAAAGTGAGTACACCCCTAAGTGAAAATTTCCAAATTGGGCCCAAAGTGTCAATATTTTGTGTGGCCACCATTATTTTTAAGCTCTGCCTTAACCCTCTTGGACATGGAGTTCACCAGAGCTTCACAGGTTGCCACGGCAGTCCTCTCCCACTCCTCCATGATGACATCACGGAGCTGGTGAATGTTAGCGACCTTGCGCTCCTCCACCTTCCATTTGAGGATGCCCACAGATGCTCAATAGGGTTTACGTCTGGAGACATGCTTGGCCAGTCATCACCTTTACCTTCATCTTCTTTAGTGGTCATCATTTTTGAGGGGACAGCACATTTACACTGTTATACAAGCTGTACACTCACTACTTTACATTGTAGCAAAGTGTCATTTCTTCAGTGTTGTCACATGAAAAGAGATGAGTGAGTGAAAAACGTATATAGCTCTGCACATGCGAACTGAATCGCCTCTGGGCACTTGTTATCCATTTCTCCTTTGAACTCAAAAGAGATGGGTTGTGATCTTTCTCCTAAAGACTCAGTGGTTCTCCTCCAACCGAATGCTGGTTGGTAAAGCGTTCCATAGTCTAGGGCCTTGGACTGCAAATCTTCTTTTTCCTTTGGACTTGTATCTGGCTTTGGGTATCCGGAGTAGATTTTGGTTGGTGGATTGCAGAACGCGATTGAGGTTGTGAGCTTTTAGTTTTTCGCATAAATATTGGGGGGCATTTCCTTGAATACACTTATGCGTCAGACAGAGTGGTTTGAAAGTAATTCTGTCTTTTACTGGCAACCAATGAAGGGATCTCAGTGAAGGTGAGATTGAGTGAGTGAGTGAGTGAGTGAAAAACTTATAGAGCGCAACACTAGCGAACTGAATCGCCTCTGGGCGCTATTTTCATTCCTTCGATAAGGAAACGCTTTTCCCTCAGAAGAGATGAGTTTTAATCATTCTCCTGAAGGTCAAGTGGTCGGACTCCAAACGGATGGCGGTTGGTAGTGCATTCCACAGTCGCGGACCTTGGACAGCAAATCTCCTATCTCCTTTGGACTTATATCTTGCCTTTGGGATGTACAGTAAATTTTGATTTGTGGATCGCAGAGTGCGATTGGGGTTGATTCCCATGGTTTTTTCCCAGTCACAAGTCTAGCAGCCGTGTTTTGGACGACTTGTAGACGAGCGATTTGGTACTTTGGGAGTCCAAGATAGAGGGCATTTGCGTAGTCCAGTCTGGAGTTAACACTTGTTCCCACCACGACTGCTGTGTCTTCTTTAGGAATAAATGGAATAAGTCTGCCTAGCAGGCGCAGCACTACTGACCCTTTTTGTGCATCCATTGTCATGTCGGTGTCGAAGATGACTCAGAGACTTTTGACTTTGGTGCTAGGGGTGATGATTTTTCCCAGAATGGCCGGGGGTATCCAAGTTGTTGCTAGTTGATTCTTTCGATTGGCGTGAAACAGGAGAAGTTCTGTTTTTGAACCGTTGAGTTTGAGATAACTGTTTGTTATCCAGTTTTCTATCGAAGAGAGGGATTTCTCTAGAGCGAGATGATGATCCTTTTGTTGCAGATGCGAAAGTACAATTGTGTGTCATCTGCATAAGAATGGTAAAGTAACTTCTGGTTACTGATGATTTCAAAGAGAGGGCGGAGATAGATATTGAACAGCACCGGCGACAGAGGGGATGCTTGAGGGACTCCGCATGACACGTTTTTCAGAAGTGAAAGGTCCCAGTTTCACTATTTGTGATCGGTTCTCCAAAAAGGAGGAGAACCAAGATAAATCACCTTCCGCTACTTTAGCTAGCCGAGTCAGTAATAGCTTATGGTCTACCGTGTCGAAAGCAGCACTTAGGTCCAACAGTACTAGAAGACAAGATTCTCCTTCGTCTGCGGCCTCGAGAGCGTCATCCCATATTTTGAGCAGTGCTGTTTCTGTCCCGTGCCCGGGATGGAAACCCAATTGAAAAGGATCAAGCAAATTATGGGTGTCTAAATGCTGCTGCAGCTGTTGTACCACTACTTTCTCCATTATCTTGGAGAAGACGTTTACTCCTGTTATGGGGTGATGGTGTTTTGGGTCTTTGGGGTCAAGGGTGGGTTTCTTTAAAATGGGTTTAATTATGCCTTCTTTTAAGCCGGTGGGCACTATACCTTCCTTGAATGATTGGTTTATAAGCTGTGTGATAGGCGGTGCCGGAATGTCGGCACATTCCTTCAGCAGTTTGGTGGGGATGATTTTTGTGGCATCGATGGAGATGGGTTTAAGAGTGAACTTCGTTGATTGCGGCGAGTTTCTGTGGGTATTGGGTGAATGGTGATAGGGGGGGGGTTGAAAGGGGTAGAGTTTCGCTGAATGCTATCACGGATTTTTTCAATTTTGTTAACAAAATAATCAGATAATTCATTGAAAAATTATTGGGTATCAGAATTGGGGGCTTCAAGACAGACTGGATTCATGGTCTGGGTGACTAATTTGAAGAGTTTGCGGGGGCGGTTGAGGGCCGGTTGAGGGCCTTTGTGATGATATTGGAAAAATATTTTTTTTTGGCTTTAAATATTTCTGTGATATTTTTTGTTATTACCCTATTAATGGTGTGGTTTTCCTCTGAAGAGCTTCTTTTCCAGGCGGCTTCCGCTCTTCTGCGTTCTTGCTTTAGCAACGACAGCTGGTCGTTAAACTATCTCTTTTGATACCAAAGGAGACAGGAACAACAAGCGCCCAGAGGCGATTCAGTTCGCATGTGCCGCGCTATATACGTTTTTCATTCATTCATTCATTCATTCAACCAGCAGGCATTGTTTTTCCGGATGCAGGTTTTGCGTTTGGGCGCTACTAAGTCGGCTGATTGTAATAGAGCTGTAATTATGGCATCCAGCATTTCTGAGGCTGTTTGCTGTAGTTGGATTGTTTTTATTTTGTTCCCTAAAGTGGTTTTGAAGAGTTTCTTCTTCTGAGATCTAGTTCAGTGCGTTGTCACTGGTTTTAGCGTTTTTGTTAAGGGGGCATTTCAGGTAATTGTGAAATTAATTGCATGGTGATCTGTCCAAGGTAACGGCTCATTTCCCAGAATGTTTATTTCCAGATCTTGTCTGAAAATGAGATTGAGCGTGTGACCTGAAGCATGTGTGGGCCCGCATACTAGTTGCTGCAGACCTAAACCTTCCAAGTGGTCGATGCAGGCGTCTGCAATTGATCCTGTGGGGAGTTGGCCCAGAGGTTGAAATCCCCGAGTAGCAAAAGGTGTTTGCTGTTTAGGGTGTAAGTGGAGATGAATTCTGTCAATGATAGGAGAAATAATAAAATATTTACAAAAAAATGAGAGGTATTGACACTCCCACCACTATGCTTGACTGTAGGCAAGACACACTTGTCTTTGTACTCCTCACCTGGTTATCGCCACACACGCTTGGCACCATCTGAACCAAATAAGTTTATCTTGGTTTCTTTAGACCACAGGACATGTTTCCAGTAATCTATGTCCTTAGTCTGCTTGTCTTCAGAAAACTATTTGCAGGCTTTCTTGTGCATCATCTTTAGAAGAGGCTTCCTTCTGGGACAACAGCCATGCAGATCAATTTGATGCAGTGTGCAGCATATGGTCTGAGCACTGACCGGCTGACCCCCCACCCCTTCAACCTTTGCAGCAATGCTGGCAGCACTCATACATCTATTTTCCAAAGGCAACCTCTGGATATGACGCTGAGCACGTGCACTCAACTTCTTTGGTCGACCATGGCGAAGCTTGTTCTGAGTGGAACATGTCCTGTTAAAATGCTGTATGGTCTTGGCCACCGTGTTGCAGCTCAGTTTCAGGGTCTCTTGGCAATTTTTTTATAGCATAGGCCATCTTTATGTAGAGCAACAATTCTTTTTTTTTCAGATCCTTAGAGAGTTCTTTGTCATGAGGTGCCATGTTGAACTTCCAGTGACCAATATGAGAGAGTGAGAGCAATAACACCAAATTTAACACACCTACTCCTGCACACCTGATTCACGCCTGAGACCTTGTAACACTAACCAGTCACATGACACCGGGGAGGGAAAATGGCTAATTGGGCCCAATTTAGACATTTTTACTTAGGGGTGTACTCACTTTTGTTGCCAGCGGTTTAGACATTAATGGCTGTGGGTTGAGTTATTTTGAGGGGACAGAAAATGTACACTGTTATACAAGCTGTACACTCACTACTTTACATTGTAGCAAAGTGTAATTTCTTTCAAATTGTGATGCGAAAATATATAATAAAATATTTACAAAAATGTGAGGGTGCACTCACTTTTGTGAGATACTGTGTGTGTATATATATTTTTTTATATATATATATATATATATATATATATATATATATACACATACATATATATATATATATATATATATATATATATACACATATATATATATATATATATATATATATATATATACACATATATATATATATATATATATATATATATATATATATATATATATATATAGATACACACACACTGTATATATCTCACCATCATATTTGGCAATGTCTTCATCAGTATCTTCCTTCATTGTTTTAGAAAGCACCCACCTGGAATGAAAAAATGAACACAAATAATTAATAACCTATGTCTAGACTGCCTACTTTAATTTTTAACTTAAAAATAAATGAATAAAACAGGACCCCACAATTTTACACATTTACAGAACTGTGTGAGGACAGGAAACTCATGGAAGCTAACACTTGTCTAGAATAAAAAAAACAGCATCCCTTCTGGCACATGACAAACTTTTCATAATAAAAGTCCAGACCTGTTAATTGACATACAGTATATTGTTGAATATTATAAAGGACAGTATAATAGTTACATGGATCCTGTCACATAAAAGTCAGTTTAACTGTATAGTACTAATATATGCATTACATATGGAAAGTTGTATTCATTGTTTCACAGGCTCCAGGTCAATGATATATCCCTCCAGGACTCCCATCTAAAAGATGATCCGATTGGTGGAGTAACCATCAGCAGCAGTCTAAATAGGCTGACAGGGCCATACATAAAGGGGTGAAAATTGTATTAAAATACCATCTGAAGGAATAATCAACTTTTGTTGACAGTGCGGATTGAAATACAGTACATACTTGGGATTTCATAAAGTGTGTCATGGACACCCCTTAGTATTGCATTGGGACACAGCACCAAAAGTGTCAATGCTTGCGCGCAATTCATGTAACTGCTACTAGAGGGGTGAGGAGTGCAGTAAATTCCTTCCGATTTTGATATATTGCACCAGTGGTCACCTAGATGCTTTATTTATGATGCTTGTTAAAGTGCAGTGCTACTCAAGAACATTTAATATGTAGGTCTTTTATCCGTTTATAGCTCAATAATATTAAAACCGTATTAATCTATGAAAAACTATTTTATTTTTGGACATTCTGTGTAGTGGATCAGAAAGGATTTCCAGCATATGGATGGATGATATATGCAAATATCGACCTTCCTATAATTTGGGGTTTGCATCTACCGGGAATTCCTCTGATCATTGTGAGCTGTTGTGGATCAGAAAGGATTTCCAGTGTATGGATAGATGATATATGCACATATTAACCTTCCAATAATTTGAGGGTCACATCTTCCGAGCATTCCTCTGATCATTGTGAGCTGTGGTGGATTAGAAAGGATTTCCAGTGAATGACATATGCACATATTGACCTTCCTAAAACTTTGGGGGGTCACATCTCCTATATGAAACATTTAAGCCCCGTACACACGAAGGGTTTTCCTGCCAGCAAAACCGCCAAAAGACGTGCGTATGCTTCCTCGCAGTTTTACCGACAGGAAAACAGCCAGAAATCCCGGTGGGAAAATAGAGAACCTGCTTTCTATTTTCCCCATCGGAATTACCGACGTTTTTTTTCCGCCAGATTTACTAATACTTTCCTATGGAAAACACTGCGAGGCAGTGCCGATGGAGTATCCTGGCCAAAGCTCTCATGACAGTTTCCTGCCAGGTTCTCGGCTTTCCCCTCGGTTTTCCAGGCTGACTTTTCACTGCCGGGAAAACCGGTCATGTGTACCGGGCTTTACATGTGTTCTATACTGCATTCTCGTGTATATGCTATCCAAATAAATGGAGGCCACACACAAAAACTCCTCTTCGGCATCAAAGTAGGCTTTTTTTGTGCAGCTTGTATTTTTTTGGTTATTAAGACAGTAATGGACAAGCTGAGGAGAAACACCCAGAGTCGGAAAAAGGTACGAAGTTAAGCCTGGAGCCAAGCATTTATATTGTCTGTGGTTCGCATGACACTGTTTACACAGTTCTACCTTTAGACGTGTTAGCCTGCTGTGGAAGACTACTTTTGCAAGTGATAGATCGACCTTGATTGGAGTGAGGTGGAGAGGGGCCGGCTTGCTGACTATTTTCTTTTTTATAATTACAGCTGTGATTATATTAATTACAGAACAGGTGTAATGTGACTTTATCAGGGCATGGATTTGTTTTTACGATTTAAAATAGATCTAAACCCTAACCGAGTGACATTTTGCTTGCTAAAGTCCTGTTTATCAATAATATGAGGGGTGTTTAACTCAGTGATGGTAAGCATTTTCAGTGAGTAATGCCAACTTTGTTTAAGGGCTTGCTGGCCCGATTTTATTAAACAAATGAAAAGAAAACAAAAAAAACAAAGTCTCTTATGTCAGTATTTCCCAAGCAGGGGTTTCAACTTCAAAAAGTGTTATAAGTAGAAACAGGTAAGAAAAAAATACTAAGTCACTTGGCTTACTCTACAGCAGCACCATTGCTCTTTTCAGGATCCTTCAGACCCAGCTCTCTGGTTCTCTGGCTCATTCAACCTTTAGTTACAGCACCTTCCTGCGCCGGGCCACTTTTGGCCTCTAGATAGGATATCTCCTGTCCCTCCGGCTCTCTCACTCCCTGGACTTGCATAGTTACCTCAGCTCACCCAGACTTTCTCAGCTGTCTATCGGCCTTCTAGACCCATGTCATGCTTCCTTGATGACCTCTCTGCCTGGCTACCTTATTTTCTCCCCTTTGAAATAACCACTATCATTCTTTGTGATTTTAACTTCCCTATTAATGTTAAAGCCGAGGTTCACCCAAAAATCAATTTTTTGACATTAGATCCAGCATACCGCTAACATCTGCAGTATGCTGTTTTTTTTTTTGTACTTATCGTTTTATGAGCCGTTGTTATCCGGCTCCAAGCGGGGAATCCTGCGGGGAATGGGCATTCCTATGCCAAGAGGAGTTGATTGACTGGCTGCTAAGGCGCGTCACGAATTCCGAAAATACCCAAAGTGACACTCGGGTATTTCCGGAAGGCGTGACGTGCCTTAGCAGCCCGTCAATCAACTCCTCTTGGCTTAGGAACGCCCATTCCCCGCAGGATTCCCCGCTCGGAGCCAGATAACAACGGCTCATAAAGCAATAAGTACAAAAAAAAAACCCCAGCATACTGCAGATGTTAGCAGTATGCTGGATCTAATGTCAGAAAGTTGATTTTTGGGTGAACCTCCGCTTCAACATCTCAACTTTTCAACTTAACCTTATCTTTTGAACACAATGGACACCGTCCTCCACTCACTCTGATGGTAACATCCTTGACCCTTTCTCCCATCTTTGCACTCCTGGCAACGTCACTAACACCCACTTTCCTTACTCTGATCACAACCTCATCACTTTCACAGTGTCTCTGTCTTCAACCATCTATCTCTCCAAGCAGCAAACAATTACCCAAAGAAACCTTTGCCACTTTAATCCTTTTTTCTACTCTGCAACTAATTACCACTATGCCAAAATCTCACCCCTGTCCTGCCCTGACCATTTCTGTCTACAACAGTTCACTGTCATCCATGCTGGACTAACTTACTCCTCTCACTACATGAAGTATCAGGTCCCATCATTACAACCAAGGCAGACTGATAACACCACAAATTATTTGAAGACATAGCTGTGCACCAACATGATTGTGGCGCCTTCATCCTATATAAATCTGCCTTCCTAAAATACAATTCCTCCCTTCATGCTGCCAAACAAGCCTGCTTTGTCACTTCTCTGTCAGTCCTTGTCTCTTTTCAATTTTTAACTGTCTAATCTCTCCGCCAATACCTCCACCCAGTAACTAACCCACTGCTTACAAGATTGCTAATCACTTCAAAAACAAGATTGATCCAACTTTCAGGGACATCTCCACTGCACAAATATCTATGCCACCTAACATACCCTGTACAAAACCACATTTAATACTTTTTTTCTTTTGACCTTGCTACTACCGAAGAGATTGACAAACTTTTCTCAGAAGTCCACCTTACCATCTTATCAATTGGACTTTTAGAGGGCACTGTAATTGCGACATTTTTTTGGACACTCTGAATTTACCAAGCAGATATGAGTGAAAGTATAACAAAATTTGAGGGGTACTGTAACGGGAGCGGAATGCTTCAACACACTCTTTCTAAAATTAGTGAATTACTGAATACACCCGCCGAGGATTTTACATTACCTTTCTTTAGCAGGTGGGAGTTGGAGTTGGGTAGGGCCTTTACAGAGGAGCAAAATAATAAGATATTATGTAAAATATTTGACTCCTCAGTCTGTGTAAGGATGCAGGAGATGAATTTTAAGATCTTATCACAGTGGTACCGTACCCCAGCCGTTCTAAGTAGATGTTACCCAAATATATCAGATACAGTAGATGTTGGCGGTGTGGGAGAAAAGGAGGGAGGTTAATACATATCTTTTGTAATTGTCCCAGAATACAGAGTTCATGGAAGGAGGTGCGAGAAATAGTGCAAAAGTTTAGTGAGGGGGAGATACCGGGGGAGTGGACTTTCCACCCGTTACAGGAATCAGATATTACGGTTAGACAGTACAGGAAGTCGGTAGTTTGTCATCTTTTGAATGCAGCAAGAGCCTGTATCCCAGTAATGTGGAAGCAGACCCAGGCCCCCTCAGTAGGGATGTGGCTCAAATGAGTAGAAGACTTGAATAGGATGGAGGATTTGGTCTGGACCTCTCGGCAGAAATGGAGGGTTTACTTGGAGACATGGGCGGAATGGAATCGTTTTAAATACTCAGAGGAGGGGAAAACCCTTATAGATGTAAACTGAACAGAGGAGGTGAGATTCCGAGCTGGGTGGTGCGGAGTGGAGTGAACGGTTGCCTAGTGGGGCTTCCTCCCCTTTTTTTGTTCATGGGGGGGGGAATAGAGGGTAAATAGGACAAGCAGAGGCAAAACGAGCTATAATAAGAGAGGGATAGAAAGCCCTTGAGGGGAGGGGGACTAGATGCCCAAATGTGCGTATCTGAAAAATTTAAGGACTATGAATTGTAATAGTATGAGTATGATTGGGCTAATGACGGTTAATAATAGGTAGAATTATGAGATGGTAAAGGAAGGTATATTATATAAAGAAAGTAAGGGAGGTTATATAATGTAAGAAATGTATAAATTGAACCTCCGATGTTGGTATTGGTATACACCTGTAAAGTTGGTCCTCTTTTTTGTCATCTGTTTGTTTTATAATCAAATAAAAGATAAAATGAAAAAACAAAACAAAAAAACCAAGATTGATCCAACTTTCAGGGACATCTCCACTGCACAAATATCTATGCCACCTAACATACCCTGTACAAAACCACATTTAATACTTTTTTTCTTTTGACCTTGCTACTACCGAAGAGATTGACAAACTTTTCTCAGAAGTCCACCTTACCAGCTGTCTGTTGGATTCTGTTCCCTCACAACTACTACGGTCACCTTCTTCATTTATCCTATGCTCCCTCACTCACATATTCAATCTCTTCCTCTCTATTGCTACCTTCTCCTCCCCTCTAAAACATGTGCTTATCACCTCCATACCTGAAAAGCCCTCACTGGACCCCAAACAACCTAAGACCCATGTCCTTGCTACCGTTTTCCCTCTAAACGTTTAGAACGCTTAGTCTACAACCGTCTGAGCTCCTACCTCACTGATAACAATCTTTTTGACCCCTTACAGTCTGCCCCTCCCTCACTCCACTCCATTAAAACTGCCCTACTAACACTCACTAATGATTTACTAACTGCTAAAACCAATGGCCAATACTCCATACTCATAATAATAGACCGTCCTGCGACATTTGATACTGTTGACCATCCCCTCCTCCTCAAAAAACTTCACTCTCTTGGCCTTCAAGACTTTTCTCTTTCCTGGTTCACTTCCTCCCTATTCCTCTGTCTCCTCCAATCCACTTCTTCTTTCTGTAGGGGTCCCCCAAGATTCTCTCTTCAGACCCCTCCCACGGCTTCTAGTACCATCTCCACGCTGATGAAATGCAAATCTACCTCTCGACTCCCCATCTCACCCCTTCAGTCTCCTCTCATAATACTAACTTATTAACTGACATATCAGCATAGATGTTGCACCACTTCCACAAACCTAGTCTTTCTAAAACTAAGCTCACGATATTGCCTCTGGCACATGCCACCTCCCCTGACATCTACATCAAGAACATTAATGCAACTATCAATCCCTCCCCTCATGCCAGGGTGCTAGGTGTAATCCTACATTCTGACCTGTCATTTCAGGCCCAAATCCAATCACTGTGCAAATCTTATTGATTTCACCTCCGTAACATCTCCAAAATGCGCCCCATTTTAGCCGTTGAAACCAATAAGCAGCGTATTTATTACCTTGTTATCTCTCGCCTTTACTATTGTAACTTTCTCCTCATAGGTCTACCTCTTCGCAGGCTATCCCCTCTTCAGTCTATCACGAATGCTACTGCCAGACTAATCCACCTTACCAACCACTCAGTGTCTGCCCCCCTCTCTGCCAATCCCTTTACTGGCTTCCTATTGCCCAGTGAATAAAATTCACAATATTAACAACATACAACGCCATATTACCAATCTTGTCTCCAAATATAGCCAAAACTGTCCCCTCTGCTCCTCCCAAGACCTCCTGCTCTCTACATCCCTTGTCACTCCCTCCCACGCTCGTTTCCAGGACTTCTCCAGAGCCTCTCACATCCTTTGAACTCCCTACCCCAATCTGCCTGGCCATCTCCTACTCTGTCCACTTTTAGGCAATCCCTGAAAACACATCTCTTCAGGGAAGCCTATCCTGTGATCAGCTAACAACTTGTATTTCTCTCAGCAGTTCATCCATCACAGTCATTATCTTTTGTTCCACTAGCTCCTCTTTATTAGATTGTAAGCTCCCAGGAGTAAGGTCCACCTAACCCTCTTGTATTGAATTGTATTATTGCTGTATTGTCTCCCTTTATATCGTAAAGCTATGTGCAAACTGTTGGCGCTATATATATCCTGTAAATTAAGAATAAAAGCTGTCCCCACTTTCTCAATTCTGCGGGTAAGGAATCTCTCCAAGATGGAGTGCAGTCTCTCAAGGGTGCCACCTCTCTAAATGGGAACTGTCTCCTGGCTGGAGCACACAGCTTTCTCGTGACACGGCCACTGAGCTATACCCAGGCCTTTCTTAGAATGAGCATGCACACCTGCGGACTCACACAATCTGCAGGTCTGCAGTAAGACCTGGATACCGGATTGAAGGCTTCATCCTGCCCAAGACATTTTGAAGCCTTCAAGCTCCAGACCCTGATCTGGAATCATAAAACCCAGAGGAGGCTGAGAGGCGAGTCTTCTCCACTCAAACAATACACTGGAGCTTCACACTCTGCATTAGTGCAAACCCTGTGTCGCTTGTATCTATATTAACGGGGTGGCAGGGCTTAGCACTGTCACGGTATCATAAACAAGTACCATGTTTTATTTTCACTTTTTTAATTCTTGGTTACACATCATTGCTCAAGACCGACTTCCTAATTGTGGCAATTGTGGGCCATATCTGCACAATGTTTATCAGCACAGGTGCTTGTAGCAGTGGCATGCATGCGCGGCCAAGGGTGCAACAGGCCCAGACATCCAGGGGCAGCACAGCCTCTTAGCCATTCTGCTGCAGCTGCTCACTGGCCATTTGTCTTTAGCGGTCGGCCACTAGGCAACCCGCTATCTGACACACTGGCATCAACATATGAAGAATCTGAACAGAACAGGGCAGTCATTTTCACAAAGAGGTTGGGCAAAACTTGAAAACCTGGCAAACTCTACCAATAATACCTGCCTTCTGAGGACCTAATTACCACTAAACGTGCGTCAGAATGTACGGGAAGCAAGCTAATCGGTCTGTGAAGTGACAGCTGGGAGCGGTGAGAGACCACACGTGGACCACGCTCACACTGTTACAGAGTGGGGCTGGCGGGCAATAACATAATGTGTGTAAACTTAGGTGCAAGGAAGAAGCACAATGAAATGTAAACGCAATAACTGATGTATGTCACATGTTGAAGCAAATAAAAGGTTTCACACTATTGGAGCTCTTTCTCCTCTGATTTTATGGTAATGGTGAACATGGAATAAGAGAGTAGGGCCGCGTACACACGAGGAGACATATCCGATGAAAACGGTCCGACAGACCGATTTCATCGGATATGTCTCCTGGAGATTTTGGTCTGATGTGTGTACACACGATCAAACCAAAATCCTCGCGGACAGACAGCGTGGTGACGTGGCGGTGACGTTGACGCCGCCATGTCACCAAACCAGGAAGTAAAACACTTCCACGCATGCGTCGAATCCATTCGGCGAATGCGGGGGATTTATGTCCGCTGGTTAGGCGTACTAACCAGCGGACATGTCATACAGGCGGGTTTCCAGCAGACAAGCATGCTTTAAAACTTTTGTCTGCTGGAAACCTGTCTGCTAGCCGTACACACGATCGAATCTGTCCGCTGAAACTGGTCTGCGGACCAGTTTCAGCAGATATGTTCGATCGTGTGTACGGGGCCTAAGGAAGAAGCCCTGGATGTTTAACCCCTTGTGGAAAAGTGCATGGAGATCTTTAAATGGGAGGTCATGGTTATCTGGTGAGTGGTGGTTATTCATTTTGCACATAGAGCACTGAGCACTTTATACAGCAGATTTTTTATATCACTTGGATATGGACACTTTCAAATATTTGTATTTGTATTTTTAAATGTTGCCATAAGACTTGATATATTTATGGATGCATTTGAGTAATTAATGACTGACATATGCACAGCAGCACTTTATATGCATAAAGAGTGTGATTCATTTATATAATTTATTAATGGCTGAAATGTATACATCGTAGCATTTATGGGGTGTTATTTTGGTAACTTGTGAGCAACACAGGTATGTGGTTTAGGTATTTGTAGTTATAAACAGAAGCACTATATCACTAATTAAAGGGTAATGAGACATTTAGCACTGTAAACGAATGTTCCTTAACTAGTAAAGTCTTTGCCTGGAAATCAAGGCAGAGAGCCGGTGACTGACAGTCACCAGCTCTCTGCTCAAAGAGCTCTGAGAACCGAGCGATCAGCAGCATTTGATAGCTCGGTTCTTAGTCTTATGCCGCTTACACATGATCGGAAATTTCGACAAAAAAAACGTGGATTTTGTTCTGACGGAATGTTGGCTCAAACTTGTGTTGCATACACACGCTCACACAAATGTGGTCGAAAACTATGAGCTGAAAAAAAAAGTTCAATGATTCCGAGCATGCGTAGGATTTTTGCACGTCAGAATTGCATACAGACGATCAGAATTTTCAAGAAGAACTTTTCTCGTCGGAAACCAGCTCTCAAATTTTTGTTGTCGGAAATTACAACAGAAAATCTCCGATCGGGCCTACGCATGGTCGGAATTTCCGTCCAAAACCTCACATCGAACGTGTCGGAAATTTCGATCGTTAGAGTTGGCAGGGGACCACTGCTGCATCCACCTAGGTAAGTATGATCCTTGAAAAAAAAAACTGAACTTCCCTTTTAAAGGGGTTGTAAAGGTAAAAAAAAAATCCCCTAAATAGCTTTCTTTACCTTAGTGCAGTCCTCCTTCACTTACTTCACTTACCTCTTCCTGTTCTTCTGTCTGTAACTCCACACAGTAATGCAAGGCTTTCTCCCTGGTGTGGAGTGTCATGCTCGCCCCCTCCCTTGAGGGGGAAGGGGGTGAGCAGGAGAGTCAGGACGTTCTCTACGTTGCAGATAGAGAAAGGAGCTGTGTGTAAGTGGGCGTCCTGATTCTCCTGTATTCCAAGGGAGGGGGCTAACATGACACTCCACACCAGGGAGAAAGCCTTGCATTACTGTGTTGAGTTACAGACAGAAGAACAGGAAGTGAGGATTTCTCAGAAGAAATCATTTAAAAGCAAAATAAAAGGATGAGGTAAGTGAAGGACTGCACTAAGGTAAAGGAAGATATTTAGGGGAAAACATGTTTACCTTTACAACCCCTTTCAGACTTCCCAGGTAGACTTTTAATGAAAGTTGCATATAAGAAATTAGGGTTGTCCCGATACCGATACCAGTATCGGTATCGGGACCGATTCCGAGTATTTGCGGGAGTACTTGTACTCCCCCAAATACCCCCGATACCAAAATAGAATACTCCCCCCCCCGCCGCATGTCGCCCGCCGCACAACGCCCGCCGCCGACCGCCGCTAATCCCCGTGTAAACTTGTAATACCCGCGGCGCCATGTATAGACACGCGATTGGACGGATCCGTCCAATCGCGAGCAAGGGGGGAGTGTCTATACACGGATACGTTGCACGGGGATTAACCCTGCAGGCTGCAGCAGCGACGGCGGCGGAGGTATGGGGGACATGACATGGCTGCAATATGGGGCACAGGACATGACATGGCTGCATATGTGGGGGGACATGACATGGCTGCATATGTGGGAGGACATGTCATGGCTGCATATGTGGGGGGTACATGACATGGCTGCATATGTGGGGGGGACATGACATGGCTGCATATGTGGGGGGGACATGACATGGCTGCATATGTGGGGGGGACATGACATGGCTGCATATGTGGGGGGGACATGACATGGATGCATATGTGGGGGGACATGACATGGCTGCAATATGTGGGGGGACATGACATGGCTGCAATATGTGGGGGGACATGACATGGCTGCAATATGTGGGGGGACATGACATGGCTGCAATATGTGGGGGGACATGACATGGCTGCAATATGTGGGGGGACATGACATGGCTGCAATATGTGGGGGGATATGACATGGCTGCATATGTGGGGGGGACATGACATGGCTGCATATGTGGGGGGGACATGACATGGCTGCATATGTGGGGGGGACATGACATGGCTGCATATGTGGGGGGACATGACATGGCTGCAATATGTGGGGGGACATGACATGGATGCATATGTGGGGGCACATGACATGGATGCAATACGTGGGGGGACATGACATGGCTGCAATATGTGGGGGGACATGACATGGCTGCAATATGTGGGGGGACATGACATGGCTGCAATATGTGGGGGGACATGACATGGCTGCAATATGTGGGGGGATATGACATGGCTGCAATATGTGGGGGGATATGACATGGCTGCATATGTGGGGGGACATGACATGGATGCATATGTGGGGGGACATGACATGGCTGCATATGTGGGGGGACATGACATGGCTGCATATGTGGGGGGACATGACATGGCTGCAATATGTGGGGGGACATGACATGGCTGCAATATGTGGGGGGACATGACATGGCTGCAATATGTGGGGGGACATGACATGGCTGCATATGTGGGGGGACATGACATGGCTGCAATATGTGGGGGGACATGACATGGCTGCAATATGTGGGGGGACATGACATGGCTGCAATATGTGGGGGACATGACATGGCTGCAATATGTGGGGGACATACATGGCTGCAATATGTGGGGGACATACATGGCTGCAATATGTGGGGGACATACATGGCTGCAATATGTGGGGGGACATGGCTGCATTTGGGGACACGTTTAAAAAAAGTATCGGTATTCGGTATCGGCGACTACTTGAAAAAAAGTATCGGTACTTGTACTCGGTCCTAAAAAAGTGGTATCGGGACAACCCTATAAGAAATGATTAAAAACAACTTTGGAAATGCAGCTGAGCTCAACTTTAACTGTAAATTATATACTTAGGTGTGGTTGCTTCAACCAGTACACATACCCATTTAGCGTTCCATCATCAAATGTCTCAGTAAAAAACACATCGCCGCTAGGAACAGGTGTCTGGTATGGAACCTAATATGAAAAAAAAACAAGGATCAGATAACATCAGATATGGCATGTCTATCAGAGAAGGAAGCATGATAAGAAACAGCATGAATGTTCTGACAATCAATGTTCTGTTATTCTGTATAAATGAAAGGCAATGTGCACAATAGATTAAAAAAATATATATTTTTACTGATGCAAAGCACACACTAATTCAGTGTTGAGATAAATATTAGTAGTTAATTAAAGTGAAGGTAAACCATTGTACTCAGTCACATCGTTCAGCATCTTTAATCAAAAAAGCTTGGCATCAGTTGAATGTCCCCAGTCATTGAGGACAAAACTGAAAAAAGATAATCTAAAATCTCTGTTTATATTAGAAAATAATTCTGAACCAGACCAAACCAGCTGTAAGCACACAATATAATTAGAATAGCCCAGGCCACAGCTATGCATGGACTTTGATATAGACCCCTTGCACACAGGGGCGTCCAGCTGCTGTGTGTCCATCCCAACGTTTTAGTGCACCCAGGAGCAACCAGTCCTGCTACCTGCAAACTTGCCATAGGGGCTTATGTACTGTATTCAAGGATGAATGCTGAGAAGCAGGATATCTGTGTTCTGGCATTACACCCTGAATGCAAAGAGCAGCCCTTATGCCGCGTACACACGATCACTTTTTGTGATGAAAAAAAACGACGTTTTATGTGATGAAACAAAACAACGTTTTTCAAACTTCATTTTCCAAAACGACATTGCGTACACACCATCGTTTTTCCAAAATGCTCTAGCAAAGCGTGGTTTAAAAATAACTTGCTTCTGAGCATGCGCGGGTTTAAAAACGTAGTTTTCAACATCGTTCTGCCCACACACCATCACTTTTTATGACATAAAAAACAAAGTTTTGAAAAACGACACAAAAAATTCAAGCATGTTCGAATTTTTTTTGGTCGTTTTTTGGAGACATAAAACAACGTTTTGCCCACACACGGTGATTTTAAATGACGTTTTTGAAAACGTTGTTTTTTTTCATCACAAAAAGTGATCGTGTGTACGCAGCATTAGGCTCAGTTCACATTGGGGCAATGCAGGAAACATGCAAATCCACTGCCTTATGCGAACTGCTGGGAGTGTCAATACAAAGTTAATGACACCCTAGATCAGTTTGCATATTGCAGTGCAAACTGGCAATTCGGACAGGAATTGGATCGCATAGGTGTGAACACCCATGTGATACGATTCTGGTGCGGACCAAAAAAAGGGCCGTGCAGTATTATAACCTGCACTGTTTTTTAATAGCTACATACAGTAGCTGCTTGACTCAGCTAGAGTAGAAACATTAGCAGCATCCTAGACAAAAGTTGAAGAGTGAAAAAAGATCAAAAGGGCGCTAACTGGTCAAGCAAGTGAAAATACAGCCCTAAGTAATCAAGCCCTGCTGCACTAACTGAATTTACCTAGCAGCCTACTGTAAAGTTACATCGATTAGGTTTGGAACCAAGAACCAACGCTTTTGAATGGTCCAGTCAAAGCCCAGACCTCAATTCAATCAATAATCTGTGAAGAGACTTAAAAAAAATGCTATTTTCTAGAGGTCCTCATCCAGTCTGACAGAGTAAGAGCAATATTGCCAAGAAGAATACTAACTAAACAGCCACAAAATGTCAAAAATTACAATTGGGGCCACTCTGTGCAAAACAAACAGCACATGTTTCTTATTTAAAAAAAAAAAAAACGGGAAACCTATAGTATCAATTTAAGTGATGAGAAACCAAACTTACCTCCAAGAAGCTCCTGGTTTGTTCACTTTCAGGTTCCTCTGTGGTCTCTAGCAGTTCATCCTCTTCTTCATCTACGTTGTCATTGGCTTCTGCTGCTGCCAAACCGATAAGCACTGAGGCCATGTATAGCCAACACCAATGGAGCTGCATTGTGAAGCACTGAAATCAGAGGATTGACAGAATGATTCAACAGAAGCGAACAGAAAGTACATAACATACACCCCAACATTGTTGTTTTAAAATCACAATGCTCACAGTGCAATTCATTATTGTATTCAGAAGCAAAGCCATATATATATATATATATATATATATATATATATTCCTAAAAATAAGTCCCCTTTCACACTTATACGACTTGTCCCACAGTCATTCTCCATTATTTTCAATGACTACCATTCATACTGGCACGATTTTAAGTAGTGCCGACTTCAAAGTAGTCCTTGCACTACTTTGGTCCGATTTTGATGCCACTTACACAGCCATTCATTGAAATCGTGGCCGCGAATCGCGGCAAAATCACGGTGAAATCGCGGCCGCAAAATCGCGGTAAAATCATGCGACTTTGAACAAGTGTTAGTGGCCCAACTGCACCTGCAGGCATGCTGACAAGACTTGAATTTGAATAAAGTGTATAACACTCTAGTGCCCTGATGCCCAACTTGCGGCCTTATTGGTGTTTGAATTGTGGCCCTTGGGCCCCAGCAATCAATTGAGAGAGCAATGATCTGTGAAAGGCCCTTAAAGTGGTTGTACACTATTATGCCGCGTACACACACGATCATTTTTCGGGTTGTAAAAACGACGTTTTCAGGCTCTAGAAAAAAATATGTTTTTTTTTTTCAACTTGATCATTAAAACGGCCTTGCCTACACACGATCGTAAAAAAAGAAAATGCTCTAGCAAAGTGCGGTGACATACAACACGTATGACTGCACTATAAAGGGGAAGTTCCATGCGGATGACGCCACCCTTTGGGATGCTTTAGCTGATTTTGTGTTAGTAAAAGACGATTCGCGCTTTTCTGTCTGTTACAGCGTGATGAATGTGCTTACTCAATTATGAACAGTAGTTTTACCAGAACGAGCGCTCCCATCTCATAACTTGCTTCTGAGCATGCGTGGATTTTTCACGTCGTTAAAGCCCACACACGACCTTTTTTCACAACCTGAAAAAAATTTGCCCATTTTTCAGAGCCCGAAAAATGCTCTGAAGCCCACACACGATCGTTTTTAATGAAAAAAAAACGTAATTTTTTTAGAACTCGATAAACGGTCGTGTGTAAGCCGCATTACATATACCCAGTGAAGTGATTGGCCTCTTGTACCTGTTTTTCTGCAGCCCTATAGTCTCTAAATCTGTTCAAAGTGCAACATTTTTAAAGCTTGTTTGAGAGTTCAGAAAAAAAGGCAGTGGAGAGCTGAATCACAATCCGCAGAGCTCAGCAAGGAGCGCTCAGACAGCTGATTGGAAGGAAGGGACACATCCACCATCACACAGCAGACAGGAACAGAGCTGAGGCTGTTAATCAGCTGGAGCTCCCTCCTCCGTCACTTTGATTCATGCTAATAGCAGAGCAGCAGACAGAAATTACACTAAGGCCCCGTTTCCATCGGATATGTCCGATCTGGAGTTTGGTCCGATGGCGTGTACACACCATCGGATCAAATTCCCCGCCGGCGGACGTGGCGGTGACGTGGCGGTGACGTTGACGCCGACACGTCACCGCACCAGGAAGTAAAACACTTCTGCGCATGCGCCGAATCCATTCGGCGGCGGCGGCGCGGCAGTGCGGGACGACATGTCTGCTGGTAAGTGTACTAACCAGCAGACATGTCGGGCGGACACATTCCCACCCGATAGATTTCAAAGCATGCTTTGAAATCTGTCGGGTGGACAAATCTGTCTGCTAGCCCATACACACGATCGGAGATGTCTGCTGAAACGGTCCATCGGACCGTTTTCAGCGGACATATCCGCTCGTGTGTACGAGGCCTTAGTGCTCTGGACTGAGACAAGTACACACAATAGAGGGATAAGCTTTATTTATATTTTGTGTCAGAGATTTACAACCACTTTAATAGTCTTGCGGTTTAATGCAGTGTGTCCCTAGTCTCTGACTGTCACCTTGGTGTGCCTTCAGGTTTCTTTAGGGGTGTGATAGCAAAATACCTACAAATTGACCCAATTCGAAGTTCTTGACAAGCTTTCTTTGCGTACACACTGACAAGACAAACTCTCGTCCTTCTCAAACGCGGTGACGTACAACACGTACGACGGCACTATAAAGGGAAAGTTTGGTTTGGATGGCGCCACCCTCCGGGCTGCTTTTGCTAATCTCATGTTACTGCGTGTTAAGTGAAAGTTTGGTGAGAGACGATTTGCGCTTTTCAGTCTGTTACAGCGTGATCGTGTGTAGGCGGTATTAATGTCCTCCTTATCAACCAATGATGTCATTGGTTGTTGGGACACCAGTGGCTGGAAGGTTATAATAGTGCAAAATGAAAACCTGTGGCTTTGTGTAACTAAAAGGTAGGCTTCATCCACCCTCTGGCTTGTATACAGTTTTGAAAGAATACCCAATCACGTGCAAGAAAAATAAAAAAAAATGAATTTCTGCTTGCACATGATTGGATGATAGAAGTCCAGCAGAACTTCTTCTCATTTATTAAGCTCTGAAGCAACTGCACTTGCAGCTTGCAACTGCACTTTGCCACGTGCACAGTCTATTGGCCTTTAGTAAATCAACCCCAAAGTATCACAGCACCTAAAATTGAAAAATGGCCTTGAAAAAGTGGTATATACAAGGAACTCGTCGTAAATGAAACATCGTCTTCCTCGACAAGTTCCTTGTTAGGCTTGTCGAGAATCTTTGACAAGCTGTCTTTGCGTACACACTGTCAAGACCAAATCTCATCGTTCTCAAACGCGGTGACGTACAACACGTACAACGGCACTATAAAGGGGAAGTTCGATTCCACTGGCGCCACCCTTGGGATTGCTTTTGCTAATCTCATGTTACTGTGTGTTATGTAAAAGTTTGGTGAGAGACGATTCGCGCTTTTTAGTCTGTTACAGCGTGACAAATGTGCTATCTCCATTACGAACGCTACTTTTACCGAAGGTGCGCTCCCGTCTCATACTTTATTCTGAGCATGCGCGGGTTTCTAAGCATACACATGAATGTGTTTCTCGTCGTAAACCAACCTGACGAGAAACACGATGAGGAAACTGAGACTCCCGACGAGAAAAAAAAGAGCATGTTCTCTTTTTTTCTCGCCGAGGTCCGTGATAGTTTTCTCGACGAAAAACACACACGCGACCGTTTTCCTCTGCAAAAAAAGCTCTGCCAGCATTTTTCTTGATGGTTTTGTGTACGAGGCATGAGAGTAGTAACAAATATTTTAGGACTGCATAGAGACTATAGATCTCCAATGTAGGGTGCATGGTAAAAATACCACCAGTTCATATGGGATTCTAACACTGCCTATTGTTTCCATGGTCCAAGTGTGACCTTGAATGTCCCCAAAAAAATAAACATTTTCTAGCCACCACATCTAAGAAATGCAAAGTTCGCTGCAATAAAAATAACCTTTGTTCCTGGGTTTAGATACACTTCAACACCCTTTTTTTTACACCTTTTTGGGGGGAAAATCAAGTATTTGCAAGTATTGGAAGAAAATTATTTTACCATAAATGTTATCAGAGATTAGGGATTTAAATGTGAATTCTACATTAGTGATCATCACACCTTTGCTTATTATTGTTACTATAATTAGTTTCTATAATTAATGGCTCGGTGCTACCTCCATCAGCATCCACAGTTTATATACGACTAATTGCCGATGATCACAAATGATCTTTCTCTCTAGATAATATAGGACTCCAGAGAGTACATCATGGCTGCTCTCTGCAGTAGTAAAAAATACACATCATATATTTATGGTTCAAACACATCCATTAACTGTTTCACTAAATGATGTTGTTTACTACGTCCAAAATACCACCTGCAAATTGTTGCTTTATTAACATTCACAAGGAGGTAATCAGTTTGTAAAAAACTCCCCCACACAAACCCCGTACAACCGCATCAAATAGTGAGTGTGGTCAGATTTCACTAACAGTGGAAGGGCCAATACACCATGAGTGCATTATGTACAGAGTGCAGAGTTGTTGGTTTTTTTTTTTGGGGGGGGGGGGGGGTGTTACACAGAGTGCAGAGTTCAGCCTTCTTCCACAACTGGTTACCTCTGCATCCCCTGTCCCCTCAATTTCACCACTCTTTAACTCTAACCTCTGCATGCAACCCTCCTTCCACTTCTCCTTCCTTCCTTAAAAGCTCCACCACCTTCCACATTTCTTACGTGTGTTGGTGTATTTAGCACCCAGCTGGCTCTAGTACCTCCCTGCACACTGTAGGTGGCTTTGCCTCACTCACTTGCAGGGGGATCATTCAGTTGGGGGTGTTGGGATCTGCAAATGCATCTCCCTGTTCCCCATTCTATGCTCAGTGGCAGTCATTTAGGCAATCAGACCTGTGGGAGCAGTTAGGAGACAAGCTTTCACTTGTAAACACAGAAGCCAGACTTCTGTGTTTGCAAGATTTAGTGGTGAGCAGGGAGCAGAGGGCCTGAGCCAGAGGTGGTGGAACTGAGTTTCACCAAGTTCCAGCTTAAAAAAAGCCCTAATCCCGCCACCCAGCCCAGGTGGTGCTTGCAGAATGCAGGACTGGCAAGGCCAGGGGAGAGTTCTCTCTGTCGGCCCATTGCTCTTTCCCTGCACGGCCTGTTCTTTTTGGGTGGCTGGGCCCAGGGCCTTTCTTTTCAGAGAATAGGTGCAGGAACTCCCCCACCCCCTTCCTGCGGTAGAGTACGCCACATCATAGAGTGGGTGTGGTTAAATGTACAGTGGGAGGGTCTTAAAGGGATATTGTTCATTAAAACCCGGAATGCATAACACAAGGTTCAGGAGAGTGCAATACACAGAGTACTGGGTTCAGGACAGCATAATACACAGAGTGCTGGGTTCAGGACAGCGTAATACACAGATTGGTGGGTTCAGGAGAGCATAATGCACAGAGCGCTGGGTTCAGGACAGCGTAATACACAGATCGCTGGGTTCAGGAGCGCATAATGCACAGAGAGCTGGGTTCAGGAGAGAGTAATGCACATGTGGCATTGATGAAGCTGCATTGATGAGCACTAGTAAGGCTGCAAGTCAGGGAAATGGCCGTAGAAGAAGTACTGGCAATCTTGCCAGTAGAAGAAATGGGTGCCATAGGCACATCATGTGACAGGTGGATCCTCTTGCTGGCCTATTGTCAGGGAAATGGCCATAGAAGAAGTACTGGAAATCTTGCAAGTAGAAGAAATGGGCGCCGTAGGCACATCATGTGACAGTTGGATCCTCCTGCTGGCCTATAAAAGGCTGCCACTGTCTGATCCAAATTTCTGGATTGTCGTCAGCCTTCCTGAGTTCCTGAGCCTCTGTACTACTGCTGTAGGAACTTCCTGTTGTGACCCGGCTTGTTCCTGAGCTGTCTGATCCGCTCTCCTGGTTTGACCCCCTGGCTTGCTTTACTGACTTGTTACCTTCTCCAGCACCTGATCCCGGCTTGTTTCACGGACTTTGCTTCAGTTATTTGTTCCTGCCTGTTTTCCAATACCAGACCTTTGGCTTGTCTCCCGTCCTGCAACCTGCATCTTCTGCCTGGATCCACAGTGTTTGATCCCCAGCCGGCTTCCATTGTTGCTCCTTGTGCACACCTTGCCAAGTGTTACAGAGGATTCCTAGAGACTGCAGCCCAGCAGTGTTTCCTGTATTCTCCAGTATTCTTCAGGCGCTTGCCAGCTCTTCTCTCCTGGATCCGTCTGGCAACCTGTGCTTCTCTATTTTATGGTGGGGGCCTGGTGCTGCAGCTCCAATAGCCCCTATGTTAATCCAACCCTGCATACACCTAGATTTGACAGCATGAAATACAATCTAACTGACAACAGGGCTTGAATAACTGCAAGAAACCTTAACAACAGTCAGCAGGACCCAATATAATCTAGTTGCAGGTTTTTGTAAAATCTGATTGGTCACTTTTAATGCAGAAGGGCAGTAAATTAGATACAAATCTGGGCTAATATACCCTTTTGATTATTTAACATAACCTTTTGTAACTGGTTGTCTTTATAATAAGGTGCCATAGATTACTTTAGGGCTAAAATCAGAATTAGTTGATAGCAAGAAGTGGTGGGATTAGAGATAGAACGACGCCTGGGATTGGTGTCACCAATGTACCAATGTTTTCAGGAGGTTGGCACTAGCATTGCATCTGTAGAACTGCAGTCTCCATAAAGGGTGTGGTATAATTGTAGAATATGATAAATGTCATCCAAGACCTTGAAGGCTTTCATTGTTCTATGCTTTACAGCTTATACCAGATCATATGAATTTTGAGATTTAATTATTTGCTGGAATAAAATAGTAACTTGCCCACATGGTATATGTCTCAAGGACTCCATTGTTGAGCTGAGTAGTTATCAGCTCCCTATCACTTCATAATGAAGGTGTCTCACTCCTACAGCCTCAATTGTTTTGTTTATTCCACAATGTGAAGAGTGTGACACCATCATATTGCTTTAAAACAGCTGAAATTGGAATTTTGGATGTCATATTTAAAAGCTGGTGTTTCTCAGAGTTACAAAAGGCAACTATATTGACTTGCTAGTGTAGCGCCTTGCTCCCATTGAGTGGGTGCTATGTGTTAAATTATAGTAGTCTGAGAAATAGTTTGGTTCAGAAGGATTATGCTAAATTGATAGTTCTGTTCCAGTTCAGCTGGGTTGCATGATTTTCCCCTTGACTGTGGGTGTCGCTGCCACTGCATGTCAAGGATGGAAAGGCGACAGGCTGGATGCATTGGGTATCTCTTTCCCAGAAGGTGCATTCTGGGAGCGGGTACTCAAGGAACAGACGCCGTTTTGGCAGGGTCTTCCGATCCTGGCCTGATGGCCCTCCTGGCCTCAGGTGATGTTATAGCTGTTTATGGTCTCGGGGCCGGCTGGCCTGAGGCTTCGTAACTGAGAGTAGGCCCAGAGGTTGCTGGGGCCTACTATTCCAGGGATGGTCCTTCACTATCTCGCCTACGTCAAGGGAGCTGGAACACTGGGATTCAATTGATGGACTCATTCTGTCAGTTTTACCTCACTGTGCTGCCGGGTTGGCTGAAAGATTCTTGGCACCGTAAGTCGTGTACTCTGTTGAAATTTCTACAAAGTGCATGAGTAGTCGCATGATCTTGTGGCAGAAGATCGTGGGACAGCCCGACAAACTTATCATGTTTGTGGCAGAGACTCTAGCGAGCTGCTAGGTCAGTGAGAGTGGGCCTATTTGGTGGTTGCTGGAATCCAGCATGGAACCAAATTAATCCTCTGGATCGAAGTTTGTACTCGTAATCAGCAAAGCAAAGGTACTTGAGTCTCCCCATCCCTTTACCCCTCTGTTGGAGAACTTTGTTCAATAAAAACCTTGAAAGAGACTTTGGGCCAGATTCACAAAGCACTTACTCCGGAGTATCACTAGATGCGCGGCGTAAGTCTAAAAATGCACAAGCTTATCTATGCACCGTATCCCCAAAACGATATACGCCTGAAATTCACATTTTTTAGACCGACGTAATTTGGATAGACTGGCGCAGCGTGCGTGCAAAACTGCACTAGACACACCATTGATTTGCTATGAAAATATGCAAATGAGGGAGATACGGCGATCCACAAAAGTAAGTTTGTGCGGTGCAGTCTACACGATGTGCTTATCAGCTGCACGGCCGGTCTAAAATTAGACCATATAAAAGCAGGTTTAAAATTAGACAATCCGTCTACATGTCAGCAAAAGCAACACCATTAGGGACGAGCTGAGCAGCCACACTTGCAGGACATTAATCTGTATGCCAACATGCCAGGGGCATCCTTGCTCATAGCTATACTACTGACTTTAGATGAGCGCAGAAGGAGGAGGGCACGGAGGAGGGCACAGGAGAGGATCTTTGTCAGGTATATCCGTGGGGTGAGCCCAATGGTAATAGGCCCCCCTTTTGGCTGGAATTAGGGTGCAATTGGAGAGATACCCTGTGTTAATAGGAGGGTAGATTTTGGTTCCTCAGCTTCCACTAATTTCAGTGAAATTGAGTAAAGGTGGATTAATTAGGTCAGGAGCCTGTGCAGGCCAGCAGGCCCAAAGATTGCTAAAGTAAAATGATCCTATGCTGCTATAAGGATGCCAGTTGTGACCGATGCACCCTAAACCATATAAAACAAAGGGTATCTCTCCAATTGCACCCTAATTCCAGCCAAAAGGGGGCCTATTACCATTGGGCTCACCCCACGGATATACCCGACAAAGGTATTAATTTAGCAGCGCCATTTCCCTTTCTACTATCCATATTTATATTAGCTCCCCACATAGGGATCCTACTGGGAGGCAACAGCTACTTTATTCACCATAGCGCGGAATCCCTTGTTCTTACACAGGAGAGGATCTGCCGACCGCCACTGGGCAAGGTACTGGCAACACTCCATTTCCTTGCCAGTGGCTCTTTTCACCCTAATGGCTAAATATATATTTTTTATATATTTTTTTTCTGTTTAGTATATATTTTATAATAATTAATATAATAAATATATATTTTTATTTAACTAATATAAATTTACTAATTTTAATATTATTATAATTATCTTATTTAAGATTATATATATATATATATACAGTGCAGAAAATAAGTATTTGAACACCCTGCTATTTTGCAAGTTCTCCCACTTGGAAATCATGGAGGGGTCTGAAATTGTCATCGTAGGTGCATGTCCACTGTGAGAGACATAATCAAAAAAAAAAAATTCCAGAAATCACAATTTATGAATTTTTAACTATTTATTTGTATGATAGAGCTGCAAAGAAGTATTTGAACACCTGTCTATCAGCTAGAATTCTGACCCTCAAAGACCTGTTAGTCTGCCTTTAAAATGTCCACCTCCACTCCATTTATTATCCTAAATTAGATGCACCTGTTTGAGGTCATTAGCTGCATAAAGACACCTGTCCACCCCATACAATCAGTAAGAATCCAACTACTAACATGGCCAAGACCAAAGAGCTGTCCAAAGACACGAGAGACAAAATTGTACACCTCCACAAGGCTGGAAAGGGCTACGGGGAAATTGCCAAGCAGCTTGGTGAAAAAAGGTCCACTGTTGGAGCAATCATTAGAAAATGAAAGAAGCTAAACATGACTGTCAATCTCCCTCGGACTGGGGCTCCATGCAAAATCTCACCTTGTGGGGTCTCAATGATCCTAAGAAAGGTGAGAAATCACCCCAGGACTACACGGGAGGAGCTGGTCAATGACCTGAAAAGAGCTGGGACCACCGTTTTCAAGGTTACTGTTGGTAATACACTAAGACGTCATGGTTTGAAATCATGCATGGCACGGAAGGTTCCCCTGCTTAAACCAGCACATGTCAAGGCCCGTCTTAAGTTTGCCAATGACCATTTGGATGATCCAGAGGAGTCATGGGAGAAAGTCATGTGGTCAGATGAGACCAAAATAGAACTTTTTGGTCATAATTCCACTAACCGTGTTTGGAGGAAGAAGAATGATGAGTACCATCCCAAGAACACCATCCCTACTGTGAAGCATGGGGGTGGTAGCATCATGCTTTGGGGGTGTTTTTCTGCACATGGGACAAGGCGACTGCACTGTATTAAGGAGAGGATGACCGGGGCCATGTATTGCGAGATTTTGGGCAACAACCTCCTTCCCTCAGTTAGAGCTTTGAAGATGGGTCGAGGCTGGGTCTTCCAACATGACAATGACCCGAAGCACACAGCCAGGATAACCAAGGAGTAGCTCTGTAAGAAGCATATCAAGGTTCTGGCGTGGCCTAGCCAGTCTCCAGACCTAAACCCAATAGAGAATCTTTGGAGGGAGCTCAAACTCCGTGTTTCTCAGCCACAGCCCAGAAACCTGACTGATCTAGAGAAGATCTGTGTGGAGGAGTGGGCCAAAATTCCTCCTCCAGTGTGTGCAAACCTGGTGAAAAACTACAAGAAACGTTTGACCTCTGTAATTGCAAACAAAGGCTACTGTACCAAATATTAACATTGATTTTCTCAGGTGTTCAAATACTTCTTTGCAGCTGTCTCATACAAATAAATAGTTAAAAAAATCATACATTGTGATTTCTGGAATTTTTTTTTTGGATTATGTCTCTAACAGTGGACATGCACCTACAATAACAATTTCAGACCCTTCCATGATTTCCAAGTGGGAGAACTTGCAAAATAGCAGGGTGATCAAATACTTATTTTCCGCACTGTATATATATATATATATATATATATATATATATATATATATACCGTCACGACACAAACCTCCAAACAGCAACAGACAACGGAATAAAAGCACCTTGCTTCAGGAAGGGAAAAAAATTGGATGTACTTTTGCAATGGAAGGGCATTTCTCTCGGTCTATTTAAGCACTGTGCATAGCTCACTAAGTCTGACGGGCCTAGTTCCTATCTAACTGATTGCGCCGTGCTGAGTTCTGAGCATGCTCAGAGAGGTGCTGACCATAGTCTGCTTCATGTGCACATGCCCAGTCTGGCCGGCCCTTCATTTGCATGGGGTCACGGCTCATTTCAATGGAACACGCCCACGTCCTTCCCACTTTGAATTACACCGCCTTACGCCTCGGAATTTACATTGCACCGGTGCAAATTTGGCCGAAAATACTACGAGGATACGGTACTTGCGCCTCGAAATTAAGCCGGTCTAGCTTAAAGGAGTTGCACTACGCCGGTCAAAAAATGCGCCGATATACTTGAATCTGGCCCTTTGTGTTTGGTGCAGACATTTCTTATGGACAACTCTTCAAGGAGAACCCCTGAAACAAGCGTATGGAACAGTAAGGTAACGGCAGGCCCAAATCTAAACCAGCAGCTTCTTCGGGGGTAGTGCTACACTAGTAAGGACACTAAACTGGAGCTGGAGAGATCAGTCTGAGTGGTGCAAGCAGGACGCTCTCACACGAGTCGGCTCACCAAGAGATAGATTAGGCAGGCAGGTGTTCCCCCAGCCCCTGGCTGCATCCAGGACTCACGGCTCTCAGCTTTCCTTCCACCCCTCTGGCCTCCATACTTCCCCCTACTATCAGCTCTTCCCCCTGCTACCTCCCCAAGGTAAGGAGCTCCCCGGCAGCTCTCTCTCAAGGCTTTCTTGCCTTGCCTGGTCTGTCCCCCTTGGGTTTGAGTGCAGCCGTCCTTCTCAGGATAAGCCGCGGTCTCCAGCCCTGGGAATCGGACGACCAACACCCCCTGCCGCATCCCAAACACTAAACCTCCCCCCCTGCCAGTTGTACCTTTTCGGGCGGGTTTTTCGGGTGTTTTTCACCCCTCCGCGCCGGCCTGGAAACAATTTCGGCAGCCGCGACTAGGAAAGACCGCGGCTTCAACCGCGGCCTAGCGGCGCGCCGCTCCTCGCCGTCCCAAGCTCTCCCAATCTCCTGAAACGGCCCAGATACCCCCCCCATAGCCCCAGAAAGTAGCTCCTACCCTCACTCGACCCCTCCTGGCCCTTACAGCAGCACCGATCCACCTAATCTGGGAGTTCACCAGCCTGGATCTTGCTGCTGGTTCAGTGGCCATTTCTACTACACCCAGCCCCAAACCGTACACCGTAATACTTGATCCAGGGTTCGTCCGATCGCCTCTTGAGGGGTCAGGAAGGAATTTTTTTCCCTGCCATTGCATATTGGCGTAGCATGATCAGGGTTTTTTTGCCTTCCTCTGGACCAAGTCAGGATAGAGGATTCGGCTAATCCTTGACTATCCTCCCATCCCCCCCCCCCCCGGTGTTTGGCAACCATGATCAATCTGCAATATTCAGCAGAGACCATTTGGGTTTGAGGCGATTTGCCGCAATATTACCAGCCATCACCAAAAAAGCCCTGCAAGCGGAGCGACTCTTTCGGACTGATCGACGATCGGCTATCAAGAATTGCAGCCGCTTGCCCCAGCCTAAGCACATATCATGTGCTTTGATCAACACAAGATCGGCAGTAAAACACCGACTAGAAATCCATGACTTCATCCTGCAATACCACTTAGACTGCCTCTTTATAACAGAGAGCTGGCTCACAGCCGACTGTAACACCATTCTAGGAGAATTGGTGCCAGAAAACTATCGTATTATTACAGAAAACAGAATAGGGCAAAGAGGAGGAGGACTGGCCGTGATCCATAAGATTCATCTGGCGATCACAAAACCAGTCTTTCAAAACCCTCTTCCATTCATGGAAACCCTTACTCTACAACTGCAAGCAAACTCCCAGGAGACCGTCCGGATTCTACTCTGCTATAGGCCACCTGGCCCAAAATCGCAGCTTCTTCCATTATTGACGGACTTTATCTCCACCTATACCCTTAATAGCAAACACCTTTTGCTGCTCGGGGATTTCAACCTCTGGGCCAACTCCCCACAAGACCCTGTGGCCAATGCCTGCATTGACCACCTGGAAGGTCTAGGGCTAAAACAACTAGTATGTGGGCCCACACATGCTTCAGGTCATACACTTGATCTCATTTTCAGACAAAATCTGGAAATAAAAATCTTGGAAAATGAACCGTTGCCATGGTCAGATCACCATGCCATCAAATTCATTCTTTCCAACTTCCCCCCTTAACAAAAACATCAAATCCAGTGACTACACACTGGACTAGATGTCAGAAGAAGCTCCACTCGGAATTCTTCAAAGCCGCGTTAAGGAAAAAAATAAAAACAATTCAGCCGTATTAATCAGCTGAAGAAACACTGGATTCCATTAACACAGCACTATTACAGTCAGCCGACTTAATAGCGCCGAAACGGAAAACCAACATCCGGAAAAAAAACTCCAGCTGGTTCAACAACCAACTGGCGTTACTGAAGCAAGAGCGCAGAAGGGCGGAAGCCGCCTGGAAGAGAAGCTCTTCAGATGAGAACCTCTCTATCTATAAGGCAATAACTAAGAAATATCACAAAGAAACCTTCAAGGCCAAGAAAAATTATTTTTCTGAGGCCATTAACAGCGCCCTAAATCGCCCCCGCGAACTCTTCAAGCTGGTCACTGCGACCATGAATCCAGGATGTCTTGAAGCCCCCAATTCGGACTCACAAGAATTTTGCAGTGAATTGTCGGATTACTTCATTAATAAAATTGAGGGAATCCGGCAAAGCATTCAGCAGAACAATTTCCCCCGTAGCCCCCCCTGTAACAATTTACACAACACCTGTAGTAATTCACCTCAACCAGGTAAGTTCACGCTGGAACCTATCACTATCCAAGCCACAAAACATATCATCGGTACTCTGCGTAACAGCACTGCGCCAAACGATATCATCCCCACCAAACTGTTGAAGTAGTGCGCCGACATTCTGGCACCTCCTATCACACAGCTTAACCAATCTTTCATGGAGGGCATAGTGCCCTCCCAGTTGAAGGAGGGTATAATTAGACCCATCTTAAAGAAATCTACCCTGGACCCCAAAGATCCACTCCATCGCCGCCCTATAACAAGCTTAAACACTTTTTCCAAGATTGTGGAGAAAGCAGTGGTGCAACAGCTGCAACAGCATCTAGACACCCACAACCTACTCGACCCATTTCAATCAGGTTTCCGCCCTGGACATGGGACGGAAACAGCATTGCTCAAGATATGGGACGACGCTCTCGAGGCCGCAGACGAAGGAGAATCTTGTCTTCTGGTTCTGTTAGACCTGAGCGCAGCTTTCGACACAGTAGACCATAAGCTCTTATTGACCTGGCTAGCTGAAGTAGCCAGAGTCGCAGAAGGCGATTTATCTTGGTTCTCCTCTTTTTTGGAAAACAGATCGCAAATAGTGAAGTTAGGACCTTTCTTTTCGGAAAAACGCACGGTATCATACGGAGTCCCTCAGGGATCCCCGCTGTCGCCGGTGTTATTCAACATTTATCTTCGTCCGCTTTTTGAGATCATCAGCAGTCAAAAACTGCTTTATCACTCATATGCAGACGACACGCAACTATATTTCCGCATTTGCAATAAAAAGGATCACCACCTCAATCTAGAGACATGCCTCTCTCTGATAGAGAACTGGATGACAAAGAGTTATCTAAAACTCAACGAAGCGAAAACAGAACTCCTTCTGTTTCACGCCAAACGTAAGAATCTACCTGCAACAACTTGGACACCCCCGCCCATTCTGGGCAAAATCATCACCCCTAGCGCCAAAGTCAAAAGCCTCGGGGTCATTTTCGACTCCTACATGACTATGGACGCACAAATAGGGTCAGTAGTCAGCGGATCTCACCATCTGCTGCGCCTACTACGCAGGCTTATCCCTTTTATCCCCAAAGAAGACATAGCGGTCGTGGTGGGAGCAGTTGTTAACTCCAGATTGGACTATGCAAATGCCCTTTACCTCGGACTCCCTAAGTACCAAATCGCTCGTCTACAAGTCGTTCAAAATACGGCCGCTAGACTTGTGACTGGGAAAAAACCCTGGGAATCAATCTCACCTTCACTGAGATCCCTTCACTGGCTGCCAGTAAAAGACAGAATCACTTTTAAAGCACTCTGTCTAACGCATAGATGTATCCATGGGAATGCCCCCCATTATCTACGCGAAAAAATAAAAGCCCATAACCCCAATCGCGTTCTGCGATCCACTGATCAAAATCTCCTGCAGATACCGAAAGCCGGATACAAATCCAAAGGAGATAGAAGATTCGCGGTCCAAGGTCCCAGACTATGGAACGCTTTGTCAACCAGTATTCGGTTGGAGGAGAACTACCTAGCATTCAGGAGAAAGATCAAGACTCATCTCTTTTGATACCAAAGGAGACAGGAACAACAATCGCCCAGAGGCGATTCAGTTCGCATGTGCCGCGCTATATAAGTTTTCATTTATTCATTCATTCATAAACTGAATTATCAGTTCCGGGTAGAGCTGACTTAAAAACATATAAATTATTTATAGACCTGTCTATTCCCAATGGATATCACAGACCAAAATAACATCTGAGAGTCTGATATTATACCGCTATCACACCATTGATTCACATTCAATCCTCTTTAAAAGCTTAATCTGCCCACCAATTACAATTTCAGATTTCACACTGAGGCCTCGTACACATGACCGAGAAACTCGTCGTAAAAGAAACATCGTTTTCCTCGACGAGTTTCTTGTTAGGCTTGTCGAGAATCTTGTCAAGCTTTCTTTGCGTACACACTGTCAAGACAAAATCTCGTCTTTCTCAAACGCGGTGACGTACAACACATACGACGTTGTAAACCAGCCCGACGAGAAACACGACGAGGAAATTGAGACTCCCGACGAGAGAAAAAAATAGTTTTTTTCTCGCCAAGATCCACAACAGTTTTCTCAATGAAAAACATACACCCGACTGCCAAGTTTCTTGATGGATTTTGACAAGGAAACCGGTCATGTGTACGAGGCCTGAGCCTTTAGTTGCATATCGGATCCTATATGACTTGTAAGTTGCAAGGTGGGGCCCCCATGGATCGGACTAATTTTTCCAGCACATCCCACAGATGCTTGATTGTTTTGAGATCTGGAGGCCAAGTCAACACCTCGAATACCTTTTACCCAGGGATACCTATGGAATACCATTTGAGATAAATAATGATAATCACTTACCCTGTCAGTGGTCATAAAGGTATGGCTGATTGGTGTACGCATATATATATATATATATTAGGGCTGTTACTGATCAAAATTTTTGTGTTCGATTAATCGATTTTTTTTTTAATTGACTAATTTTGATTAATTTTAACGCAACCCAACTACTTTTAGATGATCTACTTGCAGGCTGATTCCCAGTGCAGCTACCAACCACTGGAAAAATGGATAGCAAGATACAAAAAACACACAAAGGCAGCGCTCAATGGGAATAGCATTAAAACACACTCTACCGATCACTCACGATGTTCATTCAGAAACGGAAGAGGACAGTAAATGGCATATTTACTGGCCCCTTCCCCCACTTACCCTAAAACATTCACAGCAACAACTGGTGGGAGAAGAGGGAAGCCTGCAGTGCTGTGGGGGGAAGGAGGGGGAGTCAGATCAGTAGGGGGAATCTGTGCTGCACAGAGTGATTAGGGTGTGCCTGGGCACACCCTGTGCGCATGCCTATGACCTGTATAGTATTGTATAAAAGTTTAAAGCAGATGTGAAAAAATGCTGTTATATAAGAACCCTTTCAGAAATAGAAATGTTGGGCTAGATTCAGGATGGAGAGCATATCTTTGTGCGGGCGTAGCGTATCCGATTTACGCTACGCCTCCGCAACTTTTACAGGCAAGTGCTGTATTCACAAAACACTTGCTCCTTAAGTTGCGGCGGCATAGCGTAAATGGGCTGGCGTATCCCCGCGTAATTCAAATAGGGCAGGTAGGGGGCGTGTTGTATTTAAAGTGGAAGTAAACCCTTCTATCATTTTCAGCCAAGGAAGCTGCCATCTTGGCTTATGTTTAATCTTCAACTGCCCTGGTGCTGCACATGTGATCAATTATGACACCAGCCATTGGATGGTTTGACAGTTTGGTTGAGAGCACAACCAATGTGACAGTTGGCAATCCCGGCATGCCGGAAATTTAACTGCTTTTTGAAACTGTTAAATCGATGGGTTTACTTCCGTTTTAAATTAACACTGACCCCACTTAAATGACGCGCCTAACGTACTGCGCAAGCGCCGGCCGTGAACGTATCCCAGTGCGCATGCTCCAAATCACGTCGCAAATAGTCAATGAAAACGACATGAACGTAACTTACTCCCAGCCCCATTCTGAATCGACTTACGCAAACGACGTAAACGACATACAATACGACGCTGTCCCGATGTCCATACTTAACATTGACTTAACTTTACGCCGGGCGTACGCCTAACGTAAACGACGCAAATAGATATGCCGGCCGCAACTACGTTCGTGAATCGGCGTATCTAGCTCATTTGCATATTCAAGGCGTAAATCGACGGAAGCGCCACCTAGCGGCCAGCGTAAATATGCAACTAAGATACGACGGCGTAAATTCCGGCGTATCTTGTTTTCTGAATACAGAAAAAAGATACGCCGCGTAACTTCTAAGATGCGCCGGCATATCTCAAGATACGCCGCGTAACTTCTTACTGAATCTAGCCTGTTAAGTTTATATTTATCAATTAACAAAATGGAAATCAAATAAAAGCAAAATCCACATCAAATTAATATTTGGTGTGACCACCCTTTGCCCTCAAAACAGCATCAATTCTTCTAAGTACACTTATACAGTGGAACCTCGAATTGCGAGTAATGCGGTTAACAAGCAATTCACAATACGAGCACTGTATTTAAAAAAAAAACATAACTCGGTTTGCGAGTGTTGTCTAGCAAATCGAGCAGTATTCAGGCCAAAGCAGTGTGCCTTACTGCATTTGGCATGAGGTGGGGGGCGCCGATCCCAGCCGATCTGCCCCATTCGGAAATGCTCCAAAAGACATGAAAAAACTCAGTTTCCGAGGTTTGTCAAGGTCAGCGAAACTGTCCTCGGCCTTTCCAGCTGTTTCTGAGGCTCTCCGGCACCCCCCCACCTCTGCCCACATGCGGTATTGCATGCCATTGAAGTCAATGTGAAACGATTTATTTTCGTTTTCCATTCACTTCAATGGAGAAACTCGCTTTGATATGCGAGTACTTTGGATTACGAGCATTCTTCTTCAACGGATTATGCTCGTAATCCGAGGTTCCACTGTACGTTTTTTGAAGGAACTCAGTTGGTAGATTGTTTCAAACATCTTGGGGAACTAACCAAAGATCGTCTGTGGATGTAAACTGCCTCAAATCCTTCTGTCTCTTCATGTAATCCCATATGAGCCCCTTCCTGTTGCAACATGACTGCGCACCAGTGTACAAACAAGGTCCAAAGACATGAATGAATGAGTTTGGGGTGGAGGAACTTGACTGGCCTGCACAGAGTCCTGACTTCAACTCAATAGAACACATTTGGGATGAATTAGAGCTGAGACTGCGAGCCAGGCCTTCTCGTCCCATAGACACACTCCTAAACCTTGTGGACGGCCTTCGCAGAAGAGTTGAAGCTGTTATGGCTGCAAAAGGTGGCCTTACTTAATATTGAGCCCTACAGACTAAGACTGGGATGCCATTAAAGTTCATGTGTGTGTAAAGGCAGGCGTCCCAATACTTTTGTAATAAAATGTATGGGCTAGATTTACGTAAATCGGCGCATTTTTTGACTGGCGTAGCGCACCTCCTTTACGTTAGACTGCCGCAATGTAGCGGCGCAATCACCGTATTCTCGATTGATTTGCGCAGAAATTAGCGCCGGTGCAACGTAATTTCAGAGGCGTAAAGCGGAGTAATTCAAATTGGGAAGGATGTGGGCGTGTTACATTGAAATGAGCCGTGACCCCATGCAAATGAAGTGCCGGCCGGCCGGCTCGCGCATGCGCGCATGAAGCAGACTATGGTCAGCACCTCTCTGCGCATGCTCACAACTCGGGAATGGCGCAATCAGTGAAATTGGAAGTGAACTTAGTGAACTACGCAGACAGCATAAATAGACAGACACAAACGCACTTCCTTTGCAAAAGTACATCCCTTTGTATCCCTCCCTATACAGCAAGGTGCTTTTGTTCTGTTAGTTGCGTTGTGACTTGTCTTTGTTATATTTGTGGACTGTGTGATCTAGTGTTTGTTAGAAGATATTTGATAGTGTTTTTTGGTGACTGCTTGTGAGACTTTTTGGTTGATAGATTTTTGTTTGTTTGTTTTGTTGCTTGAGTTTTTGTGAGTGATTTTTGCTGATTGTTTGGGAGAGAGTTGTTGTATGAGTATGACTGAGAGAAAGAGGAAGTTGAATTTTACTTTGGGGGAGAAACAAATAATTGCCCTGGCCATTACCCAATATGGGCGTTTCCTCCACGGCCCGTTGAGTGCCAACACCACCCCGGCCAGGAGGCGTGAGATTTTGCAGCACATTACTGACCAGGTGAATTCAGCGGGGGGAGACCCGGACACGCCCAGGGATTGAAAAAAAAAATCAATGACCTCCGGCGTCTAGTCAGAAAGAAGCTGGCCAAAATGGCAGCCCATGCCAGGGGCACAGGAGGGGGCCCACCATGCCCTGTTAGGCTGACAGCGGAGGAGCGTGCGGTGGCCCAGACCTTTCATAGACAACAGATGGAGGGCCTGCCTGCCTATGACTCCAGTCATGAAGGCGTGATGCCAGGTAAGGTTTTTTTGCCCTATCAGGTGTGTAGCATGTGGGGGGGTGGGGGGGGGGGTGAAAGGGAATATGTGGCAAATGTGTGGATCCTCCAACCTGTGAATGTTTTGTGTCATCCACAGATGTGCAGGAGGGTGCTGGGCCATCTGGCCTGACGGCACCATCTCCAGGACAGCAGCCTGATGAGGACCCTCCGACAAGGCCGGAGTCCTCAGAGGAGGTTGAAGAGGAGGAGGTTGAGGAGGAGGAGTTTGGGAAAGGAGGAGGATGTCATGTCAGCCAGTGGATTGTTGTTTTTGGAGGAGTCTTCCTCTCTGGCTGGCAGCAGCCAGCCCTCCATAAGGGCTAGCCCCTCCCACTCCTCCCCCAACAGGGCTCCCCTCCCAAGGGGCTCCCCTTCTCCCCGGCCACAAGCCTCAGCTGGAGGCAGGAAGTCGTCCCAGAAGACCAGGGGGGTGGCCGAGGTTCTGCCCGCCAATCTGAGAAGGGACCAGGCCCTTCAGACCCGCCATCTGGGACAGGTCAGCCAGACTTTGGGGCGGATGGAGGAGAGCCTGTCCTCCATAAAGGATACGCTTGGGGACCTGGACTGCCACTCCCGGGCTCTTACAAACTGCCTAAACGTACTGCAGACTACAACAGCAGACGTTGGGCAGGATGTGAGGGCCCTCACCCAGGCTATCCAGGCCAACACAGCAACACTAGGTGCTGGCCCGAACAGAATTGCCGTGGCCTTGGAGGGCAGGCTGCCAGGTGGGCAGAGACCAGGGGCTGCTCCTCCTTCCCCGGATTACCCCCCCCCCCCATGAGTCTCCCCTGAGGAGCCGGAGCCGTGGCCGTGGGCGCCCCAGGCGTGGCTCACGCGAGCGGCATTAATTTGTTTTCCCCCCTTTTTTTTCTGTTTCTTTTATTTTTATTTTTTTGCTGGAATTTTTTTTTTTGCTGGACATTTTTTTTTTGTGTTGTGAATGTTTTTGGAATGTGGGGGTTATATTCCTGCCGGAAAAGGGGTGTCACCCTCAGTTTTGGTGGAGAAGGGTTCCCCAGGACCAGGGAGAAGTGATCCCCAGGTCCGTGTGAATGGTGTATGAATGTACAGTGACATAATTGGAGCCGTGGCATGGCGTTGCTACTCACAGTCCAGCATGGTGGGCTTGTGCTAATCCAATTTGATGAGGATGTGATGTGTCTGTGCTAGGGACCACAGTGGTGTGCATGCATGCATTCTCATTGTGCCATGATTAATGTGTGTGTTTAACGTGCAAAGATGCCTAATGTGAGCTGTCTCTTCCCTCAGAAGACGGGGTAGCCTCGGTTAGGGGGGGATTGTCTGGTTCAGGGGTCAGGTCATCACGTATGTCAATCTGCAGGCCCTTTCTTAAGCCCTGTACACACGGCCGAGGTTCTCGGCAGAAACCAGCGAGAACCTCGCTGGGAGCCGCATTCTGCCGAGAACCTCGGCCGTGTGTACGCTCTCGGCGAGCCCCGCCCGTAGGGAAACCCGTCGAGCAAATAGAGAGCAGGTTCTCTATTTGCTCGATGGCCCGTCGGGGTGAATGGCTGGTTGCCTTTCCCGACGGGTGGGTCGCCGAATCTGACGGCCGGCAGAGAACCTCGACGGGCGGAATGATGTGTTCTGCCCGTCGAGGTCCTCTTCCATGTGTACGGGGCCTTACTGCGAAGTTGTGCAGCAGGCAACATGCACCGATGATCTGGCACACGAAGTTTGGGGAATACAACAGGGTCCCCCCAGACTTATCCAGGCATCGGAAACGTGACTTCAGGAGGCCAAAGGTGCGCTCCACAACTGCACGTGTTTGGATGTGGGCTTCATTGTATCTTTCCTCTCCTGGGGTTTGGGGGTTCCGGATAGGAGTCATGAAATGGGGTCCCAGTGCATATGCAGAGTCACCTGGAAGGGAAAAGACAGGAGGATGCTAGTCATGCATGTGACCCTTGTGATGTGTGCATCATGGGGGGGGACAGTCATGCCTGCCACCCATGTCACTCACCAACCAGCCAGGTGTCCTCATATACGTTCTGTTCGAATTCCATTTGGATGGGGCTCTGATTGTAGATGTAGCTGTCATGGCTGGATCCGGGGTGTTTGGCACGGACGTGCCATATGAGGCCTTGGGCATCGACTATCACCTGGACGTTGATGAAATGCCAATGCTTCCGATTGCGGTATATGTGCTCTGTCTCATGGGGGGCTGGAGTGCCACATGTGTGCAATCAATGGCCCCCACGGTGCGTGGGAATCTGGCAATTCTGTAGAAATCTGTCATTGCCTTCAGCCGCAGGTCCTCAGTGGTTGGTTTGATGATTTGGTTGGCCATGCGTCTGAGGATTGCAGGGACAACCTGGTGCACACATCTGCTCATGGAGGATTGTGACATCCCAGCCACCACTCCACTTGTTCTTTGAAAAGAGCCACTGGCAAGGAAATGGAGTGTTGCCATGACCTTGACCAGTGGCTGCACTGCATGTGAGCGGTGTGTTGGGCTGGTGATGTCCTCCTGCAAGGTTGTGGTTAATTCCAGGATGGCATGAGGGGTGAATCTGAAGATGCGATACACCTCAGAATCACTCATGCCAAAGAGGTCTATGCGTGTGCGGTATATCCTCTCCCGTGCCCTCCTCCGTGCCCTCCTCCGTGCCCTCCTCCTTCTTTGCTCCTCTAAAGTCAGTAGTATAGCTATGAGCGAGGATGTCCCTGGCATGTTGGCATACAGATTGTTGTGCAACACATGTGACTGCTCAGCTCCTCACTAACAGTGTTGCTTTCTCTGACATGTAGACGGATTGTCTAATTTTATACCACCTTTTATATGGTCTAATTTTAGACAGGCCGTGCAGCTGTTGCGCACAGCGCGTAGCCTGCACTGCAACAACGTTTTTTTGTGGATCCCCGTAACTCCCTCATTTGCATATTTGAATAGCAAATCAATGGCGTGTCTAGCGCAGTTTTGCGCGGACGGATGCGCATGTCTATCGAAATTGGGCCGGACAAAAAAAAGTAGATTTCTTGCGTATCTCGTTTTGGGGATGCGGCGCATCGAATCGCATGCGCAAATTTAGACTTACGCCGCGCATCTCCTGTAACGCCGGCGTAATCGCTCTGTGAATCTGGCCCTATATATCTAGGAGAGAGGAAGAAAAAAAATTGATTTGGGACATTATTCCAAAAGACTCCAGTCTGTAATTATATGTGTGTACATACTGTAGTTCACACCACTAGATAATTAAGATTTGATTTGGATTTATATTTCAACTATTTTTCATGACATGATATGAATGGGTGAATATATCTACTCTCCACTCACATGTCATTTTACATTCTTGTTCACTACAATATAAGCTTTCATCTGGGTATTCCTCCAACGTTGCCCAGCAGCAGTCACCCACCTTGGGGGTTTGTACAACCAAGAACAACATTAAGCATCCTAGGGTGGTTACAGGAGGAGGTTACAGTACACGTGTATGCCTTGTATAGTCACAGTTTCCAAAAATGTTATACAAATAAATAATAGTCACTTTATATGTTTTATTTTTTTATACTTTGGTGGTATTTCATTCTAACAACATTGTTAAAGCAGTGTTACCCTCAAAAAAACACATACTGCAGCTGCTGACTTTTAAGGCTTCATGCCCATTGACGTTTTAAAAAATGGTCTGCAAAGCTAGTACAGACGCCAGGAAAAAAGCGGCGTTTTTTCCGCACTTTTTTTCAGCATTTTGCATTGAATTCAATTTGCGTTTTGCCGCGTGAGGTTCCCCCTAGGATGATACCAAGCCCTTCGGTCTGGTATGAATCTTAAGGGGAATCCCCCACACTGGAAAAAAAAATGCTGTGGGGGTTCCCCCAGAATCCATATCAGACCCTTATCCGAGCACGCAGCCCAAAAGGTCAGGAAGGGGGGCGAGCGAGCGCCCCCCTTCCTACACCGTACCAGGCCACATGCCCTCAACATGGGGGGGTTGGTACTTTGGGGCGGGGGGGGCAATGCGCCCCCCACCCCAAAGCACATTGTCCCCATGTTGATGGGGCGACTCGTGTGCGAAGAATCACGTGCCATACTTGTGGGATCCCAGTGGAAGATGGAAATTATTGAAGTAAGCATCACTAGTACAGTGATTGTTGCTTGTTTCTGGTTCCCGTGCCAAGTGACCGCTCTGTTACATAGTGAGCACAGGAGGTCACTTGGCACAGGCATCATTCACAGAGCACTTTGCATATTCTCAATTAATGCAATGCATTCTCTGATTGGATGAGGTGAAGAGGCAAGAGGGGTGACATCATGATCTCCACCTCGTCTAATCACAGAACACTTTGCGTTCATTGAGAAAATGTGTGAATACCTGATTGGAGAACACGCTAAATGAGCGGGCCGTATTTAGCAGCAGGGCAACTGCTCAGCACAAGACCTGTAAGCCAACGGTGGTCTCTGTAGTCGCAGTGCCTTTTCAGCTTCCAGGGGGATCCCAAAAGTATGACAAATACATACTTACATTGGTCCAAGCTAGAAGAATGTAACTATGCAAAGGTAGCCAAACCTGGAATTCAGCTTTAAAAACAGGGGCCAGCAGTTGCAACACTCCCTGTAAAGTCTGATTTTAAATGTACCAATCAAAGATCTTGTTAACCGTGTAAGGACCGCCCCAGGCCAATATATGTCGACAGAGCGGCATGGCTGGGCATAAGCACGTATAGGTATGTTGCCCTTTAAAAGCTGAGCCATGGGTCGCACACGTGTACCGTCAGCGGCGCGCTCGCGACCTGTTCCTGAGCTCCGTGACTGGACCCGATCGCCTCCGGTGTCCCGTGATTGGGTCACAGAGCTGAAGAACAGGGAGAGGTAAGTGTAAACAAACCTCTCCCCATGCTTCCTAGTGAGCCTGTCACTGATCGTCTGTTCCCTGGGAACGACGATCAGTGATGTCACACGCCAAGCCACTCCCCCCTACAGTAAGAAACACACACTAGGTCACACTTAACCCCTTTAGCACCCCCTACAGGTTAACCCCTTCACTGCCAGTGTCATTTTTACAGTAACCAGTGCATTTTTATAGCACTGCTCGCTGAAAAAATGACAATGGTCCCAAAAATGTGTCCGATGTGTCCTCCATAATGTTGCAGTCACGATAAAAATCGCTGATCACGGCCTTTAATAGTAAAAAAAAATGATTCCTAAAAATGCCATAAAACAATCCCCTATTTTGTAGACGCTATAACTTTTGTTCAAACCGATCAATAAACACTTATTGTGATTTTTTTTTTTTTTTTAACAAAAATATGTAGAAGATTACATATCGGCCTAAACTGAGGAAAAAAATATGTTTTATACATTTTTTGGGGATATTTATTATAGCAAAAAGTAAAAATCAAAATTGTCACTGTATTTTTGTTTATAGAGCTAACAAAAAAAAAAAAAACTGCAGAGGTGATAAATACCACCAAAAGAAAGCTCTGTTTGTGGGGGAAAAAAAGACGCCAATTGTGTTTGGAAGCCACGTCGCACGACTGCGCAGTTGTCAGTTTAATCGACACAGTGCCGAAACGCAAAAAGGGACCTGGCCCTTTACCTGCAAAATGGTCCGGGGCTTAAGTGGTTAAAGTGTGCCCAGATTATGGACATTTAATTTTTTACATATTGTTAACAAGAATTAAAAGTGTTTTAAAGCAAGCCATCCCTTATTTGAGGGTGGAACAGAAAATGAAAACAGGCCTCTGACAGTGGGCAGCCTCTTCCTCTATATATACCAATACCTCTTCTAGGCCCCTTTTACAGGGGCTTTGCCCATTCTGATTAGCAGGGATCCATGAACAGATCCCCTAATTAGTTGGATCAGAACAGGACAGATGTTACTTTAACCTGTTGAGTTTTTTTTTCTGCTTTTACAAACCTGAGCTTTGCAAACCCATGTTGGATCTAAGGGCAACCTGATGAAAAAGGACATGCGTCCGTTTACATCAAATTACCACTGAGCCTTCATGTTTAAGTGTGGAAAAAAATCTGAAAAGCATGCAGGCGGTTTCCTTTTTTTTCCCCAGATCTCGACAGACTTGGAGGTAGTGTTGAGCGGAATACGCCATATTCGATTTTGCGATATTGCACGAATATATAGAAGAATATTCGCGAATATTCGCTAATATCGAATATTCGTGATATTTTATCCAAAAAAATTTTTGCAAAATTTCGCTAATGCGAAAATGATTGCGAAATTCTCATAAACGGAGATCATTTCCTGTATTACTAAACTAATATGCACTAAACACTAAGGCCCAGATTCATAGAGCAAGTCATAGAGTAATTTCAAATTTTGCGCGCCGTATCACTAGTTTGAATCCTCAAACCATGATACGGCGGCTTCGGGCTTCGATCCGAGAGGCTTACGTCTTCGTAAGCCTTCGGATCTACGCTGTGATATTTTTGCGGCCGCTGGGAGGAGTTTGCGTCGTTTTGATGCGTCGGGATATGCAAATGTGTTTTTACGGCGATCCACGAAGATACGAGCGGTCTTCGCAATCGCTTACGTCTATTTTTTTTTTACGTACTGTTAGACCAGCTTTTTGCTGGTCTAACGGTGCGTAGCCCATGTTAAGTATGGCCGTCGTTCCCGCGTCGAATTACATTTTTTTTTTTACGTAAGTCATTCGGCAATAGAAATGTCCGTAAACGACGCTACTCAAACAACGAATGACGTAACAACGTGATTTCGCGCAATGCACGGCGGGAAATTTGCGAACGGAGCATGCGCAGTTCGATCGTTGCGGGAACGCGCCTATTTTAAATGCTTCACGCCCCCTACTCGCGTAGATGGATTGCGCCGGGAGAAATACACTACGCCGCCGTCGTTTACTGGACAAAATCTACCTGGATTCCACGTAGAGCCAGGTAAAAAACGGCGGCGTAGTGTATTTCTGATACGCTACGATAATCTAATTCTCTCTGAATCTGGGCCTAACTCCACACTAACTCTACTTAAAACAAAGGAGAATAAGGGGGCAAAAGAAGGGCGGAGAAGATAATAGCGCAATATTCCTATTGCGCGATTATCTTCTCCGCCCTTCTTTTGCATCAGAGCCAATCAGAATAACTCGAATATTCGGCAAAAGGAATATCGCGCAATATTCCTTTTGTCGAATATTCGAGTTATTCTGATTGGCTCTGATGCAAAAGAAGGGCGGAGAAGATAATCGCGCAATATTCCGTTTGTCGAATATTCAAGTTATTCTGATTGGCTCTGATGCAAAAGAAGGGCCGAGAAGCTGATGCGATTCTTTTATGTTGCCGAAAATTCGCAATGCGAATTTTAGGCAACATAAAAGGATCGCCTCAGCTACTCGGCCCAGGGTCTCTCTCTAATCATACCAGCAATGCTTTTAGATGTCGATGGAGATCACTAGGATGTGATCTGTTTTAAAAATAAATTTGAAAAAATATGAATATTCGCCGCGATATTCGAGTTATTCGCGAATACTCGAATATGCAATATTCGTAGCGAATATTCGCAATGCGAATATTCGTGAGCAACACTACTTGGAGGTAGTGCGTCCATTGATATCTGCCTGTCCATAGAACCACATGGAGATTCTGATCAGGGGCGACTGTAAAAGTGACACACAGACCTGACCTTACAGTAAAAGCACGGATTGCGCCAATAAGGCCTCATGAACACTTTCCTCCTGACAGCACAGTTTTGCAGAAAAAAAATCGTTTGTAAACTCATTTAGGCGCGTAAAGCGTTTGGGCGATAATACAGTTTAGTGGGAAAAATAATAATTCACACTGGCCAATGAAATTAAATAACACACAAGCGCTAAATACTAGTACTTAGGCTGGCCAATCATTATACCATGTTCTTGTAAATTTTTCCTATAGATTTACCAAAGCTATATAAGATGAGGTCAAACATAAACTCTTTTAATTTGTATGCAATCAGGGAGGCCCTTGCACTATATAGTTGAAGGTAAATCTTAATGAATAAGAAAATTGTATAAATTATGCCACCTTTGCGTGCATCAAGCATTTCTTTCTGGCAAAACTCTGATGCCGCGTACACGCGATCATTTTTCAGCATGAAAAAAACGTTGTTTTTGAAAAACTTCATTTAAAATGATCGTGTGTGGGCTACACATTTTCAGGTTCTGAAAAACGACAAAAAAAAAAATTGAACATGCTGCATTTTTTAACGTAGTTTTAAACGATGTAGTTTTTCGGGTTGTAAAAAATTATCGTGTGTGGGCTAAAACGACGTTTTAAACCCGCGCATGCTCAGAAGCAAGTCATGAGACGGGAGCGCTCGTTCTGGTAAAACTACCGTTCATAATGGAGTAAGCACACTCATCACACTATAACCGACAGAAAAGCGCATTAAAAATAGTCTTTTACTAACACAAAATCAGCTAAAGCAGCCCAAAGGCGAATAGAACTTCCCCTTTAGAGTGCCGTCGTACGTGTTGTACGTCACCGTGCTTTGTTCATCATTTTTTTAAAACGACGGTGTGTGGGCAACGTCGTTTTTAATGATGAAGTTGGAAAAACTTTGTTTTTTGGACATGCTGAAAAACGACGTTTTCTTTTCATGGTGAAAAATGTGTGTACGCGGCATAATGCTTTTGGATGCACTGGCTGTGTTTTTATTTTATTTTCTGACGCTAAACGCCTGTGTGTGCATTGACACATAGGGGTTGATTTACTGAAACTATGAGAGTGCAAAATCTGGTGCAGCTGTGCATGGTAGCCAATCAGCTTCTAGCTTCAGCTTGTTCAATTAAGCTTTGCCAATAAAACCTGGAAGCTGATTGGCTACCATGCACAGATGCACCAATTTTTCCCTCTCCGCTTTTAGTAAATGCAAGGGCGTTTAAAGACAGGGACAAATACAACCCAGCGTGCATGAGGCCTAAAAAATACATTGTGTAATAGTATCGCACAGCAAAAGTAAGAAGGAAAGTAAAACAATACAATACTACAGTACGAGATAGTATCAGAGATCAAGGATGCATGTTTACTAATTAAATCAGATACAACAAATTACCGCATATACACAATATGCACACTGTAATGTATTGTGTAATTATTCATTTACAAACATTTTCCTGCTGAAAATAAACATGATTAACATTGCTTGTTATAGACTGTGAACTTATTATTGTAGGCCTATATCAAGGATTTATCATTATAATAAGCTACAGTTATTCATAGAGATTTAAATGCCCTGTAAGAAATATAGATAGACATTCCAGGCTTTAATAAAGATATTCCCAGTGAGATGCCTGCTGATCCCAGCCAAGCTGAGTCAGTGGGATCTATGGAGAGGGGGTGATGATCCGGAGCAGAGAGGGGAATGGTCCTTTTTTTAGGGGGATGCAATAAGGAGGAGGAGGAGAGGTGGGAGAAGAGCTAGATGATGGATAATATAGTACAAGATGTGATCATCAGTGTATACTCACTGCAGGAGAGGATCAGGGATGTGCAGCCAAGATGCAGAGCTCCAGGTATCCCAGTAACAGTAATGACAGAGAGATGACAGGAGAGATTCAGCTTGTTCTATGTGCTGCCTGGAGATCTGCTGCCTGTCTCTAATCCTCCTCCTCTGTGTCTGGGCGGGGGGATGGGTGTGCAAGAGGAGGAGACACACAATGACAGCTTCTCTCTGCTGGGGGGGCTTGATGTGTGATAGCATCACTTCCAGAAGCATGCGTGTAATGCTTTACAACAGCTGATTTTTTTTTTTTGTCATGGCTATATGCGATTTGACTGTTTAGGTCTATCAGTGCAAGTATGATCATGTGAAAAGAGCTATTCACTTTCATTTCCAGCATTGACTTAGATCACAGATTGTTTTTTTCCCCTTGATTTGTATTGATTTAGTCTGTTTTTGTTTTATGCATTGGATATGCTTTGTGCAGCTCTTTATCTGCTGCATGCCAATATTGTTTGGTTTGTTTACTAGTATAGTAAATGCTTTTTTTTATTATTATTTCTAGATTGTAAGCTCTAACGAGCAGGGCCCTCTGATTCCTCCTGTATTGTAATTGTACTGTCTTCCCCGATGTTGTAAAGTGCTGTGCAAACTGTTGGTGCTATATAAATCCTGTATAATAATAATAATTATTATTAAAAAACATGAAAATTGCACCAAGAAGCAGGAAAACAAATTGACATTTAAACAGCGTACACTATTTGGAAAAAAATAAGCAAGGAGAAAAATATGAAGAAATACTAGAGCAAACGTTTGATTTGATAAGAGCAATGGTGTAAATGAAAGGGATCTGCAGCATCAGGACCATCATTTTTTGGTCAGGGCAGGGAGACTGACAACAAAAAAAACATCATCATTTTCCAGCCTTGGAAAAATAACAATAGTAATCTAGACACACATTACATTTGTCTTGTCAATTTTGTTTATGACATTTTCGAAAAGAATTACAGACATATCCATAGTTGACACGTAAATTAACAAAAATATTAGTAGCATGCATACAAAATAAAGATGTACAATTCATAACTGAATTGAGTTCCAATAGTAAACAAAGGAGGTTTAAAGCGGATCTCCCACGCCAAAAACGTTTTTTTGTGAATGGCTATTTAAAAGTAAAATTACCCTAACTTGCGCAACTCACGTGTCCCGTCTCCCCCGGCCGCTCCGCTGCTATACAGTCTGAAATAAAAAGTTATATTCCGCCTTCCGGTTTCTGCACCATTTTAACTGTGGGCATAAGCCCACAGCCCGGCACTTCCTTGTTGCAGTGGATGCTGATGTCCCAGCATCCACCGCTAGATCTCGCGCATGCGCACGAGCAACGGGCACCAGCGGCTTTGGCGTCTGTGTTGCGCATCACAATCGCACATCACTTCCTCGAAATCGCGCAATATTTTGTCTAACAGGGGAGAATACGATATCAAGGGAGCTATGACACAAGCTCCCAGAAGACACTACGCGGGACAGGAAAATAAGAGAAACCCGACAAAAAACCCGAGGGAGGCAGACCGGAAGCCCATGCAGTTTAATGGTACAGTAAATACTATTTTAATTAAAAATATCGGTTTCAGCATTCTTTAGAAGTATTATTTATGCGATCATGTTTAATTCTGGGTGGAGATCCGCTTTAAGTTGATAAACATTAAGCGATAGTCGATATGTCATGAAAGTAAAACATGTTTGAAATTGAATATAATAATACAGAACATATATATATATATATATATATATATATATATATATATATATATATATATATATATATATAAAAATACAGTATATAAAAATAAATCTTTAGTGAGACTAAAAGTAGTAGAGATTCCTAACGTTATTTAACCACAAATCGATATATATAATAGAATGAGAAAATAAATATAAAAACAGATATTCACTACATAACTAGCAGGTGTGTGGTAATAGTATGGTTCTCAATAGTTATTATATAAAAACAAGGCGTGTCGATTTAAGAACCTCGCTACTAAATTCATAAACAACAATAGATATCAAAGAAAAGATAGACTTAGGAAGAGTAATAGGATAGAAGGGAATAGAAAGATAAGAAAAATAAAGATAGGAAAGATGAAAGGAGATAGAAGAGGTCCCCAGGGTTACCATATTATTAGACACTCATATATATATATATATATATATATATATATATATATATATACACACACCAAGTATAGATTTGTATCTGTGTTAACAAGGTCTCAATAGAGTGGTGTCAAAGTTGGCAGAGAGGAAATTAGAAATTTTTCTATTTTATCATTGGATATGGCTTCTGTTTTGGAGTGAGTCATGGCTTGGTTAATTCTATTTTTGGTTTCAGAAACTGTCAATGTAGCTGTCTTCCAAGCTTTGGCAATTGTCTGCTTTGCAGCTGTGATGATTTGTAGTAAAAGGCTAAATTGGGTATGAGAAATCTTGGCACGCTTCAAGTTTAGGAGTGCAATTAAACGATCTGCTTCGATCCTTATATTGAATAGAGTTGAGAAAAATCCCTTTCCAAAATTGTTTTACAATTGGGCATTCCCAAAATATGTGTATATGGGATCCTAATTCACCACAGCCACAAAAGCAGATTGGAGAGAACTGTAAACCATATTTTGCAACTCTAGTAGGGACCAGATACCAGTGCATAAGTACTTTATAATTTGTCTCTTTGCATTCGGCATATTTGACAAATGCATTGGGGGTATTATACAGTGAGGAAACCCAATTAAGAAAGTGGGGTCCAAAGCCCCAACGTTGTAGTGTAAATGTAAGTAGGGCCATGACACTGTGTCAAAAGCTTTTTTTAAATTTATTGACAAAAGACACATGGGTATTTGTCATGTTTTGGCTGCTTGGATCAGTAGTGTTGCCCTGCGTACATTATCTGCTGCTTGACGGAAGGTCATGAACCTAACTTGGTCCTTAATAATTTGTGAGCCTATAAAATTGTTTAGATGGGTTGCTGGAATTTTAGCTAGCAGTTTTATATCTAGGTTGAGTAGAGATATGGGCCTATAATTAGCGCATGATGTGAAATTGTAGAGAAAAAGGAAAGGGGATATATCACGGTGCGAATGATGATGCAGTAATAATGAGAAAAAACGTGTCTTAAAAAAATTACAAAATAATTTTATTAGATACAAAATGTAAAATTTGTGATCCAATCAGAGTCATAAGTTATAGTGGTCATCAAGTTACAAAGTTGCAGTTTAAAGCATACATAAATCGCATATTCCCGACATGTTTCGCGATTTTCGCTTCTTCAAGGGAAAGAAATATCCATTCAAATGATTATAACTAAATGAAAGAAAACATTCAAATTAGCCATAAAAGGTCATCAATAGACAATACATAGGGTTAAATACATACATAGGGGTTACATGTGTACAAGGCGGGTGGCCAAAAGGATGTCCCAAAAAAAGGGATTTTTAAATACAGCTTACCTGTAAAATCCTTTTCTTGGAGTACATCACGGGACACAGAGCAGCATATTCATTACTATATGGGTTATATGGAGTACCTTCAGGTGTGGACACTGGCAATCTCAAACAAACAGGAAGTCCCTCCCTATATAACCCCCTCCCCTAGAGGGAGTCCCTCAGTTTTGTAGCAAGCAGTATGCCTCCCAAAATGTTCCCAAAAAGAGGGGTGGGAGCTCTGTGTCCCGTGATGTACTCCAAGAAAAGGATTTTACAGGTAAGCTGTATTTAAAAATCCCTTTTTCTTTCTCGTACATCACGGGACACAGAGCGGCATATTCATTACTATATGGGATGTCCGAAAGCAATGCTTTAATGAGGGGAGGGAGACATCTTCCAAAGAAGGATTTAATTTAGAGGTATACTCAAATACTAGTAAATCCAACTTAAACGAGAAATGTAAATCTCAAATCAAATCAAGGGAGCCCCCTCAGATCCTGAGGAGCTTGAATCGCGGCCTGTAGTACTGACTGCCCAAAGGCTGTATCCGCATTCCTTCTTACGTCCAATTGATAAAATTTTGTAAACGTGTGGACTGATGACCACGTTGCTGCTTTGCATATTCGAGCCATAGAGATCTGATGATGTGCTGCCCAGGAGGTGCCCATGGCCCTGGTAGAATGGGCCTTTTACCGACAAAGGAGGAGGCAACCTCTTCAAACCGCAGGCCCGAACAATTAATTGTTTAATCCATCTTGCGATGGTGGATCAGGCAGCTGCCTGACCCATCTTGGGCCCTTCCGGTAAAACGAACACCACATCTGTTTTCCGAACCTTCTCTGTAGCTTTAAGATAGGCCTTTATGGCCCCGACAATATCCAACGTATGCAGCAACCCCTCCTTTCTAGAGGTGGGTTTTGGAAGAAGGATGGAAGTACCACATCCTGGGTCAGGTGGGAACTGGATATAACCTTTGGTAGAAAGGAAGGATGAGGACGGAACCCCGCCCTATCCTTATGCAAAATGAGATATGGTTCCTTACAAGATAAGGCTGCCAATTCCGATACTCTCCTGGCCGAAACTATGGCGATCAGAAATACCGACTTTCTAGTCAGTAAAACCAAAGGTACCTCAGCCAACGGCTCAAGGGGTTGTTTCTGTAGAGTTGACAGAACAAGATTTAAGTCCCATGGACAAAGTGGTGATTTGACCGGAGGATTAACACGTAAGACTCCCTGTACGAAGATCTTAACCAGCGAGTGGGCGGCCAGCGGCCTCTGAAACCACACTGATAAGGCTGAAATCAGTCCCTAGATCGTGCTTAATGCCCGGCCTTTATCCACTCCTAGCTGGAGAAAACGTAATACTCTATCAATGGTATACTTGCGGGAAACCCATCGCTTAGCCTCACACCAGCCTACGTAGGCCCTCCAAACCCTGTAACAAAATTACCCTGGAGGCCGGCTTTCTAGCCTTAATGAGGGTAGGGATTACCTGCCTAGACAGACCTCTACCCCTGAGAATCAGGGATTCAGCCGCCAGGCCGTCAAATTTAGACGCCGTAATGCAGGGTGGAGGATCGGGCCTTGTGAGAGTAGGTCTGGCCATAGAGGAAGAGTCCAAGGGCCTTCCGCTGCCAATTTCAGGACTAGTGAGTACCATGCCCTCCGGTACCAAGCTGGGGCTACCAGGATAACCGGCCTGTGCTATGATCCTGCGCCACAGGCGGGGTAGTAACTGCAGCGGGGGAAATGCATATAGAAGCTATGATTGATGCCAAGGGCAAACCAACACATCGGTTCCGCAGGCCATAGGGTCCCTCGTTCGAGACATGAACCTGTCTAGCTTCTTGTTGAATCCTTATGCCATGACCTCCACGTCTGGCACTCCCCACTTCTGGCAGATTGTCTGAAAAAAAAAAACTTGTGGATGCAGGGACCACTCCCCCGGCGACAGGGTTTGGCGACTTAGGAAGTACGCCTGCAGGTTGTCCACCTCGGGAATGAATGTCGCCGATATGCAGGGTACATAAACCTCTGCCCACCGAAAAACCAAGTTCCTCTCACTCTGAGTGGCTTGACTCTTGGTTCCCCCTTTGGTGGTTCACATATATGCCACCGCTGTGGCATTGTCTGAATGACTTCTCACCGAGGACCCCTGTAATCTGGATGTCTATGCCAGGAGGGCTAGCCGAGCCGCTCTGATCTCCCAGACCTTGATGGGCAGCTGCCTCTCCGCCTCTGCCCAAGTTACTTGGCCAGTGAACCCGTTCCAGACCGCTCTCCAGCCTTCCAGACCACTGGGCAGAACCAAGGCTGCTAGAATTGCTGTCTGTAGGACGCGAGTGTGGAAGCGTGCGTATCGCCTCGAACATGGCCATTAGTTTGCCTAGTAATCGCATACCTAGGCGAATAGTTGGTTCTCTTTTGCTTAGAACCAACTGAATTAATCTTTTGATAGCCTCGACCTTTACCAGGGGCAGGAACACCCATCTTCTGTTCTGTGTCTAATCTCATGCCGAGATATTCCAACTGCTTTGTAGGTTGAAATGCTGATCTTTCCCCAGTTTAGGACTCAGCCGAACCTCTCTAGGTACTGAACCATGAGGGTTACTACGCATTCCACCAAGGAAGCGAGTGATCTATGATTAAGAGGTCGTCCAGGTATGCTAGGACCGAGATCCCTTGGATCCTTTAGACTGACTAGAATTGGAGCAAGGACCTTCGTGAATACCCGGGGGCCGTAGCCAGCCCGAAGGGGGGCGCCACGAATTGGAAGTGACGCTGTATCACTGCGAAGCGTAAAAACAAAAATATTTGATGTGGCTGAAAGACTTGGTACATGAAGGTAACCATCCTTTATGTCTATAGAAGCTAGATCCTTCTGGAGTGTGGCGGCTGCTGACCGAACGGATTCTGTCCGGAAAGAGCGAACCCTTAGGTAAGCATTTAAACCTTTTAGGTCCAAAATTGGTCTGACATCGCCGATGGGCCTTGGTATGACAAACAGATTGGAATAGAAACCTAGCCCCTGTTCTTGGGCTGGTACCTCTACCATTATGCCCTGGTAAGCAGATGAACCAACGCCGCCCGCATTGAGGCCTTCCTTGTGGAGGAAATTTTTAGAAATTCTAATCTGTAGCCTGCGGCCACAGATGATCGGACCCCCTCTGTCGGGGATCGATCCCCAGAGGCCTGTCCTTGCGATCCATTTTAAAAGTTTGATCGCGCAGGAGGTCCGTACTGCCTGGAATTTGAGGACCCCGGAAACATGGGGGGGGGAATTGCCTTTTAAACGCAGGACCCCGGAACTTCTTTTGACTGGTAAAAGGGTACTTTTGCCACTTGAAACAGTCTGAATGTATTTATCCAGATCTTTCCATGGAAGGGCAAACCTGCCAGCAGTCTTTTACATGGGCTCGGCCGCCCAGTTGTTCAACCATAAGAGCCTTCTCATATGCACTAAAAATAGTGACAACGAGACGCCTGCTGGATGGAGTCTTTTTATAACCTCTACCGCAAAGCACAGAGCTCTGGGAATATCCAATAACTCCTCTGCCTATTGGGCAGGGATGTCTTAAGCATCTGTTTTGTCTGGTTCTTTAACGCCTGACAAAACTCCAATTGCAGCCCCTGCTGGCTGTAGCCAAGGATGCTGGAAAAAGTGTCTCTAAACGTTTATTGACCGGGACCTTAAACATTTGTATGTTTCCCCTTAGGCCAGTTAATGATTTATTCACCCATGAGATGGCTGCGTCCACAGTTGGGAGCGCCCCCTTTCTTAGAAAAAATGTTTTTTTTTTTTTTTTTCATAGGGTAAATAACAGAAAACCTTCCAGGTGGTCTCCCATCCAGGCATTAACCAGGCCCGACCCTGCTTAGCCTCCGAGATCAGACGAGATCGGGCGCTTTCCGGGAGATGCGGCCTCAAGGACCTCACGGGTAGTTGAAAAGCAGTGCCCGAACCGGGACCTGAACCCTGGACCCTCAGATTAAAAGTCCGATGCTCTACCAACTGAGCCATCCGGGCCCCCTTTTTAAAGAGCACTTGGTCAGGGGAAAGAGTGCCTGCAAGCACAAATATTTCCTGGCAGACGTGCATAAAGACTACCCTCTCGTCAGCTTTAGGCGGCAGAAAAAATTCTGTCCGGTCGTCCCAATCCTGGAAAACCAATTCCTCTAACAGAGGATGGGCCAGAAACGCTGCGTTGCTTAAAGGCGTTTTTAAAAGAACCCAAAGAGGATACCGCAGGAACCTGAGGCTCTGGAAATGGCAAATTGAATGCCAAGCGGGCCATGTCTGTCAAAGACTGGACCCACAGACTCTCCGCCTGGGAGGCTGAAAACGATTCTTCAGTGGTAGATCCTCTAGGTTCTGTCCCTTTTTGGCGATGGGGATCTAGTCCGCTTCTTGCCAGAAAAAGAGCCAGCGATCATAGCTGTTAACCTCTTTTCTCTAGCCCCCCTAGGGTGACGGCTAGCATCTCCTCTGTGATAACACAGGGTTGGGCCGACCTGGGCCAGCCTCAGCACCAGACCCCCTTAATGGCTTATCCAGGGTGACCCCCTATAGGAATAACCTGTGGGGAAAGTATTGGCATATTATCAGAACCAGAGGAGGAACCCCTTTGTCTTTGCCTTTTCTCTTTATTTTTTATTTTTTTTTTGATCCTGAACCCTTGGAAGCCATAATACAAAAGCGAAGGACTCCGCTTACAACAACAGACTGTTATAGCCAGGAGTACAAAAAAATAAGGTTTAGGGGACAATAGGATCACTAATGCCCCAAAACCGGTGGGGCTCAGTATGTTTTCTTTTATATGTTATTCACCACATACAGCCCCACCCCCAACATGTTTGCCAGCATTCAACCTGTTGCCAAGGGGATTTTGGCTTAACAAAAAGTATTGGAACTGACTCCAGTATGTAGTACCCCTTCTCGCCACCGGGAGTCACTGTGCTGCCAGCTCTACGTCCTCTCTCTCTCCAGCTCAGCTCTGAACTGAGCTAAGAACGTGCCTGCTGTATATAACAGCAATTAAAAGCGCGCCCACTCTACACTGCAGTCACACTCCCGCCCCTCCCCCCCCTCCCGAACGGCGCGAAAATTTTCTATATGCATGCGCGCGTGCACGCGCGCGCGCGACTGTCGGGGGAGGAGAGCCCAGGAGGAGACGCACTCTGGAGCCCAGGAATGCAGGTTGGAGGACGCATCAGGCGGCAGATTTGAATCCCGGCAAGGTAAGGCTAACACAGGCCCCTAAGGAGTCCCTTTAGCCTAGAGACAGATCTTTTTTTTTTTTTTTTTTTTAAAAGATCTTCAACCAGCGAGCAGCAGGTAGCTAGCAAACATACATAGATAGGTAGGTAGGGGGATCAAGTTATGGGGGGAAACATTTCAGGGCATTGTGTCTATCAGACATAGTGACCATGGTGCCAATGCAGAGCATACTCAGGCTACCCCCTTAAGATCCCCCTGGAGAGCATGCTGTCGAACCAAGTCCCGCAGGCTCCCCACTTACCTGCTCCATGCAGCAGGACGTTTTGCAAAACGGTCCAATCTTCTCCCATCTCCGTGGGTAGCGTAGTAGACCTTCAGGCCCTGGGGTCCTATGAAGGTACCCACTGCCCTGGACCTATATAGCACCCTGGCAAACAGGAACTTATGGTTTTTACAAACTCCAAGTCCTGGGCCCAGGGTCCAGCCCTCCAAAGAGGAGCATTATAGGCAAAACCCCACGGTTTGGGGCCCGGGTACTGTCCACTTTGGCACTGAGGCTCCTTGGACAGATCCGGTTAGCCCGCCCTTAATCCCAAGGATGTGGAGCAAAGCTATTCCGTGACCAACACCTAAGACACTGGCGAAAAAACTGAGGGACTCCCTCTAGGGGAGGGGGTTATATAGGGAGGGACTTCCTGTTTGTTTGAGATTGCCAGTGTCCACACCTGAAGGTACTCCATATAACCCATATAGTAATGAATATGCCGCTCTGTGTCCCGTGATGTACGAGAAAGAAAGAAGAACCGGGCAGTTTATATATGCTTACCCACAAGAACTCGCAGGACCAGACAATCGAAGACTCCCAGGGACATGGAATGTGATGTGCAAACCCTTGGATGGATCAACAGAGTGTTTCGAGAACGGTCACAAAAAGACGCTATATGAGGCCAATGCACGGCTGGTGGAATGGAAAACATGTATATAAATATAAGGGAATGTAGGGAAGCAGTGTATCTACAGTAATGTAATAGTGTCCAAAAAGTAGGGCCACATAGATTGTTGTGCAGACAGTCTCTACAAATAATACTTACAAAAAAGAATTAGACGTTATAGGGAGGTGAAGGAGAGGCGCAATAATAGCGTCCGTCGTTCACCCACTGGTTCCTTAAAAAAGGAAGGGAGAGAAGAGAGATTGTGTACTGCAAAGAAAAACAAACAAGAAAAAATGGTTTTAGATTTTAATTGACTGCCATTAACCCTCCTAAATTGCAGAAAATGAAGTACAAAAGTATACTGGCTTTATGAAAAAAGCCAATCAAATGAATCTGAAAAGCAGGCTGCAAGCCTAGCAGATGCTTATTGCCCTTATTAATAGGGAAAAGGTAGGTATGCAGAACACCAAAGGCACTGGGGTTTACAAAAAGGTGAAAGCTAGTTCTAGTTTAGAGCTACTTAATAAAAGATTATGGGCCAGATTCAGAAACAATTTACGCGGCGTATCTGTTGATACGCTGAGTAAATTCTCGGATGTTCCGGCGTATCTTTTTTCTGTATTCAGAAAACAAGATACACCGGAATTGTGTTAAGATACGAGTGGCGTAAGTCTCTTACGCCGTCGTATCTTTTTTTTTTTTTTTTATATAATTCTTTATTTTTGTATTTTCTGTATATTACATCACTTACATGTATACCAAACCTCCACCGGGAACAAAATACATAACATTTATAAATACAAACAAAACAAGTACAAAAACAAAAAGAAAAAAAAAAGAAAAAGGGAATAAAAAATAAACAAAAAAAAGAAAAAACGGCCAAAATAATGATAATGCTTCTCCCCCCTCTCTCCCCCCTCCTGCTCCCACACCCCCCCATATAGATTATAACTAGATTATTCCTCTTAGGGTATTCCGCCGTCGTATCTTAGTTGCATATTTACGCTGGCCGCTAGGTGTGGCTTCCGTCGATTTACGCGTTGAATATGCAAATTAGGTAGATACGCCGATTTACGAACATAGTTGCGGTTGGCGTATCTATTTGCATCATTTACGTAAGGCGTCGGACCGGCGTAAAGTTACCCCTGCTACATGAGGCGCAGGCAATGTTAAGTATGGACGTCGGGACAGCGTCGTATTGTACGTCGTTTATGTCGTTTGCGTAAGGCGATTCAGAATGGGGCTTGGCGTAAGTTGCATTCACGTCATTTTCAATGACTATTTGCGACGTGATTTGGAGCATGCGCACTGGGATACGTGCGCAGTTCGTTCGGTGCGTCATTTACGTGGGGTCAGGGTTAATTTAAATACAAATAGCACAAACAGCGCTAATGTGTAGTGGAACCACACAAGTGAACTAAATAAACAATAAGTGACAGAAAAAATGTAAATGTAGAGACCCGTGAGTGAAATTGAGTTTAAAGGTTAAATAGTTCATAAAGTGTCTGAAAAAATCTTCTGAATCTCTTCAACGGGCAGTCCTCCACCACACCAGTGTAATGAACACTCCTCCACCAATACGAATTGGTGGCTACACTAAAGATCGTATGATCATTTGAGACCAACGTGAGATTACCTGCATGTGTTTTTCTATGCGAGTGACCAGCGTTTGAGGATACTATTTTCAACAAGGAGGAGGTGTTAAAGTGAAGGGGAAGCGGTGAGAAACACCTGGTTTACTTTTTGGGTCCGCCGTGACCACAGTTTATCAGCCTGTGAGCATCAAGGAAGTTTATTTGGAATTTATCACGGTTGTTTTTGGAGTTTACCTTTGTGAGTGCAACCTTTGTAGGTTCATGTGGTGTGTCAATAAATTGTTTTAGCAATATCACACTATTATACTTTTTTGTTTTTTTCACGTATGTGGATCTCACTTCTACATTTTTGGATATGAATCCTGAACACTGACTTGAGGATTGTATGACATGCTTTTTATGCCAAACACGTGAGTGTAAGGCTACTAGTTCTGGTGAGTGGCCATTCGTATTGGTGGAGGAGTGTTCAGAAGATTTTTTCAGACACTTTATGAACTATTTAACCTTTAAACTCAATTTCACTCACGGGTCTCTACATTTACATTTTTTCTGTCACTTATTGTTTATTTAGTTCACTTGTGTGGTTCCACTACACATTAGCGCTGTTTGTGCTATTTGTACTTATTTTCACTATTAAGTTCAGTAGACTTCCTTTTCAACATTATCTTTATTTAATACAGCTGCTGCGAACGTCCTTGCATTTAGTCTTTACTCCTTAGCGCAGCGGCAGTAACCATTAGGGCGCATTTATTTTTTGGTTACTATCCGTTTTTAATTTAAATACAACACGCCCCCTACCTGCCCAATTTGAATTACGCACGGATACGCTGGCCCATTTACGCTACGCCGCCGTAACTGAATACAGCACTTGCCTGTCTAAGTTGCAGAGGCGTAGCCTTAATAGGATACGCTACGCCAGCACAAAGATACGCTCTCCATCCTGAATCTGGCCCAATATAGACATCAAAAGTCTCCATATTGGCAAACACTACAAATGGATATGTCTGTAATGCCAGAGATTATCCTAAAAATCACAGTGATGGAGTTGCCATATAATACAGATATGGAGGAAGAAATAGATCAAACAGATACATAAATTCTGCATTCAAGTGCAAAGACAGCCTTAATGTATTCAAGTTAGGGAAATATACCTACCGTGAAACCTTAGTTCTCTAGCTTTCACACCGTCGCATTAGCAGCTTACCACTCTCTGCACACATGGTGCCTTGAGCGCTGGTTTAAATAGCGTCTTGGCACGGCGTCCGACGTCTGACGTCATCAGGCGCCAAGCGGCCAATCAATGCCTTCGAAACGTCCAGCCGTTCGCCACAGCCACTCGGACCACAAGGTCCATCAGGCACTGCGCTGGCAGAGTTGGCAGCTGTATCGCCATAGGTCAACCAATCGTGACCATGGCAAACAGCAAAACCAATCGTCCGCGGGGAAAATAAAAACAAAGAGTGAGGGTCACAGGAGATGAACCTTAGATCCAAAGTCAATAAGGGCAGGGTGGAAAAGAGCTTAAAGGGAAAGGCAATGATGGGGTGGTGTGTGAATGGAGTGCAGCTATTTCCAGGGCAGCAGGATAAACATAGTTAGGGAGAAGCCATGAGGACAGCATACTCCCCGGGTGCCCTTGCGACCATATCAAACACTCACGGGAAAGTCACATCCATGTCACAAGAGGGGGAGAGAGAAACGAGCGCCAGGTCACTGCGGGAGAGACGGGAACAGCAGCTCAGGGGGCCAAGCACCCAGACCACCCCCCCCCAACCCCACCCCCACCCCCCCCCCCACCACCCACCACCCAACCCCCCACAAACCCCCCCCCCCCCCACCCCCCACACCCCCCCCCACCCCCCAACCCCCCCCCCCCACCAACCCCCCCCCACCCCCCCCCCCCCCCACCCACCACCACACCCCCCCCCCACCCCCCCCCAACACCCAACACAACCCCACCCCAACCCCCCCCCACACACCCACCCACACCCCCCCCCCCCCCCCCCCCAACCCAAACCCCCACCCCCAACCCCCCCCCACCCCCACCCCCCCCCACAAAACCACCACCCCCCCACCCCCCAAAACACCACCCCCCAACCCAACCAAAACCCCCCCCCCACCCCCACCCCCAACACAACCCCCAAAAACACCCAAACCCCCAACCCCCCACCCCCCCCCTCCCAACACCCCCCCCCCACAACCCCCCCACCCCCCACACCACCACCAACCCAACACCACAAACCCCCCCCCCCCACCCCCAACCCCCAAACCCCCACCCCCCCCCCACCCCCCCCCCCCCACCCAAACCCCCACACACCCCCACACCCCCCAAACCCACCACAACCCCCCCCCACCCCCCCCCCACCCCCCCCCAAACACCACCACACCCCAACCCCACCCCCCCACAACCCCCCACAACAACCCACCCCCACCCCCCACACCCCCCCACACCCCCCCCACACCCCCCACCCCCACACCCCCACCAACAACCACCCCCCACCCCCCCCCCCCCCCCCACCAACCACCCCACCCCCCCCCCCCACCCACCCCAACCCCACCCACCCCCCCACCCCCCCCACCCCCCCAAACCCCCCCCCCCCCCCCCCCCCCCACAAACCCAACCACACCACCCCCCCCAACAACACCCACCCACCCAAACCCCCCCCCCCCCCCCAACCCACCCCCCCAACCCACCCCCCCACCCCCCCCCCCCCAACCAAAACCCCCCCCCCCCCCCACACCCCCACCACCACCCACCCACAACAAACCACCCCCCCAAACCCCCCCCCCACACAACCCCACCACCCAACACACCCAAAACCCCCCCCCCCCCACCCCCCCCCCCACAACCCACAACCCCCCCCCCCCAACCACCCCCCCCACCACACCCCCCCCCCCCCCACCAACCCACACCCCAAACACCCCCCACCCCCCACCCCCCCCCCCCCCCCCCCCCCCCCCCCCCCCACCCCAAACCACCCCCCCCCACCACCCCACACCCACCCCCCCCCCCACACCCCACCCCCCACCCCCCACACCACCCCCCCCCCCCCCCCACCCCCCCCCCACACCCCCCACCCCCCCCCCACCCACCCCCCCACACACCCACCCCACCCCCAAAACCCCCCAACCACCCCCCACCCCCCACCCCCCCCCCCCCCCCCCCCCCCCCCCCCCCCCAACCCAACCAACCCCCCACAAACCCCCACCCCCCACCCCCCACCAACAACCACAAACAACCCCCCCCCCCCCCCCCCACCCCCCCACCCCACACCCCAACCCCCCCCCCCCCCCCCCCCCAACCACCACCCCCCCCCACCCACAAAACCCCCCCCCCCCCCCCCCCACCACACCCAACCCCCCAACCCCCCCCCCCCACCAACCCACCACCCCCCAACCCCCCCCCCACCCCCCCCACCACACCACCACCACCCCCCACCCCCCCCCCCCCCCCCCCCAACCCCCCCACACCAACCCACCCCCCCCACCACCCCAACCAACCCCCCCCACCCCCAAAACCCCCCAAACCACCACCCCCCACCCCCCCCAACCACCACCCACCCCCCCCCCCCCCCCCCCCACCCCCACACACCCCCCCCACCCCCCCACCCCCCCCCCACACACACCACCCCACACCCCCACACACCCACCCCCCCAACCACCCCACACCCCCCACACACCCCACACCCACCCCCAACACCCACCCCCCACCCCCCACACCCCACACCCCCCCACAAACCCCCCCCACCCCACCAAAAACCCCCCCCCCCCCCCCCCCCCCCAAAAAACCCCCCCCCCCCCCCCCACCAAAAAACCCCCCCCCCCCACCAAAACCCCCCCCCCCCAACAAACCCCCCCCCCCCCCCCCCCCCAAACCCCCCCCCACCCCACAAAAACCCCACACCCCCCCACCCAACCCCCACACCACCCCCCCCACCCCCCCCCCCCCCACCCCCCCCACCCCCCCCAAACACCCCAACAACCCCCCCCAACCCCACAAACCCCCAACCCCCCCACACCCCCCACCAAACCCCCACCCCCACCCCCCCAACACCCCACCCACCCCCCCCCAACCCAACCCACAACCCCACCCCCACCCCCCCCCCCCCCCACCCCCCCCCCACCCACCCCCACAACCCAACACACCCCCCCCACCCCCCCACCCCCCCACCCCCCCCCCCCCCCCCACCCCCCCCCCCCACCCCCCCCCCACCCACCCAAAACCACCCCCACACAACCCCACCCACCCACCCCCAACCCCCCCCCCCACCACAAACCCACCCCCACACCACAACCACCCCCACCCCCCCACCCCCCCCCCCAACCCCCCCCCAACAACCCCCAACAACAACCACCCCCCCCCCCCCCAACCCCCCCCCCCCCCAACAACACAACCCCCCCCACCCCCCCCACCCCACCCCCAAACCCACACCCCCACCCCCCCCCCCCACCCCAACACACCCCAAACACCACAACCCACACCACCAACCCACCCCCCCCCCCCACCCCACCCCCCACACCCCCCCCCCCCCCCCCCCCCCCCCACCCCCCCCCACACCCCACCCCCCCCCACACCACACACAACCCCCCACACACCCACACCCAACCCAACACCCCCCCCCCCACCCCCCACCACACCCCCCCCCCACCCCCCCCCCCCCCCACCCCCCCACCCCCCCCCCCCACCCCCCCCCCACACCACCCCCCCCCCCACCCCCCCCCCACCCCCCCCCCCCCAAACCACCACCCACCCCACACCCCAAACCCCACCCCCACAACAACCCCCCCCCCCCCCCCCCCCCCCACCCCCCACCCCCCCACCACCCCACAAACACCCACACCAACCCACACCCCCACCCCACAACACCCCCCCACCCACACCCCCACCACCACCCAAAACCCCACAAACCACAACCCCACCCCAACCACCCCACACAACCCCCACAACAAACAACCCCAACACCCCCACCAACACCCCCAACCCCCCACCACCACCCACCCCCCCCACCCCCCCCCCCCCCCACCCCCCCCCCCCCCCCCCAACCACCCCAACACCAACCCCCACAACCACCCCACCCAACCCACCCCCCCCCCCCCCAACACCCCCCCCCACCAACCAACCCCACCCCCCCACCAACCCCCACAACCCCCCACCACCCCCCCCCCCCCCCCCACCCAACCACCCCACCCAACCCACCCCCACCCCCCCCCCCCCCCCCCCCCCCCCACACCAACCCACCCCACCACCCCCACCCCCCCCCCCCCCCCCCACCCAACCCCCACCCCCCCACACCCCCCCCCCCCCCCCCACACCCACCCACCCCCCAACCAACCCACCCCACCCCCCCCCCCCCCCCCCCCCCACCCCCCCCACCCCCCCCCACCACCCACCAACCCCCCCCCCCCCCAACCCCAACACACAACCCCCCCCCCCCCCCCCCCCAACCCCCCCCACCCCCACACCCAACCCCACCCCCACACCCCCCACCCCCCCCACCCCCCACCCACCCCCCCCCCCCCCCCCCCCCCCCCCCCCACAACCACCCCCCACCCCCACCACCCCCCCCCCCCCACACCCCCACCACCCCACCACCCCACCCCCCCAACCCCCCCCCCCCAACCCCCCCCCACCCCCCCCCCCCCCCCACACCCCCACCCCACCCCAACCCCCCCCAAAACAACCACCCACCCACCCACCCCCCCCCCACCCCCCCCCCCCCCCCCCACCCCCCCCCCCCCCCCCCCCCCAAACCCACCCCCACCCCCCCCCCCCCCCACCACCCAAACCCACAAAAAACCCACAAACCCACCCCCCCCCCACCCACCCCACCCCCCCCCCCCCACCCAAACCCACCCCCCCCACCCCCCCCCCACCCCACCACCAACCCCCCCCCCCCCCCCCCCCACCCCCCCACCCCCCCCCCACCACCCCCCCCCCCCACCCCACACCCCACCCCCCCCACCCCCCCACCCACCCCCCACCCCCACCCACCCACCCCCCCCCACCCCCCCCCCACCCACCCCCCACCCCCCCCCACCCCACCACCCCCCCAACCCCCCACCCCCCCCACCAAACCCCCACACCCCCCCACCCCCCCCCCCCCCCCCCCCCCACCCCCACCACCCCCCCCCCCCCCCCCCCACCCCCCCACCCACCCCCCCCCCCCCCCCCCCAACCCCCCCCCCCCCCCCCCCCCACCCCACCCCCCCACCCCCCCCCCCCCCCCCCCCAACCCCCACCCCCCCCCCCCCCCCCCCCCCCCCCCCCCCCCCCCCACCCCCCCCCCCCCCCCCACCCCCACAAACCCCAACACCCCCAACCCAAACACCCCCCCCCCACCCCCAACCCCCCCCCCCCCCCCCACCAACCACACCCCCCCCACCCCAAAACCCAAACCCCCCACACCCCAAACCCAAACACCCCCAACCCCCCCACCCAACCAACACACCCCCCCCACCCCCCCCCCCCCCCAACCCCCACCACAAACCCCCCCCCAAAACCCACAACCAAACACCCCCCCAATGCAACACCACCACCATACCCCCCCCCCCCCACCCCCCCCCAACCAATATAGTGCAGAAAAACCGTCATGGCTTGGTCGTTTGTTTAGCTTAAGTGATTTGATAGCTTGTTCAACTTCTATAGTTGTAATAGGCCTTTTTAAGATTTTCCTGTTGATTTGATGGGATAGTTGGGAGAGTAATTTGTGAGAAAAATGTTTCTGCAGAGGATTGGCCGAATGGTTCTCCTTTATTATATGTATTTGTAAGATGTTTGTAAAAGGTTTGAAGTATCTTTTTTGAATTGCTGGTATAAGTGTTATGTGGCGTTTTCAGTCGGATTGGTTTAAATGGGCTATTTAACTTTTTAAGAGCTTGGGCCAGAAGAGTACCAGGTTTATTGGCATTAAGATAACATTTATGTTTGGATTTACGTAAGGTTTTGTCTACTGAGTCAGATAAAAAAAGATCAAGTTTTAATCTGGTTTCGTCTAAATGAGATTTAGTTACAGGGGTTGGGTTCGTCTGGAAGTTTGTTTGGCAGGTATTAAAGTTTGCCTATAATTTTTGTTGTAGTTTCTTCTTTTCTTTTTTAAGGTATGATGCTTGGTGTAAACAGGTTCCACGTAATATGGATTTGTGAGCTTCCCATAGAGTTAAAGGAGATATGTTGGGGGTATTATTATTTTTTAAATATGGCTATTTCTAAATCACAGGAACGTTATGGATGGGATAAGCCCAGGTTCACACTGGGTACGATTTAGTTCGATTAGAGATGCGATTTCACATGTAAAATCGCATCTCAAATCAGCGGCAATTGCCAGCAATGATACCGTCCTAATCGGTGCGACGCCGCATCTGCGGCGCTGCACCGATTTCAAAAAGTAGTTACTGTACTACGTTTTGCGATTTCAGGACGCGATTTACATTGACATCTGTGCAGAACCCTGCACAGATGTCTCCTAAATCGCGCCGAAATCAGGAATGCCAGAGGGAGTGAAATAGTGCAAGTTCAGCTGAAATCGCGCAATTTCACTCCCGCAGCCCAGTGTGAACCAGGGCTTAAGTTGAGTCATTAATATACCATGTGGGGTCTTGCTTTTTGGGTAGGAGAGAAGCGAAGGAGGAAATTATTGCAGAATGGTCAGTCCATGTAAAGGGTAAAATAGATGATGTGATCAGTTCCGGGGACATACTTATTGATATTAGAATATGGTCTATACGGAAAAATGATTTGTGTTAATGGGAATAAAAGGAGTATTGACGTTTAGTGGGGTTGATTTCTCGCAATGAATCTAGTAGGGAATGTTTTTGTAAGAGTCTAATGCCCTGTACACGCGATTGGTTCATCTGATGAAAACGGTCTGATTTTTTCATCAGATATCCGATAAAGCTGACTTTTATCAGTCGTGCCTACACACCATCGGTTAAAAAAACGATTGTTTCAGAACGCGGTGACGTACAACACAACGACGTACTGAGAAAAATGAAGTTCAATGCTTCTGAGCATGCTTCGACTTGATTCTGAGCATGTGTAGATTTTTAACCGATGGACGTACCGACAGACGATCGTTTTTTGTCTATCGTTTTTTTAACCATCAGATAATTTTAAAACAAGTTCCTAGTTTTTTCACCGATGGATAAAAAAACCAATGGGGCCCACACACGATCGGTTCGTCTGATGAAAATGGTCCATCAAACCGTTTTCATCAAACGAACCGATCGTGTGTACGCGGCATTACACTTTTAAACACTAAGCAATTGAGTGAAATGGTCCCATAGACTGTGGGTTCAGAGGAAAGTTTACCTTTTTTGAGATTGATAAGAGGGACACAGTATGGCACAAAGGACACACCACCTGCCATGCCCAAATTACACAAACCAGGACAAATTTTTATGCAAAAATGATTTGTGAACCCGCAATAACCTTTTTTTTTCAGCACTACTTTTCCCACACTTACAGGGTTTTATACTGAGCATCTACACTAGTCTTTCTTCTTCCCAGTGGCGGCTGGTGCTCAAAATATTAAGGGGGGCAAAAACAAACTGAAAAATTCTGAAAAAAAAAACATAAATTGCAGCCTCACTGTGCCCATCAAACACAGCCACTGTGCCATTAAACACTGCCACTGTGCCCAAATGCCGACAGTGTGCCCATCAAATGCACCCCCTTTTGAGAGCGCTTCCCAGAAGAGGGTTCGTTTTTGTGGGGAGGAGCTGAGACAGCCGCCGAGGGACCCCAGAAGAGGAGGATTGGGGCCACTGTGCAAAATGAACTGCACAGTGGAGGTAAGTATGGTATGTTTGTTATTTAAAAAAAAATACTTTTTTAACCCCTACAACCCCTTTAATGTTACAAACATGACACTTTCTACATTTGGCACGATCTTATCCCTAAGGGAGGGGAGCATCCCTAAAAATTACCTGGGGTCTAGGGGGTAAAATGGTGCTCAGCACTCTATCATTACCCAAAAATATGCCAATGTCTTTGCATCAAACACTTTATATTCTGATGCTGAATGGAAAACAGTGGAAATAAATGGGAGAAAGAGGAAAACAAATCCATTTTGTCTTTTGTCTTTTGTGGGTTTATCCCCAAGTAAAGCCGCTCTATCCATTTCCTGGATCTCACCCACAGTAGCCTGGAGAGACTCACAGTTATATCCCTTCTCAACTAACCTATTCGTCAGAATAGTAGCTTGTGTTTTAAACTTGCTCACTAATTATGCCTAAGCCACATATATTGTTTTTTAGGGACTGCCCTAAGCCAAAATATGCTGTGACAGCTATCTAAAGAAATATAAGAAATATAAGTATTCCTATCAGAAGGTTTGAAAAATGTGGAAGTGACAAATCTATCCACCTTACTGGAAATCTTAAGATCCAGAAAGTTGAACTCTTCCAAACTAGCTTCATAGCTCAGATGGAGCCCCCTGTTATTGTCATTCAGAGAGCTTATGTAAGAGACCAGGGCTTACTGCGCATGCACCAATGGCGCGTTGCCGCAAGAGGAAATCTGTGCCCACTGAGCATGCGCCAAAGATGCGTCAGTGCGCCAACCCGCACCTGCGCAGAAGACCTGATGGAAAAAGGCAGGAAAATGCCCAGGAGGCACACAGGAAGTGACCTCAACCCGATAAAAAAAAGGCCTTAAAAAAACCAGGAGGCGCACAAGAAGTGACCTCAACCTGATGGAAAAAGGTGGGAAAATGCCCAGGAGCCGCACAGGAAGTAACCTCAAACTTCACTATATAAGCCAAGCCAAGCCCAGCCCAAGCTTGCCTTTGACCTCGGATTTGTACCTTGACCATTCTACTTCTTTGCCCCTTTTGTACTCGGCTGCCAGATTGGAACCGACCCTGGCTTGGATCTCGACCATTCTTCTTCTGAATAACCCTTTTGTACTTCATTGCCAGAGTGAACTTGACCTCGGCTTGGATCTCGGATTAAGGCTTGCACGGTGCTCCGTACCCTTGGCACCAGTGCCACTTGGTGTCCACCAAGTCTCTGTCTCCATCTCCAGAGGCTTCAAGGACCCAGGGTGCAAGGGAGGCCTCCACACTACTTTGGTCTCACCTCAGGTACGTGGCTCCTGACAGAATAATCCAGCCATGTCTGAGACTGAGGGGAGTGCTTCTACCTTTGAGGCCCTGTGCCAACAAGTGGCATCTGTGTCTCAGGCCCTGATGTCCATACAAGAGTGGTACTTTCAACTGGAAGGTCGGATGACTGCAATAGCCAATGCCTCAGTTCTGAGCCCTGCAGAACCACCTTTTATGGCTATGGAGCAGCCCAATTATATTCGGAACGCTTTTAAGGGGTTCGCCACGAGCTCCGGGCTTTCAAGAACTGTCGGCTGTACATTACTTTACAGCCTAGGACCTTCTCTTCAGAGGATAAAAAGGTCTGGTTTGTAGTAGCCTTACTTACAGAAGAACCTCAGGCATGGGCTCATCAGCTATTGGAAAAGTAGAGTCCTACACTGCACTCACTGTCTTTCTTCGGTGCCATGGCAATGCTCTATGATGACCCACAATGAACCACCACAGCTGAAATAGTGTTGACCTCTCTAACAGGGAAAATGCCCTGTTGAAGACTATCTAACGGAGTACACTGCATGGAACAATGCTGCCTAGCACCATCAGTTTCACTTGGGCCTGTCTGAGCCCCTCAAAGATGAATTTGCAAGAGTGGGGCTCCCTGATACATTGAAACCCACAATTCAGTTGGCTATCCAGCTTGATTGCAGCCTCAGAGAACGTTGCAGGGAACAATCCGGTATGGCCCATCCTACATGGATGCTCCCACGAATACCCATGGCTCCACACCTGAGAACGCCTGAGACCCAAGCATCAACCCCAATTCAGGACGCAGAACCAATGCAACTCAGCTTAGTTCATGCTCCTCTCACACCCGAAGAGAGACAACGGCATTGCCTGAACAATCTACGCCTGTACTGTGGTGGAGCGGGTCACTTTCTTCAGGGATGTCCCATTAGGCAAAGTGGATCAAACCCCCATCTGTTTCTCCGGACGATGTTAAATCCTTGCATCTCACTCTCTGCTGCTTTTTGCAGATACCGGCAAGGATAATCCGAGTAGCAGAGATTATTGACTTATTGCTTTATTGACATCCACTTCTCCAAAAAGTATGGAATCCCACTATGCAAGAAGCCCCAGCCGTTTACCGTTCTGCACCAACTTCAGGTCCAATTACCCATGAGACCACCCTCATATTGACCACCACTGAAGCAGACCATTGGGAAAATCTTCAGCTGGACGTAATTTCTTCCTCCCTTTTTTTGATTATTTTGGGGTTACCGTGACTTAGACAGCACCATCCACAGAATTATTGGTCCACTGGAGCTCACTTTATTGCTTACATGACTGTTTTCCACAACAAGCCTGTTTGACAGTTCAATCCCTTTCCACAGATGACAACACTCTTCTCCCTCAGGTTTACAGAGACTTCTTGGACATCTTCGACAAGAAGGGGGCTGAATCCCTACCGCCTCACCGGCCGTATGATTGCCCCATTGAGCTTCTTCCTGGTTCTGCAATACTATTTGGGAGGATCTTCCCACTCTCTGAGCCTGAATTAGAAGTCCTCCGAAAATACATTGATGACAATCTTAGGAAAGGGTTCATCCGGCCCTCTACCTCTCCTGCTGGCGCTGGACTCTTCTTTGTGGAAAACAAGGACCATTCTCTAAGACTATGTATCGACTACAGAGGATTGAACAGTATCAGAATTAAGAATCGATACCAGTTACCTCTAGTCCCTGAGCTTGTTCAGAGGTTCCGCACTGCCAAGGTTTTCTCAAAATTGGTTTTATGGGGGTCCTACAATTTAATACGAATACGAGGGGGCGATGAATGGAAAACGGCCTTTCGTACAAGGTTTGGCCATTTTGAATATCTTGTCATGCCATTTGGGCTGTGTAACGCCCCAGCAACTTTCCAACACTTTGTGAATGATATCTTTCGGGATTTTCTTGACCTCTTAATGATAGTGTACTTAGATGACATCCTTGTTTTTTCACCTTCCCTCCAGGCACGTCACATCCACATGCGAAAAGTCCTTTTTCGCCTCCGAACCCATAAACTTTACGCCAAGGTTGAAAAATTGGAGTTTGAAAAAGATACCATACAATCCCATGGCCTCATTATTTCAACTTCTGGCATATCCATGGACCGCCAGAAGATAACTGCAGTTCAAGAATGGCTGGTTACCCTTGAACTGTAAGAGCGTCCAGGGGTTTGTGGGATTCGCCACTTTTTATAGAAGATTCATCAAAGGCTTCTTGTCAATAATTTCACCTATCACACAACTCACTAAGCAAAACAGCCATTTTCTGTGGTCCCCCTCAGCACAGATGGCTTTCGACAAACTCAAGAAGCAATTCACGTCTGCCCGGTCCTTCGTCATCACGACCCGGCCCTGCCTTATGTGCTGGAGGTTGATGCTTCAGAGATTGCAGTTGGGGCAATACTTTCTTAGCGCCACAAAACCACAGCCATGTTGCCTTGTTTTCCAGGAAGTTGTCCCCAGCCGAAAGGAACTATGATGTAGGGGAATCGGAAACTCCTTGCCATTAATCTGGCCCTTGAAGAATAGCGATATCTATTGGAAGGTGGAAGGAGCCTCGCACCCTATACCTATCTACACTGGAATTTGGAATACCTCCGTAGTATGCCATTGATAGGATACTTGCCTTTCTTCAGTTGGGCTTAAAGGGGTTGAAAAGGTAAAAGTTTTTTTACCTTAATGCATCCTATGCATTAAGGTAAAAAAAACATCTGGCAGCACCGCCCCCCCCCCCCACCCCCAGAGCCCCTGTTTTACTTACCTGTCCGTTCGAAATTCCCAGGCGCGTCCATGTCATCCTCTTCGGTTCCCAGCCTGGCCGTTGATTGGCTAGGCTGGACGGATTGATAGCAGTGCAGCCATTGGCTGGCGCCGCTGTCAATCACGGCCGGGGGGCGGGGCCGAGTGCTACAGTCGGCGGCTATGCAGCACCTGAGACAGCCGCTGAGGGACCCCAGAAGACAGCTTTCCGGGACACTCTGTGCAAAACGAGCTGCACAGTAGAGGTAAGTATAACATGTTTGTTATTTTAAGAAAAAAAAAATTCTGATTTAGTGTTGCTTTAACCACTTCCCGACCGCCCACCGCAGGTATACGTCGGCACTTTGAGGATGGATATCTCGGTAACGGCAGCAGCTGCTGCCACAACCGAGATATCCATCTCTTCTGTGGGCGGTCGGGTAAACGATAATGGCGGTCTCCGCGGCGGAATCGGCGCGAGATCGCCGTTATCGGTGGCGGACGGGCGTCCCCCCCCCTCCCGCTGCGCTCCCGCGCTCTCTGCCGCTTACCGGAGCCGTCGGTAGCGGCGGAGGCGATCGGGTGCGCTCGTCTGGTCAGCGGGGATGCGAGTGAGGGAAAAAATTTCCCTCGTCCATCCCCGTAGCTCTGCTGGGCGGAAGTGACGTCAAACGTCAGTTCCAAACAGCGTCTTAAAGAGACATTTTTTTTAAATGTCATTTGAAAAATGACATTTAAAAATTTTTTTTTTTTTTTGCATTTTAGCCTAAATATGAGATCTGAGGTCTTTTTGACCCCAGATCTCATATTTAAGAGGACCTGTCATGCTTTTTTCTATTACAAGGGATGTTTACATTTCTTGTAATAGGAATAAAAGTGATCATTTTTTTATTTTTTTTTATTTTAGTGTTAAAAATTGGTAAAATTAATAGAAATAAATACGAAAACAAAAAAAAAAATTTTTTAAATCGCCCCGTCCCGACGAGCTCGCGCGCAGAAGTGAACGCATACGCGAGTAGCGCCCGCATATGAAAACGGTGTTCAAACCACACAAGTGAGGTATTGCCGCGATCGTTAGAGCGAGAGCAATAATTCTAGCCCTAGACCTCCTCTGTATCTCAAAAAATGCAACCTGTAGAATTTTTTAAACATCGCCTATCGAGATTTTTAAGGGTAAAAGTTTGACGCCATGCCACGAGCGGGCGCAATTTTTAAGCGTGACATGTTGGGTATCATTTTACTCGGCGTAACATTATCTTTCACAATATGTAAAAAAATTGGGCCAAATTTATTGTTGTCTTTTTTTTTTATTTAAAAAAGTGAATTTTTTCCAAAAAAAGTGCGCTTGTAAGACCGCTGCGCAAATACGGTGTAACAAAAAGTATTGCAATGACTGCCATTTTATTCTCTAGAGTGTTAGAAAAAAAAAATATATATAATGTTTGGGGGTTTTAAGTAATTTTATAGCAAAAAAAAATGTTTTAGTCTCGTAAACACCGAATCTGAAAAACAGGCCCGGGGCTAAAGTGGTTAAATACTATATGAAGTTGGCCTTGAGCACTATCAAGGGCCAAATCTCAGCCTTGTCTGTATTTTTTCAAAAACCGCTTGCCTCTCATTCCCTAGTCAGGGCCTTTGTTCAGGGTGCACTGCGTTTAAATCCGCCGGTTAAGTCTTCCGTGTGCCCGTGGGATTTGAATTTGGTATTATCAGTTTTACAGAAGCTAGCTTTTAAACCTTTACACCAGGTTTCTCTAAGGCGGCGTACACACGACCGAGGTTCTCGCTGGAAACCAGCGAGAACCTCGCTGGAAGCTGCATTCCAGCGAGGACCTCGGCCGTGTGTACGCTCTCGGCGAGCATCCCGTCGAGCAGAAATAGAGAGCACGCTCTCTATTTGCTCAACGGCCCGCCTGGATGAATGGCTGGTTGCCATTCCCGACGGGCGGGTCACCGATTTCGACGGCCGGCAGGGAACCTTGACGGGCGGAACGATGTGTTCTGCCCGTCGAGGTTCTCTGCCGTGTGTACACGGCCTTAGTTTGTTTACACAGAAACAGTTTTTCCTTGTAGCCATATCCTCAGCAAGAAGGGCATCGGAATTGGCAGCTCTTTCGTGTAAAGAACCGTATATGATTATTCGTGAAGACAGTGTGGTTGGTGCTGCGTCCTCACCCAACTTTCTTACCTAAGGTGGTTTCAGGTTTTCATCTGAATCAAGATATAGTCCTACCGTGTTTTTTTCCAGATCCAGTCTGCAGAGGAAGAGATTCTACACTCTCTAGATGTTGTAAGAGCGGTAAAGGTTTATCTGCAAGCTACGGCTCAGATAAGGAAGACTGATTGTCTTCAAAAGAAGAAGGGCCAGGCAGCGTCAAAATCCACTATTGTAAGATGGATTATATAATTAAACTTTATTTAAAACAAATCTTTACATATAACATTTACCATGCCTTGACACTTAAAAGGCAGCTCGATACTACCATCCTTTATGGTGGTTTCCGGTCCTCCCCAAACAAAAACAAAAAAGGGGGAGGGAGAACGCATGAAGAAGTTTGTGACTATAAACAATGTATTAATATATATATATATATATATATATATATATATATATATATATATATATATATGTATTCCTAGTGCTTTATACTTGTGATATTTATTATGTTCCTCTGTGCCTTCATATATTTATTTGTCTGTGATTCAGGTTTACCTCCCTAATTGAGGGGTAAACACCCCCCCCCCCCCAAAAAAAAAGGGGTTGTGTTTAAAATGTTATATTTATATGTGTCTTCTTATTTATAATTATAGTATTCCCTTCTAAATGATATGTGTTTTTGGATCCTCCCCGTTCCCCCCCCCCCCAAAAAAAAAGGGGAAGAGGAGAAAGAGAGAAGAAAAAAGAACACCCACACGTTCTTCTCTCCCCCCTCCCCAAAATAGGTGAGGAGGATCATTAAACACCTTCACATGTTCTTCTGTGTCACATTCTTTGCTTAGACATAATAACACAACATACATAAAAACATACACATTAAAAATAAAAGCTGTGGAGTGTTCCCCATCTTTCTTTTATAGTTCCAATCTACTCAAGCTTCATAAGGCTTTTGGTTTTATCCATCTATTTCCTGGTTATGATTTTCCCAGATTTCCCAATTTTTTTTAAATTTCTCTTTATGCCTGATGTCATGTATCTATTTTTCTGCTCTCATTATTATAACTACTTCCCTTTTCCATTCTTGAAGGGTGGGGCATGTATTAATCTTTTGCCTGCATTTAATAAATGTGGTACAATGCTGCTTTTATAAGTGTAGCGCCCCCTTGCTTTTCGCATGGGTATTTTTCTAAAACTAGTTTGACTGGGAGAGTTACATTGCTCCCAGCCGTGATTTGTTAGGGTTAATGACCTGCATCGTTCTGGAAAGGACCACTGGCTCGGACTGCATTCTGAGGATGTGAGTTTATCTTTGGCCGGCAGTGGGAGCTGGAGGGATTTCTGGCGGATGGAATCTTCCCCAGCAGTCAATTGGAGAGGGTTTTCTCTCGCTGGGCATGCTGGGAGGGATATATCTGGGACGGAGGTCAGGTGTTCGGGGGCATTTTGTGGCACCCACCTTCAGGGTGTGCACACTCATGGACTCTGCCGGCGTGGCCTACCTGGCCAGGTTATAGGCCTTATCGAGTCTCAATCAGAGACGAAACCGAGGGTACCTCAGTGATTCGCTGGGTTCCCAAATGCCGTAGAGAAGATCCGGCGTCCGGGCAATGGACAGGTATGCTTTGCTGTCACTCGGAGATCTGTTCTAAGATTTTCTGGGAGGATTCGCTCTGTTCGGACACTCCAAATCATTTACATTTTATTGGCCTGTGGCAGGGGCTTAGAGTCGGGTCGGTGAGAAAGACTTATTCCTCCCAGCTAGAATTCAAGGTGGCGTCCCGGCTGCTGTCTGAGAGAGAGACCTGTCTGGGAGACACCTCACCCACCCAAGGCCTTGAGTGGCTACGTGTGGGCTTTGTGTTTTTTTTTTCAAAAAGCTAATCTCTGCTACACCTATATCCAGGCCTGACATCTAGAGTTCTTTCTTTCTCATCAACCTATTCTTCCTTCACCGAGTTGATGTTCGGCAATGTTGGCCTAGAATTAAAGCATTGAGAAAACCCTTTATTCACTGTGTGGACACTCAATTACTATCGAGTACTTCTGGTGCACCCCTAGACAAAAAGTGAGAGTGACTTAATCTGCCGATCCCATCATCAAACCAGCGGCCCTTACGGGGGTAGCGCTACATACGTTTTTATAGCACTTGTGGTTCCATGGAACAGGAATTGTAACGGTGTAAACTCTATTGTTTCCTCTGACATTTTCCTGATCCATGGCGCCACTTCCTTCCAAAAGATTCTTATCCCTGGACATGCCCACCAAGTGTGGAGGTATGTTCCCTGCTCCCCGCAGCCCCTCCAACATTGATCATCTATCGTTGGATATATTTGAGCTAATCGCACCAGGGTGCGGTACCATCTTACCGAGAACTTATATGCCATTTCCTGAATGGCTGAGCTTGTGGATGCGGATGTGTAATTGTGATCATTTTTTTTAATTGTAATGGGGGGAATCTGCATCCTAGTTCTTTTCCCATTCTTTAATAAGATGGATTTGACAAGTCATTATTCTGGCATTTGGTTTAGAAAAGAAGATCCCTCCTTTTCAGGTGAAAGCGCACTCGACTTCAGCAGTTGGTGCTTCATGGGCAGTGCATCACTAGGCCTCCATGGCTCAGATCTGTAAGGCTGCTACTTGGTCTTCCGTCCATACATTTACTAAATTCTACCAGGTAGATGTGAGAGGTTACGAGGATGCCGCCTTCGGGCATAGTGTACTGCAGGCAGCAGTATAGATCCTCTAGCTTGATGGCGGTCTTATTCTGATCTGTGTCTCCTTCCCCTCATATTTTAGCTTTGCTATGGGACATCCCATTAAGTAAATAAGGCTCTGTGTCCCATGATATATGAGCAAGAAAATAGGATTTTTTAATACAGCCTACCTGTAAAATCCTTTTCTTGGGAATACATCACGGGACACAGAGCTCCCACCCCTCTTCGGAGTTAAACGTGGAACACTTATTGCTTTGCTACAAAACTGAGGTACTCTCCATTTGGGAGGGGGTTATATAGGGGAGGAACTTAATTTTAATTGGGTTTTCCAGTGTCCAATCACCTGTGGTGACTACATACCTATTAATTAAGGCTCTGTGTCCCGTGATGTATTCCCAAGAAAGGGATTTTACAGGTAGGCTGTATTAAAAAAAACTTTTTTTCAAGGGGCCAAAAGTAATTGGTCAATTGAATCAAAAGAGGTTTCATGGCTAGGTGAAAGCTACTCCTTCATTATTTCTTCTTCAATTTAGCAGGTAAAAGGTCTGGAGTTGATTCTAAGTGTGGTATTTGGAATCTTTTGCTGTGAACCTACATCATTAGTTCAAAGGAGCTGTCTATGCAAGTGAAACAGGCCATTGTAAGGCTTCAAAAATTAAACATAGACATCAGAGAGATTGCAGTAACATTAGGAGTGACCAAATCAACAGTTTAGTACATTCTGAGGAGAGAAAAATGCACTGTAAGAAAAAAGTGGTGGATAATCGCAGGATCCTCTATATGGTAAAAAAAAAAACAGTGAAGGACACTCTCCGGGAGGTGGGTGCATCATTGTCAAAGTCTACAATCAAGAGAAGACTTCACAAGAGAAAATAGAGGATTCACCACAAGGTGAAAACCATTCATAAGCCTGAAGAACAGAAAAGCCAGAATAGACCTTGCCAAAAACATCCAAAAAAGCCAGACCAGTTCTGGAAAAGCATTATTTGGACAAATGGAACTAAGATTAATCTGTACCAAATGACGAGTAGAAAAAAGTGTGGAGAAGGCTTGGAACAGCCCATGATCCAAAGCACACAGTGTCATCTGTAAAACATGGTGGAGGCAGTGTGATGGCATGGGCATGCATGGCTTCCAGTGGCACTGGGTCGTTGGTGTTTTTGGTTGATGTGACAGAAGACCGAACAACCGGATGAATTCTGCAGTGTTTAGATATATACGGTCAGCTCAGATTCAGTCAAATGCAGAGAAGTTGATTGGATGGTGCTTCACAGTACAGATGGACAATGATCCAAAACACACTGCAAAAGCAACCCAGGAGCTTTTGAAGAAAAATAAGTGGAATATTCTGCAATGGCCGAATCAATCACCTGATCTCGACCCAATTGAGCATGTTTTTCACTCGCTAAAGGCAAAACTAAAGGCAGAAAGAACAACTGAAGACAGCTGCAGTTAGAGCCTGGCAAAGCATCAGAAAGGAGGAAACCCAGTCTTTGGTAATGTCCATGGGTTCCAGACTTCAGGCAGTCATTGCCAGTAAAGGATTCTCAAGAAAATATTAAAAATTAACATTTTATTTATGATTATATTCATTTGTCCAATTACATTTAAAGAGGATGTCCCATTAAAAAAGTATATTAAAAGCCAGCAGCTACAGATACTGCAGCTGCTGACTTTTAATATTAGGACACTTACCTGTCCTGGAGTCCAGCGGCGTCCGCAGCAGAGGACGAGCGTTCGCTCGTCTCTCTGCTGTTCCCCCCTCCATCCACGGTGAGGGAACCAGGAAGTGAAGCGCTCCGGCTTCACTGCCCGGTTCCCTACAGCGCATGCGCGAGTCGCGCTGCGCTCGCTGATTGGCTCCCGCTGTGTGCTGGGAGCCGAGAGTTCCCAGCACACAACGGGGGGGGGGGCGACGGGATGTCGCAAAAAAACCCGACTTTTGCCCGAGACTGCGGTCCGGAAGTGGGTGCAGATACCTGTCTTTAGACAGGTATCTGCACCCCCCTCCCCCTGAAAGGTGTCAATTGTGACACCGGAGGGGGGGGGGGTTCCGATCAGCGGATCTTCACTTTAGGGTGGAGATCCGCTTTAAGCCCCTGAAAATGGGGAGACTGAATAAAAATGGTTGCAGTTCCTAAAATTTGTACTTGATATTTATGTTTAGCCCCTTGAGTTAAAGCTGATGGTCTGCACTTTTTAATTTTATTCTGGTGGCACACAGAGCCAAAAGTATGAAAATTGTGCCCAAATATACTGTATCCCACAAAAGTGAGTACACTCCTCACATTTTTGTATTTTTTTTTTATATATCTTTTCATGTGGCAACACTGAAGAAATGACACTTTGCTACAATGTAAAGTAGTGAGTGTATAGCATGTATAACAGTGTAAATTTGCTATTCCCTTAAAATAACTCAACATTAATGTCTAACCCGCTGTCAAAAAAAATTTGGAGTACACCCCTAAGTAAAAATGTCCAAATTGGGTCCAATTAGCCATTTTTCCTCCCCGCTGTCATTTGACTCATTAGTGTTACAAGGTCTCAGGTGTGACTGGGGAGCAGGTGTGTTAAATTTGGTGTTATTGCACTCACTCCCTCATACTGGTCACTGGAAGTTCAACATGGCACCCCATGGCAAAGAACTATTTGAAGATATGAAAAAAAATTGTTGCTCTACATAAAGATGGCCTAGGCTATAAGAAGATTGCCAAGACCCTGAAACTGAGCTGCAGCACGGTGGCCAAGACCATACAGCGGTTTAACCGGACAGGTTTCACTCAGAACAGGCCTCGCCATGATCAACCAAAGACGTTGAGTGTACGAGTAGTTAGACCAACTCCACTGCTTTCAAAGAGGCTGATTAGAGCACAAACTATAGAGTCACCTGCTGGAAACTTGCCAAAGAATCTTAGCGGGGCCCTCCCCTATAGTCTTGATACAAGTAGAGGGCATCTATACTCAAGACCTACTGGATACTGGAGCCCAGGTGACGTTGCTGTACCGAGACTTTTACCACAAGTACTTGAGGCGAATCCCTTTGTGCAAACTCGAGGAGTTAGTGATTTGGTGCCTAGGGACCCAGAAGTGCCCATACGACGGATACATACCCATCAAGAGACTTGACACATTGGCTGTTGTCTGTCCCCGCCCTCTTGGGGCAGGCCAAAATTTCTTGTTGATAGGCACCAACACCAATCTTGTGAGGAGACTACTCATTCCACTGGCCTTGGAGGGTGCTCCAGTAGGGAATTTCATCCTCAGCTGCGGCTTGCTTTCTAGTGAGTGTTGCAGGAGAAGAAGACCCTGCGGAGGGGGTAGGAAGACTGTAGCGATTGGATACCCATGAAAGGATGTTGTAGCCTGGTGAGAGGGCCTGTCTGAAAGCCACAACAGTTAAGCTGTCATGGGACCAGCCGGGTACTTATGTGGTGGTGGAAGCTAATACAACAGAGGAGGTTGGAATAGTATTGGTCCCGGAGATCATACCCACTCCGGCCTTATTGAGAAGTGGGGGGCGAATTCCTGTCAGCCCGGAGAACGTCACCGGTCACCCAATCAACCTGAAGCCTCGCATGGCGATTGGGAAAGTGAGTGCTGCCACCCCAGTGGTGGGGGATGATCTAGTCCAGAAGGGAAATGGATGTGCATTGACTACCGAACCTTGAATGGAAGGACTATCCCAGATTAGTACACAACCGCCCGCATAGAAGAAGCCCTGCAATGCTTATCAGTAGCTAAATGGTTCAGTGTGCTGGATCTAAAGAGTGGATACTACCAGATACCCATGCACCCAGATGACCGTGAAAAAACAGCCTTCATAAGTCTTCTAGGGTCTTTTGACTGAATGCCACAAGTATTGACAGTAGCTCTCGCCACTTTCCAGAGACTGATAGTGAACACTGTGGGCGAGATCAACTTGTTAGAAGTGCTAGTGTATCTTGATGATATCATCATGTTCGGCAGAACATTGGAGGAGCATGAAGCTCGTTTGGAGAAAGTTTTCCAGCGATTACACACGCAGGGGCTGAAGTTGTCATTAGAGAAGTGTCAGTTCTACCAGACTTTGGTCACATATCTTGGGCATATAGTCTCAGCCGAGGGAATAGCTACTGACCCTCATAAGTTGGAGGCCATTACTTCCTGGCCTCGCCCGGGCACTGTCACAGAGTTAAAGTTATTTTTGGGTTTCTGCTCCTACTATAGAAAATTTGTGAAGAACTTCTCACAGATTGCCTGATCGTTGAATGAGCTTTTACAGAAACAAATGGAGAGGGATCAGTAGAAAGCTCAGAAGGGGGGCCCCAGGAATCTACATGAATCTATTCAAGAGCAGTGGACGGCAAAGTGTAAAAGGCCTTTTGAACAATGTGGATGCCAGCAGCGATGGCCTTGGGGGAGCTTTGTACCAGGAGTCAGAGGGGAGACTCCACCCGGTAGCCTATGTGAGTCGCAGTCTCACCCCCCCCCCGAGAAGAACTATCCTGTACACAAATTGTTCTTGGCCCTCAAGTGGGCTGTGATAGATAAGCTATGTGATTATCTGTACGAGGCTATCTTTGTTGTGAAAATGGATAACAACCCTTTGACTTACCTACTGTCCACTGCCAAACTGGAAACCACTGGACATCGGTGGTTGGCTGCTCTGTCTGAACTCTGGTTCAGTTTGAAATACCGTCCAGGATTCGGAAATTGAGACACTGATGCTCTTTCCCTAAGGCCTCACTGCACAAATGCTGGCCAGAAGAATTGGGTCCATTTACCCCTGGAAGGAGTATTGGCTGTGTGTCAAGGAGTAAAACAGAGGGGCAAAAGCTGTGGAAGTCACCCCTGTGGGAGTGCCAAGATATTACTGGGATTTGACCCAAGTGTGCAGCCAAGACCTGCCTCAGTTGATGAGAGAGGATATGAGACGTGACCAACGTGAAGATCCGTTGGGGAATCTTATGAGGAAATCTTTATCCACCCAGGACCCTCAGATACTGTTGAATAGTCCCATTAAGGGAGCAAAAGCAGTCCATAGAGATTGGGAACCAAAGCCATTGGAAGAAGGAGCCATATACCAGAGAGGCCCATCTGAGGAACCAGGGGGTATTCGTCAACTGTTCCTTTCTGAGAAACACTGACTTAGGCCACGTACACACGACCAAATAAATCGGATCAAATCGGTCTGACAGACTGTTTTGATCGGATTTGTCTGCTGGGGTATATTGGTAACCAAAATCCCCGCCGGCAGACAGCGCGGTGACGTGGCGGTGACGTTGACGCCGCCACGCCACCAGGAAGTAAAACACTTTCGCGCATGCGTCAAATCCATTTGACGAATGCGCGGGCAGAGATGTCTGCTGGTTAGCGTACTAACCAGCAGACATGTCGGACGGACGGGTTCCCAGCAGACAGATTTTAAAGCATGCTTTAAAATCTGTCTGCTGGAAAAACCCGTCTATCCGCCCGTACACACGATCGAATTTGTCTACTGAAACGGTCCGTCGGACCGTTTCCAGCAGATAGATTAGATCGTGTGTACGCGGCCTAATAGTGTTGACCGCTCTTCATGATGATCATGGTCACTTAGGCCCAGATAGAACCTTCAAGTTAGTCAGGGATCAATTTGGCTGTCCGCCCATGAGAGCCGAGTTGGAAAGCTACTGTCGCTCTTGCATCAGATGCATTCAGAGAAAGACTTTACCAGGCAGGGCAGCCCCAATGGACCATCTTCAAAGCCAGGGGCCAATGGAGTTGTGTTTGGAACCGGACTTGAGTGGACGGAGTAATGTCCTGGTTGTGACAGATCATTTTACCCGTAATGCTCAAGCTTTCCCCATTCAGAACCAACAAGCCAGTACTGTGAGAAAAATCCTAGTGGAGAAGTTTTTCTTTCATTACAGGCTGCTCAGCGCCTACACTCTGATCAAGGTTGGGATTTCGAGAGCAAACTGATCAGAAGATTGTGTGAACTCTTAAGTATAAAGAAATCCAGGACCACTCCTTACCACCCTCAAGGGGTTCCACAACCTAAGTGTTTCAACTGTACCCTGCTGAACATGTTGGGAACCCTTCGGAGAAGAAAAACCATTGGGGGGACCATATAGCTGCAGTGGTTCATGCTTATAAAAGCACCTCAAATGATTCTACTGGATACTCCCCCCTACAGATTAATGTTCGGCAGAGAAGCTTGTTTGCCAGTGGACCTGGCCTTTGGAACATCATTAGATCACAGCTCTCAGGCCACCTACTGGAGGAAGAATCTTAAAATGGTCTATGAGAAAGCCAAGGAAGCATCTACCATCAGAGAACAGAGGAACAAGAAACTTTGATCTCAGAGAGGGTTCAGGATCTACAACCCAGAGATCGAGTGTTGTGGCACAATCTAGGGGTACCTGGGAAACATAAGCTGGTTCATCGATGGCGCTCTAAACCCTAGTCTGTAAACAATTACCAGGGCTTCCTGTGTACCAGCATGAAGGTAAGACTGGCGATCTGAAGACTTGGCATCAAAACCATTTGCTGTCTATATCTGAGGCTGTCTGAGTACCCCCATCCTCTTGCTTAGAGACTTATCACTCCCCTACGCTGAGTTCCTTTGTGAGCTAAACTAAAGGGATTGTGGGATTAGTAGTTCAATGGCTATTTCTCTGCATGACTATACACCCGGACTACATATCCCAGGGATCTTTTCTGCCTTAACTTGTATTATTGTAGAGGAATTCTTTGGCTGAGCTAGGACTGTTATTCAAAGCTCAGTTGATCTATCACCTCCTCTGTGCAACAAGATCTTCTTTGAAGTATTCCAGTAAATGTTGATAGAATAGATAGATAGAGTTGTTTGACTCAATACTTCAAGGTGGTGCAAAGATGTCTGAACCCCCCAAGGGGGTCGTGCTACATATGCATTTTGCAATATAGGTAAAATGTATATATTTAAAGAGCTGCAAAGTTGGCCATGAGGCTTGTTTCCCTGCATACTGCTCTGATTAATTTAAGTTCTTTGTAAATACACCAATATATGTCAACCTGTGTTAATCCAACATTCATTAGGTTTTCAAGCACTAAAAAAAACTAAAAAACTTTTAAATATTATTTAATTTATTATTTTTGGTACAGTGGCAGCAATGGCCAAGGCATGTATTGGTGCAGTATCAGTGAAGAGGTGGCAAGTGAATTGGGGCCATGTGGGAGAGCAGAGGGAGAGGATGTTGGTCAGATGCAGTGGTGAGAGTGGGGGTTATTGTGCAGGAGAAGGATAATGGTCAATTGCAGTAGTGCAGGGATCCTCAAATTATGGCCCTCCAGCTGTTGCGGAACTACACCTCCCATGGGGCATTGTAAAACTCTGACATTCACAGACATGACTAGGCATGATGAGAATTGTAGTTCCTGAACACCTGGAGGGCCATAGCTTGAAAACCCCTGCAGTAGTGGAAGCACCATTGTGTCTGAGGGCACAGTGGTGTGGAGGTTTCAGGCATGGTGGAAAAAGAGTGCAGGCACAATGGTGATGGGAGGGCTGGTTTTTGGTGCAGTGGTGGCGAGGGGGTGATTGCAGTTTGATTTTAACTTAAAGGATAAAGACATTTTCAATCATAAGCATTTTATCAAGAATGAACAGCTGATGCATGACAAAAACAAAAAAACTATTTTTTTAATGCAGAACATCGCAACTCAAGGCACAAGAGTTGTGTATTTTGGCACCCACTGTACTTGTGTATTTGTGTGACATCCCAGATAGCAAGCAATTGAGCTGCAAGTTTGAAAATGACTTGCTTTGCCTACATGACCCTCACTTCAAATTCCACAAAGTTTGGTCACCCTGTTAGACTTACGCTCTCCCCAGCCTGCATCCAAAGAGATTGGGCCTATCCTAATTGATTTTACATAACAACCCCAGCCTACGGGACTCCTCCTTCCTCTCTCTCTCTCTCTCCTTCCCTCCTTTTTTCCACTTTCCTGTTTGCGCCTTTCTTTTCGATTTCTTTTCTTCTATTTATTACTAACATTGGAGATACATCTGCCTCCAACCTTACCTCCCCACAGTATGCCCCTAAATCCCTGGACTAAGGGCACTTCTGCTGACATGCGGCCAATGCTGCAAGATCACAAGTTTTGGCATTTACCCCACAAAGTTGTCACACCATAAAATGTACTTATTATTATTCTTAATCTTCATCTTCTCACTCTGATTCCCTTGCGTGCGTGCGTGCGTGTAAAGTTGATCTACTGATGTGACTCTTTCAATACAACCTATTGCACCTGAAAAATGTACTCCCCCCCCCCCCCTCTAAGCCCTCGGGCCTAGGCATCTTACGCGGACCTTCGGTTCATACTGTTGGTTTGCTCAGTGGACATTTTGTATTCCCAAAAGATTAAGTTGTACGTGCCTTTACCTATACCTTTGTGCCATGCGTGGGTGGTCAGTTGGCATGTTTTGCTTACGGCAATAAAAAAATCAGTGTACCAAAAAATGACTTGCTAAGCTACTGCTAGACTTTCCAGGCTTCACAAGTTTGTTGCACAATTGCAACAAATCCACATTGCATGACTCCAGATCAACTTTCTTTGTAAATATTCTGCAAGTCTGCTGCAAGTTCTGGTTCAGTTATGTTGTACAATAGTCATCCCACCACAGGAGTCACTGTCGCTAAATTTGGAAAAGTGTCAACTAGAACTTGTGCTTCAAGTGCTCTGCAAGTGTACGATTTGTCACTGAAAATAGGCAGCAAATTAACAGACTTACAATTCAACACTGCCACTAATTTGTGGCAAGGTATCCTTGCCATCTGGGATTCTAAGTGACTGGTACCCACCAATGTACCACACTACACATATTACTGCAACACATTGGTCTGAAGGAGGACTAAAGACTATCCTTTCAAAAAACGTATTTCTAATGACCTCCTGCCCTTTGTTAACTAAACTCGCCCCAAACTCCACCCATACTTACCTGCGCCATATTAGGTGGTACTCAGTCAGGGAAGAATAGGCTTACAAGTAGCCAGGTTCTCTCTTCAGGCCGATGAAGGGCTTGGTAGTCCTGGAACTCTACACCCTGACATCTCCCTGTGCCCATCACTCTCACTTCTGAACCCCTGGCTGATTCCAAGCCTCCCTGCCACCTTAGGCATCTTTCTTCCAGCTGCATATTCCACCATTGCCCCCCAGGCTTTACCTGCTTCCCATTATCACTTTTGCAGAGAAATGCAGATAGGAGGGGATGCCGAACCTGGAGTTTCTGGGCGATCTTATCTCTTCCACTGGTGATTTCACTTCTACCTTAGTGCAGCCTGTAGAGTCCAGTCTGTCCCGTTTGTGTAAAGAAAGAAGGTGCAAACCTCTGAGCTGAGAGGAAGAGGGAAGCCAAACACTGAGACACTCTACACTTCCATTACTATGGAAGCCTTCAATGCAGAGGACATTTTCTAGAAGTCCAGCATCAAAATGTATTATTCATTTTTACTTTTTAGGTAAGCATTTTATTTGAAATACACCACTGCTTATCACCCCCTCTTCCTCCTAAACCAGGGGTCTCCAAACATTCTAAATAAAGGGCCGGTTTATTGTCCTTCAGACTCTTGGAGGGCCGGACTTTGGCCAGCGGGGGTGGAAATTTTCCTGGCATCAGTAGGACCAAATCAGGGGGAGGGAATAGTGCCCCATCGTTGGTATCATAGGGAGGAATAATGCCCCATTAGTGGTGTCAGTGGGAGAAATTGTTCTCCACTGTCAGTGTCAGATGGTAGAATAGTGTCTCGTATCAGTGGGAGGGGTAGTGCCTCAAGGGCCGGATAAAGGCAAGCAAAGGGCCGCATCCGGCCCTCGGGCTGCAGTTTGGAGACCACGGTCCTAAACTGTTGAATCTCTATATTAGGTTAAAACTAAAACTCAGTTCCTGTATTCTTCTTTTCCCAAAAAGTAGGGATAGCAATAGCGATATGATAAACCTTGTTTGTTAAGTTATTTCAACTTCCAAAATGTTCACAGGACTAAGGATGCAAGGAAACTTATTTTAAATTACCTTACTATTTAAAATAAAACTGTTGGCTAAAGAAAGAAAGAAAAAAAATTGTGATAACTACAGCCACTAGATGGCAGCATTGCAGCAGTAAAACAAATGTAATACTTAGGAAGGTTTACAGTTATAGGAAATACAAGCTGAAGATACGACATGCTATCCAAGTGTTCCAATAATAAATGCTTCCTGAATTACGGGTTTAATTACCGCCTGGCTTATTTCCCATTGGAAACTGTTAACAGTAAAAAAAAGTTAAATTGCGTCATGGCTATGGTTTTAAAAATAACTGCACCATTAAAATGCATTAGCACTTTTAACATCTCCAGGGATATCAAACAACTTTGCATAATTAATCTTTCATCTCTTCCTATTCTTCAAACAGCGAGAAAAACATGCCCCATGTCTTCCAAAACAAATTCAAGATCGCCTAGGTGGACTTAATTGAGAGCACCCAGTCCCAGAGAATTTGAAAAAGGCACCCTTGAGAAAAAGTAAGTGTGAGTGAGTGAGTGAGTGTGAGTGAAAAACTTGTAGAGCGCAACACATGCGAACTGAATCGATTCTGGGCGCTGTTTCCATTCCATGGGTAAGAAAACCCCTGTGACCTCAGAAGAGATGGGTTTTAATCTTTCTCCTGAAGGCCAAGTGGTCTGACTCCAGTCGGATGGTAGTTGGTAGCGCATTCCACAGCCGAGGTCCCTGGACTGCAAATCTTCGATCACCTTTGGACTTGTATCTGGCTTTGGGTATTTGGAGTAGGTTTTGACTTGTGGATCGCAGAATGTGATTTGGGTTATGGGCTTTTAATTTTTCGCATAAATATTGGGGGGGCGTTTCCTTGAATACACTTATGTGTTAGGCAGAGTGCCTTAAAAGTGAATCTGTCTTTTACTGGCAACCAATGAAGGTATCTCAGCGAAGGTGAGATTGATTCCCATGTTTTTCTGCCAGTCACTAATCGAGCGGCCGTATTTTGAACGACTTGCAGACGAGTGATTTGGTAATTGGGGAGTCCTAGATAGGGGGCATTTGCGTAGTCAAGTCTGGAATTGATGATTGTTCCCACTACGACTGCAATGTCCTCTTTTGGGATGAAGGGGGTGAGTCGGCGTAGTAGGCGCAGCAGATGGTGGGATCCACTGACTACAGACCCTATTTGTGCATCCATTGTCATGTAGGAGTCGAAAATGACTCTGAGACTTTTGACTTTGGTGCTAGGGGTGATAGTTTTACCCAGAATGGGCGGGGGGATCCAAGTTGATGTGGGGTGACTTTTTTGGTTTGTATGAAACAGGAGAAGTTCTGTTTTTGAACCATTGAGTTTAAGATAACTGTTTGTCATCCAGCTATCTATTAGAGAGAGGGATTTCTCTAGTCCAAAAGAATGATCCTTTTTGTTGCAGATAGATGGTTCCTGATGATTTCAAAGAGAGGGCGGAGATAGATATTAAACAATACGAGTGACAAGGGAGATCCCTGAGGGACTCGCATGATACCGTACGTTTTTCAGAGGTGAAAGATCCCAGTTTCACCGTTTGTGATCGGTTTTCCAAAAAGGAGAAGAACCATGGTAAATCACCTTCCGCTACTCTAGCTAGTAGTAGTCCGCAGTGTTGTAAGTAACGGAGTTACAATAAACGCAGTTACCTAACGCAGCCCCTTTTGAGGGTAACGAGTAATCTACCTGATTACTCTTCCCCTCACGGTAACGCAGTTCCCATTACTTGGGCAGCATTACCGCAATTACATCTACCGCTAATAGATGGCAGCAGAGTAATTGCTTCTGCCGTCGCTGTGAATATGAATATGGGTGGAACTCCGCTTTAGAATCATGTGACCGCTGTGATGGCCTGTCACAGCGGTCTTAAAACTCCCAAATGCAAGGAGCCCTGGATACAATGAGCCCCACCCGCCTCACACTGACCTATCACCGGGGAACAACTCACATGGATCACACACACTGTGTGCGCAACCTGATCAATGATCCGGGGAACACATGGCCAGAACAAAATGTTCCACAGAACAAATGTTCCCTATACAACACAGTGTACACAGCGACATCTAGTGGTCAACATGGTAAGTGCAGGACACCTATACAGACCAATGATCAGCAGGTTATTTTTGGTCAGTGATTTCATCTCTTCATCAGACAACAAAGAAAAATCTGACATCCCCATTCCAAATCCCTTGCCTCTAATAAAGCTTATATAAGATAAATAAAATATTAAACATTAAACTATAGAAAATTCTTATAAAGCCTAATATAAGATTTTAAATTACAGACTCTGTAAACGTCAAGGAAATGTAAATTATAAACATACATTTTAATCCAGCTTATAATTTGGATGTAATATGTAGCAGATAGATAAGGGTTTTAAGTCCTATTAGCTGCACATACATGGTGGGACGGATGCACCTAGGCTGGGATATACACAAGATCACCATTTGCTTCCGCTTTTCTTCTCTCAAGGATCTGCCATTCTTTTGTCTTGGAGTATTAACTCACTGTTCCCTGGCAAGCGCCCATCATCTGCTTCTTAACAAAGCATTGTAGAATATTAAAAAAAAAAGTCAGTTACTTTGCTGAGTAACTAATTACTTTTTCAATGTAGTAACTGAGTCACTAACGCAATTACTAGTAATTTGTAACTGTAACTAATTACTTTTTTAAAGTAAGATGAGCAACACTGGTAGTCCGTGGTCTACCGTATCAAATGCCGCGCTTAGGTCCAGCAGGATCAGGAGACAAGATTCTCCTTCATCTGCGGCCTCTAGAGCGTCATCCCATATTTGAGCAGCACCGTTTCTGTTCCGTGACCCAGACGGAAGCCTGATTGAAACGTGTCAAGTAGCTTATGGGTGTCTAAATGCAGTTGCAGCTGTTGTACAACTTCTTTCTCCATTATCTTTGAGAAAACATTAAGACCTGTTATGGGCCTCCGGTTGTTTGGGTCTTTGGGGTCAAGGGTGTTTTTTTTTAGGATTGGTTTTATTGTACCTTGTTTCAGCAAGGTGGGCACCGTGCCCTCCTTGAATGATTGGTTTATGAGCTGCGTGATAGCTGGTGCTAGTATATCGACACTTTCTTTCAGCAGTTTCGTGGGAATGATGTCATTGGGTGCTGTGCTGTTACGCAGAGTCCCGATGATGTTTTTAGTGGTATTGATGGTGATGGGTTTTAGAGTGAATTTTGGTGGTTGTGGCGGGTTTATGTGGGTATTTGGATTGGGATTTGGGGAAGGGTTAGTGACGATTCCATTTTGCTGAATAATTTCACAGATTTTTTCAATTTTATTAATGAAATAATCCGATAATTTGTTGCAAAATTTTGTGAATCACAATTTGGGGCCTCTAAACAAGCTGGAATCATCGTCTGCGAAAGCAGCTTGAAGAGTTTGTGGGGGCGGTTTAGGGCATTTGCGATGATGTTGGAGAAATGATTTTTTTTGGCCATGAAGATTTTTGTGATATTTCTTTGTTCTTGTAAATGGTGTGGTTTTCTTCCGACAAGCTCCTTTTCCAAGCAGCTTCTGCTCTTCTACGCTCTTGCTTTAGCAACGTCAGCTGGTCATTAAACCAGCTGCAGTTGTTTTTCCGGATGCAAGTTTTGCATTTTGGTGCCACCAAGTCAGCTGACTGTAGTAGCGCCTTGTTGATGGCCTCAAGTGTTTCTGTGGCTGTTTGTTTTTGTTGGATTGTTTTTATTTTGTTCCCTAGTGTTTTGAAGAGTTCCGAGTGGAGCTTCTAGTCCAGTGAATTGTCACCGGTTTTGTCGTTTTTTTTTGGACTGGCGTTATTGGTGATTTTTAATTTAATGGCATGGTGATCATGGTGATCGGTCCATGGTAGCGGCTCATTGTCCAGGACGTCAATTTCCAAATGTTTGAAGATGAGATCTAGAGTATGACCTGAGGCATGAGTGGGGCCTAGTATTAGTTGCTGCAGACCTAATCCTTCCAGATGGTCAATGCAGGCGTCACCGACGGGGTCCAGCGAGGAGTTGGCCCAGAGGTTGAAATCCCCAAGCACCAAAAAATGTTTGATGCTTAGGGTGTATGAGGAGATGAATTCTGTCAACAACGTGAGAAGGTGCGTTTTTGGGCCTGGTGGTCTATAGCAAAGTAGAATATGGACCATGTCTTGGGGATTTGTTTGCAGCTGTAGAGTGAGGGTTTCCATGAATGGAAGCGAGTTTTGAAGGACTGGTTTGGTGATCGAGAGGTGAGTCTTGTGGATCACCGCCAGGCCTCCCCCTCTTTGCCCCACTCTGTTCTGCATTTGAATGCGATAATTTGCTGGCACCAGTTCTCCCAGAATGGTGTTGCAGTCTGCTGTAAGCCAGCTTTCTGTGATGAAGAGGCAATCTAGATCGTCTTGACAGTGTTTTACTGCTGATCTTGTGTTAACCAAAGCACATAATATGCGCTTGGGCTGGTGTACCTGCGTGCAGTTTTTTACTGTCAATCGTCGATTGATTCTTAACAGTTGCTCACTCTTTAGAGCTTTTTTGGTGACCGTTGGAAGTGTAGAGGCAAATGGTTTCAATTCCCAGATGGTTTCAGAGTATTTTAGATAACACATGGTTGCAGAAAAAGACGCAGGGAAGAGATGTTGATTATGGTGTGAACGGGGGTTCATATTTGCCATTACCATTTACCACCAAATGAAAGCCCAATTTGTCCTTAAATAAACAAGGTATAACCCACCTGGATGCACAAAGTAGTTGCGATGATATGTACAGTTTAAAAAAAAAAACACACAACTCAACTGACAAAGCGGGGGTTTCCCTGCGAAACGTGTTGACGTCACCCCCTTAGTGTCTGACACTCCATGCACCTCCGTATCACCGTCCAGGATCCATGGCATGGATGGTCTTTGCACACGATCACGGGACATAGGATCTTGGGCTACATCAGCCCAAGCCTGCTTCAACTGCACGGAACCACTCCCCATCTACTCTGGGTGACGGGCCCCTGAGCCCTGCGTGGTTTCTGTTGCCACAAGGAAGACAGGAAGCAGCTGACAAACTAGGATATTCGCTCAGCTGCGCTGCCGTTTGGCTCCATGGAACATTACCATTACCCTCATTCCAGCTGATGATAGAGCACGGCAACATCCATCATCCACAGAACATCTATTCATACACGTGTACAAGGTAGACTACACATTAAGATATGAATATCTGCCATTTATGCTCTCATTCCTGGAAACTTGGTTCACTCCATGCCAGATTATTATGGCATTATTATTATAATAATAAGGTCACTGTGTACGAGGTAAGACTTTACCAGATGCCATTCAGTTCCGCACACAGATCTTCCTTCCAGTGTTTCTTTCAGCCATACACTGCAGCCCTTTGATTTTTTCATTACATGTGCTGTTTTCTGCCCTACTCAATATACTCACAAGGACTGCTTGATCCTGGTTGTGTTTTTTGCCATATTGCATACTTTATGCTTGTTTTTTTTTACACACTTCCCATTTTTTGGTGCACGTGCAGTTAGGACTAATGATAATATTGTCTTTAGATGGTGAACGGTGGAGGGTGTAAACATATATTTTATGCTCTTCTCTACTTGCTATTCATTTTTCTATATTTAATAAATTCTCATTTTTTGATACTGGATTTCTATTTATTTAGACACCATCTCTGTGGCATCTTTTTATGTGCCTCTTTTTTTTTGTATAAAGTTATGTTTTTCCATATGCTTCTAGCCATTGAGCCCCACCGTTAATTGGGGCGAGTAGATGAGTGTCAGATGTTCATACATTACCTGTTTGGGTTGGTTTCCATGTCTCTCTTTTCTTTTTTTGATGTGTACAGTTTTACTAACACATGTCAAAGTTGCAAAACTGTGTTCAGGCACATTTATTTTACCCTGTGGCACGAAGGGGTTAAAGTGGAACTACAGGCAAAACTTTTTTTTTCCCCCCATCAGTGTCCCATTGCATAAAATGTTTCACTTCCTGTCCCATAGCCAAACAGTAAGTGAGAGGAAAATCCTTGGGGCCCCCCAGGTCACCAGAACTAGTGTCCCAATTGGAAGATTTCCCCCTCTATTACTTTTCTGGGGACAACCCAAAATGTGGGATTTTCTTTTACACTTTCAATGATAATGGTAAACAGGACAAAACCGAGAGGGTGAATCTCCTAACCGGGGGCGCAGACACCATTAAAAATGTGACAAGCATTCTAATCCCTCTCCATTCTATCCAAAACTGCCTTTAACTGCTTTTACTGTACTTTAAAGTGGTTGTAAACCCCACTTTTTGACTTTTACCTACAGGTAAGCCTATAATAAGGCTTACCTGTAGGTATAAATAATATCTCCTAAACATGTACGGTTTTAGAGATATTCCCCTCGCAATGCTGATTGCAGCGGCGCATGCGCAGGGGGAAATCCACGGCGGAAGGACCGGCATACCCACTGTTGTGTTGAGGACTTCAACCTCTTGCTTGTCTGGCTATATTTCATACAGGTATTTGTGTAGTTTGCTTTCTGTGCAGCTCCTCATTTTTCCCCTTATGTAGGACTCAATAAGTATTGTCTATTAAATGATTTAATCCAAAGTGCTGTGGAGAACACTTGCTGTATGTATACCCTGCCATCCTTTATTATACGTTTCTGACTTGGCAGCATCTGCATACTTTTTCCTGACACAACTGTATGGCACACGCTGTACATGAGTAAATGATTGCTCACACTTAAAACAGTATTAAACCCAAAAGCAAATATTATATTGCAGCTTACCAATTCTTACATGTGATGGCTGGATTAGTTCCCATTTTTAGACTTTCCTCTATTTGAATCTGCTGATTCAGGCAGCAAGTCTGTTGTTTTTCAAAATCACAAGCGCTCCAGCAGAATGTATCAGTTTACACAGATAAAAACACAACCTAACACTGGCAGGGGTGATTAAAATAATCAGCTTTTATTTATGCTTGCACAACCTTTTATTCCAAAGAGAAAAAACTGCTGCAACTAATTAAAAAGTTTGAGCTGGAGTTTGGCTTCAACGTGGTAGTGCATTTAAATCTGCAAATACATTTAAAAAATCTCCTGTCAGCAGCATCTTTGGAGCGGTGAGAGGAGCGGCATGTATACCGCTCCTTCGCATTTAAAAGGATGGGAAACCGCGGTATTAACCCTTTATCGGGCGCTAGCGGGGGTTACTACCGCACAGCTAGCGGCTGATTCCCGCGGCAATTCCGGCGCTATACCGCCACCCAGGGGCGGATCCAGAGTCTAATCTCGGGAAGGGCACTGCCAAAATTTCTGCAGGCAATTTGTAGGGGCAATGGTTGGTGTTGGCGCTTCAATCATCACAGCACAATGGTTAATATGGTGTCAGGATGATTGAAGCACATAATTTCAATTACTACTAAGTGGGAGCAGCCAGATGGAGGGGGAGAGGGGGGTTGCAGCCAGGTGGAGGGAAGGAAAAGGTGGTTGCAGCCAGGTGGAGGTGAGGACAGGGTGGTTGCAGCCAGGTGGAGGTGAGGACAGGGTGGTTACAGCCAGGTGGAGGTGAGGACAGGGGGGTTGCAGCCAGGTGGAGGGGAGGAAAGGGTGGTTGCAGCCAGGTGGAGGGGAGGAAAGGGTGGTTGCAGCCAGGTGGAGGGGAGGACAGGGGGGTTGTAGCCAGGTGGTGGGGAGGACAGGGGGGTTGCAGCTAGGTGGTGGGGAGGACAGGGGGGATGCAGCCAGGTGGTGGGGAGGAAAGGGGGTTGCAGCCAGGTGGTGGGGAGGACAGGGGGGGTTGCAGCCAGGTGGTGGGGAGGACAGGGGTTGCAGCCAGGTGGTGGGGAGGACAGGGGGGTTGCAGCCAGGTGGTGGGGAGGACAGGGGGGTTGCAGCCAGGTGGTGGGGAGGACAGGGGGGTTGCAGCCAGGTGGTGGGGAGGACAGTGGGGTTTCAGCCAGGTGGTGGGGAGGACAGGGGGGTTCCAGCCAGGTGAAGGGGAGGACAGGGGGGTTGCAGCCAGGTGAAGGGGAGGACAGGGAGGTTGCTTGCAAAACAGCTGGAGCTCAGTGAGGTTGGATGGAGAGCGTTTGTGAACAGCAGTTTTCAGTTCTTTCCACAGATTCTCGATTGGATTCAGGCCTGGACTTTGATTTGGCCATTCTAACACCTGGATATGTTTATTTGTGAACCATTCCATTGTAGATTTTGCTTTATGTTTTGGATCATTGTCTTGTTGGGAGACAAATCTCCGTCCCAGTCTCAGGTCTTTTGCAGACTCCACCAGGTTTTCTTCCAGAATGGTCCTGTATTTGGCTCCATCCATCTTCCCATCAATTTTAACCATCTTCCCTGTCCCTGCTGAAGAAAAGCAGGCCCAAACCATGATGCTGCCACCATGTTTGACAGTGGGGATGGTGTGTTCAGGGTGATGAGCTGTGTTGCTTTTACGCCAAACAACGTTTTGCATTGTTGTCAAAAAGTTAGATTTTGGTTTCATCTAACCAGAGCACCTTCTTCCACATGTTTGGTGTGTCTCCCAGGTGGCTTGTGGCAAACTTTAAATAAACACTTTTTATGGATATCTTTAAGAAACGGCTCTTTTCTTGCCACTCTTCCATAAAGGCCAGATTTGTGCAGTATACGACCGATTGTTGACCTATGGACAGAGTCTCCCACCTCAGCTGTAGATCTCTGCAGTTCATCCAGAGTGATCATGGGCCTCTTGGCTGCATCTCTGATCAGTCTTCTCCTTGTATAAGCTGAAAGTTTAGGAGGGATGGCCAGGTCTTCTTAGATTTGCAGTGGTCTGATACTCCTTCCATTTCAATATTATCGCTTGCACAGTGCTCCTTGGGATGTTTAAAGCTTGGGAAATCTTTTTGTATCCAAATCCGGCTTTAAACTTCTACACAACAATATCTCGGACCTGACTGGTGTGTTTCTTGTTCTTCATGATGCTCTCTGCGCTTTAAACCAGGAGTCTCCAAACTATGGCCCTCCAGGTGTTCAGGAACTACAATTCCCATCATGCCTAGTCGTGTCTACGAATGTCAGAGTTTTACAATGCCTCATGGGAAGTGTAGTTTCACAGCAGCTGGAGGGCCGTAATTTGGAGATCCCCGCTTTAAACGGACCTCTGAGACCATCACAGTGCAGGTGCATTTATACGGAGACTTGATTACTCATTTAGGCCAATATTGGATCATTCAGAGCTCCTTACTGAACTTCTGGAGAGAGTTTGCTGCACTGAAAGTAAAGGGGCTGAATAATTTTGCACGGCCAATTTTTCAGTTTTTTATTTGTTAAAGTTTGAAATATCCAATACATTTTGTAACGGAATGCACCGTGACAGACTGAGATATTCCTATGTCTAGGGTCACCTTATGTCCACTAGGGCCATAGGGTGACAAAGAATCATAATTCATATATTATTACAGATGGGACATTAATAATACTTCATTTTAGGACTGAGATAGTACAAGGAGTTCATGATGACATGACCAGGTCAACCAGACAGCGAGTCATACCTTTGTATAATAGGCTATTGAAATATCTTAAGGTGTTGGCTATTCACTGTAAAGACATTCCGTTGAAGGTTTTGATTGCACCCACTCTCACAAGACTCTGCCATTGTGTGATAAAGCTGTCTAGATAACTTATTCAACTAGATGTCTGTGTATTATTCAAGGTTAATTGAACACTATTGATGATGCAGTGCCGTCATGTCTAGCTACCAATTAAAGAATTATCCTCAGTGAGTGAATAGGGGGGTGGGGACTACATTGTCCTGTGATGAACTGTATTATGCTTGAAACTGTATAAGAAGCTGAGAAAATACCAATAAATTGTCATATCTTTGAAGCAAGTGCAGAGCTTGAGTCTCATCTTGTTTATGGGAATGGATATGGATCGTGTATGCAGTATGGTCGCAGTGTGTCAGATAAGCTTGTTGTGGATGGATGGAAGGTCGTAAGCGGTGGTGACCGTTACACATTTCGTTCCACTTCATGATTGTGTCCCACTTGTTGATTCTTCACAAAAAATTACAGTTTTATATCTTTATGTTTGAAGCCTGAAATGTGGCAAAAGGTCGCAAAGTTCAAGGGGGCCGAATACTTTCGCAAGGCACTGTATTTATGGAATATCGGCCATGTGCTCAGCCCTATATTTTGAGCCCCCCATGGCTTGCCTTGGCGTCTTTAGTGTGTGGGGATCTATTATACTGTAGTTACATGGAGGAGCAGGTTTTTTTTTTCACTGCCTCATTATATGAGTGAGCTTGTATTGTTTATTGCACAATATGATGATTGTATCCGGTAGTGTATTTAAGTTTTGTGCTGCCCTAGGCCTGCCTAAACTCGTGCACCCCTCATTTAAATATGACACTCCCCTTTCTGTCAAGACCACACCCCTTGCTGTTTAAGACCTACATTTTTGAGTGGGGACACTAGTTCCGAGGGCCTGGGTAGGGCAATAAATTCCCTTAATTTTCATAGATTTCCTCTCACTTCCTGTTTGGCTATGGGGCAGGACGTGAAGGGAATTTTCTGCAATGGAGGGATGGGGATAGTAAAAAAACTGACAGGGGCTGTAACCCTCCCTTACTCTATCCAAAATGAGAAAAAAAAAGTGTTGCCTATAGTTCTACTTTAACTGCTTGCGGACCTGCCGCCGTCATTTTACTGCGGTTATACGGCGGGACGGTGGCACTGCTGGGCGAGAGCATGTAGCTCTACATCCTACCTTTAGCGGCCGCTAGGGGGCGCGCGCCGCCACCGGCCCGCTCGTCCCCCAATGCGTGCCCGGCAGGTGCGATCGCCGCCGGGCACGCGCGCTCGTTCGTTACAGAGCGGGGAATGGGAGGTATGTGTGTAAACACATGGTTACATAGTTAGTCAGGTTGAAAAAAGACACAAGTCCATCCAGTTCAACCATAAAAAATAAATAAATAAATAAATAAACAAACAAAATAAAACACAGTACATCCCATACACCCAACTCCATACCCACAGTTGATCCAGAGGAAGGCAAAAAAAACCAGCAGAGCATGATCCAATTTGCTTCCGGAGGGGAAAAAATTCCTTCCTGATCCCCCGAGAGGCAATCGTATTTACCCCGGATCAACTTTACCTACAAAACTTAGTACTCAGTTATATTATGTGCATTTAGGAAAAATCCAGGCCCTTCTTAAAGCAATCTATTGAGCTGGCCAGAACCACCTCTGGAGGGGGTCTGTTCCACATTTTCACAGCTCTTACTGTGAAGAAACCTTTCCGCATTTGTATCTTATATATTTGTACATGTTGATCATATCCCCCCTTATTCTCCTCTTCTCAAGAGTGAATAAATTCAGTTTTTCTAATCTTTCCTCATAGCTGAGCTCCTCCATGCCTCATCAGTTTAGTTGCCCTTCTCTGCACTTTCTCCAGTTCTCCGATATCCTTTTTGAGAACTGGTGCCCAAAACTGGACTGCATATTCCAGATGAGGTCTTACTAATGATTTGTACAGGGGAAAAATTATATCTCTATCTCTCTCTGGAGTCCATACCTCTCTTAATACAAGAAAGGACTTTGCTCGCTTTGGAAACCGCAGCTTGGCATTGCATGCCATTATTGAGCTTATGATCAACTAAAACCCCCAGATCCTTCTCCACTACAGATCCCCCCAGTTGAACTCCCCCTAGCATGTATGATGCATGCATATTCTTAGCCCCCAAGTGCATAACTTTACATTTATCAACATTAAACCTCATCTGCCACATAGTCGCCCAATTAGACAGAGCATTGAGGTCGGCTTGTAAATTGGAGACATCCTGCAAGGACGTTATTCCACTGCATAGCTTGGTGTCATCTGCAAAGACAGAAATGTTACTTTGGATCTCAGACCCAATATCATTTATAAATATATTGAAAAGTAAGGGACCCAACACTGAACCTTGGGGTACACCGCTGATAACCTTGGACCATTCAGAGTAAGAATCATTAACCACAACTCTCTGAATCCTGTCTTTCAGCCAGTTTTCTATCCATTTACAAACTGATATATCTAATCCTGTAGACCTTACCTTACACATGAGCCGTGTGTGGGGAACTGTATCGAACGCTTTTGCAAAATCCAAGTATACCACGTCCACTGCCACGCCTCTGTCCAGGGTTTTACTTACCTCTTCATAAAAGGAAATCAGGTTTGTCTGACAACTTCTGTCTTTCATGAATCCATGATGTCTGCTGCTTAAATAGTTTGTTTCCAGCAAGAACTCATCCATGTGGTCTTTTATTAAATGTTCCAGTATCTTCCCAACTATAGAAGTTAAACTAACAGGTCTATAGTTACTTGGTAAAGACTTTGTTCCCTTTTTAAATATAGGCACCACATTGGCTCTACGCCAATCCAGTGGTACTATTCCTGTCATTAATGAGTCCCTAAATATTAGATACAGTGGCTTTGAAATTTCAGAGCTCAATTCTTTTAGGATCCGTGGGTGGATGCCATCTGGTCCAGGTGCTTTATCCACCTTTATTCTGTCTAAATATTTCTGGACCATATCACTTTTGAGCCATTGTGGATTTGGGGCTGTGTCACTCCCACCCCCATTATGGACATGAGCTCCCCCATTCTCCATTGTATAAACAGAGCTGAAGAAAGCATTTAATAAATTTGCCTTCTCTATGTCCTCAGTCACCCACTCTAGATTATTTTGTAAAGGGCCTACATGCTCAGACTTGACCTTTTTACTATTAATATATTTAAAGAATTTTTTGGGGTTTGTCCTACTATCTTTTGCAATCTGTCGTTCATTTTGAATTTTTGCATCCTTGATTTCCTTTTTACATATTCTATTATATTCTTTGTAACATTTAAACGACACTAGTGTTCCTTCATTTTTATATTTTTTAAAAGCTATTTTCTTATTGTTTATAGCTTTTTTAACTTTGACCGTGAGCCACATAGGTTTTATCTTTAGCCTTTTAAACTTATTGCCCATGGGAATATACTTTGCAGTGAGGTTCCAAAGAGTCTTTTTGAAGAATTCCCATTTCTGTTCTGTGTTCATCTGTGCCAATATTCCCTCCCAGTCCAAGCCCTGGAGAGCAGTCCTCATGTTTTGAAAATTTGCTCTCTTGAAATTAAGTGTTTTTTATCTTTCCTGTATGTATTTCTTGCTTATAGTTAATATTAAATGAAATCATGTTATGATCACTGCTACCCAGGTGTTCCTTTATCTGAACATTAGTAATAAGCTCTGCATGGTTTGAGATTACCAAGTCCAACAGAGCATCATTCCTAGTTGGGGCCTCAATAAACTGGACCATAAAATTGTCCTGCAATAGGTTTTTAATTTTTTGTCCTTTAACCACTTCAGCCCCGGACCATATTGCTGTCCAAAGACCAGAGCACTTTTTGAGATTCGGCACTGCGTCGCTTTAACTGACAATTGCGCGGTCGTGCGACGTGGCTCCCAAACAAAATTGGCGTCCATTTTTTCCCACAAATAGAGCTTTCTTTTGGTGGTATTTGATCATCTCTGCGGTTTTTATTTTTTGCGCTATAAACAAAAACAGAGCGACTATTTTGAAAAAAATGCAATATTTTTTACTTTTTTCTATAATAAATATCCCCAAAAATATATAAAAAAAAAATATTTTTTCCTCAGTTTAGGCCGATACGTATTCTTCTACATATTTTTCGTAAAAAAAAAATCGCAATTAGCGTTTATTGATTGGTTTGCGCAAAAGTTATAGCATTTACAAAATAGGGGGTAGTTTTATGGCATTTTTATTATTATTTTTTTTTTACTAGTAATGGCGGCGATCAGCGTTTTTTTTCGGTACTGCGATATTATGGCGGACACTTCGGACACTTTTGACACATTTTTGGGACCATTGGCATTTTTTTAGCGATCAATGCTATAAAAATGCATTGGATTACTATAAAAATGCCATTGGCAGTGAAGGGGTTAACACTAGGGGGCGGGGAAGGGGTTAAGTGTGTTCCTATTTGTGTTCTAACTGTATGGGGGGTGGACTCACTAGGGGGAATCACTGATCTTCTGTTCATACATTGTATGAACAGAAAATCAGCGTTTCCCCCGCTGACAGGAACGAGCGCTGTGTGTTTTCACACACAGCTCCCGTTCCCCGCTCTGTAACGAGCGATCGCGTGTGCCCGGCGGCGATCGCGCCCGCCGGGCACACGCACGGGACTCGGGGGCGAGCGGGGGGCGCGCGCGCGGGCCGCCGGCGGCGCACACGCGCCCCCTAGTGGCCGCGAAAAGCGCGACGTAGAGCTACGGGCTCTCGCGCACCCGTGCCGACCTGCCGCCGTATAACTGCGGCGGCTGGTCGGCAAGTGGTTAACTGTCCCAGAAATTCCATTATTCCAGTCAATTTCTGGGTAGTTAAAATCCCCCATTATTATCACCGTCCCAGCCCTTGCAGCCCTTTCCATCTGTGCAAGGAGCTGAGTCTCCACCTCCTCATTAACATTGGGTGGTCTATAACAAACTCCAATGATTAACTTTGAACTACGCACATCTGTATGCAGTTCCACCCATAATGCTTCAACTTCATCACACTCTCCATCAACCAGGTCCTCTTTCACGCTTGCTTTGAGGTCACTTCTCACATAGAGACAGACACCTCCACCTTTCCTTTTTACCCTGTCTTTCCGAAAGACAGCATAGCCAGGAATATTAATAGCCCAGTCATGTGAGGATTGAAGCCAAGTTTCAGCAATACCGATTACATCATAACTCTCCTCATGCACCAGAGCTTCCAACTCACCTGTTTTGCTTGGAAGGCTTCTGGCATTGGTGAACAAACACTTAAATGTATTGTTACATTTTTCACTGGTGTTTTTCATATAATTTTTAGTAGTGCAAATGGCACTATAATTTCCAATGGCTGTTTGCAACATGGGAACTTTGTCACCTGCCATAACCCCACCTCCATCTATCCACATTCCACTCTCCATTAATGTCTGACCCCTAACTGACCTGTGTGCCCGATGTAATTCTAGTTCACCCACATACCTCTCGTTCCTGTCAGCGGGGGAAACGCTGATCTTCTGTTCATACAATGTATGTACAGAAGATCAGTGATTTCCCCTAGTGAGTGCACCCCCCCCATACAGTTAGAACACAAGCAGGAACACACTTAACCCCTTCACTGCCAATGGCATTTTTATAGTAATACAATGCATTTTTATAGCATTGATCACTATAAAAATGCCAATGGTCCCAAAAATGTGTCAAAAGTGTCCGATGTGTCCGCCATAATATCGCAGTACCGAAAAAAAACGCTGATCGCCGCCATTACTAGTAAAAAAAAAAAAAATAATAAAAATGCCATAAAACTACCCTCTTTTTTGTAAACGCTATAAATTTTGCGCAAACCAATCAATAAACGCTAATTGCGATTTTTTTTTACGAAAAATATGTAGAAGAATACGTATCGGCCTAAACTGAGGAAAAAAAATGTTTTTTTATATTTTTTTGGGGGATATTTATTATAGCAAAATGTAAAAAATATTGCATTTTTTTCAAAATAGTCGCTCTATTTTTGTTTATAGCGCAAAAAATAAAAACCGCAGAGATGATCAAATACCACCAAAAGAAAGCTTTATTTGTGGGAAAAAAAGAACGCCAATTTTGTTTGGGAGCCACATCGCACGACCGCGCAATTGTCAGTTAAAGCGACGCAGTGCCGAATCACAAAAAGTGCTGTGGTCTTTGACCAGCAATATGGTCGGGGAGTTAAGTGGTTAAAGGCCACTAGGGGGCGCGACCGCTCAGTAGAGAGCGGTCAGCGGGGAAACGCTGATCTTCTGTTCATACAATGTATGAACAGAAGATCAGTGATTTCCCCTAGTGAGTCCACCCCCCATACAGTTAGAACACACCTAGAAACACATTTAACCCCTTCCCTGCCCCCTAGTGTTAACCCCTTCACTGTCAATTGCATTTTTATAGTAATTCAATGCATTTTTATAGCACTGATCGTTATAAAAATGCTAATGGTCCCAAAAATGTGTCAAAAGTGTCCGAAGTGTCCGCTATAATATCGCAGTACCGAAAAAAAAACGCTGATCGCCGCCATTACTAGTAAAAAAAAAAACGCTATAACTTTTGTGCAAAACTAATCAAACGCTAATTGCGATTTTTTTTTTTACAAAAAATAGGTAGAAGAATACGTATCGGCCCAAACTGAGGAAAAAAAATGTATTTTATATATTTTTTAGGATATTTATTATAGCAAAATGTAAAAAATATTGCAATTTTTTCAAAATTGTAGCTCTATTTTTGTTTATAGCGCAAAAAATAAAAACCGCAGAAATGATCAAATACCACCAAAAGAAAGCTCTATTTGTGGGAAAAAAAGGACGTAAATTTTGTTTGGTAAACACGTTGCACGACCGCGCAATTGTCAGTTAAAGCAACGCAGTGCCGAATCACAAAAAGTGCTCTGGTCATTGGGCAGCAATATGGTCCGGGGGTTAAGTGGTTAAGCACAAATTTCTGATAAGTTTATGGAGAGGACTAAGAAAATATAAACATGCCAATGGTGCAGCAGAAAACATATAGCACAGTGAGGAAGGTTTGTGGTCAGACCCCCACACAGTTGCGGAATGCCAGCCACCCGCATACCGGAAGCAGTGCGGCCACTTTATAGGGGCGCTAGACTAATTCGCTTTTCAGCCCAGTACATCTAATAAGGCCTAGGCCAGGATACAGCATTGATTGTATCTCATGGTTATAATTTGTTTAGCCATATCATCTTTTTCATGAGCGATTGTGAGGAAGCAAATCATTTAAAACTCGTTTATCCTTTATACTTTTACAAGATGTTAATTATGTACTTTTGCAAAAGATATGGCTGATGGCATATCGATCTATGGACAATTTTTTAGGCGATATTTTACCAAATGTAATAAAGACTTGTAATTTTATTGATGTTATGTGCAATTTTACCACAATTGACATTTCTGTGCTATGTGGTCTCACCCTTATCTAAGGATTCATCCCATAGGTTGGTGGATTTAGGTTTGTTTTTTCTAGTACCAGAATAGGTTTAATATGTGTAGCTTAATCCACATTTATCTATGTTACATTTAGTGGATGCTCTGCATTAGTCAAATGTTAAAGCATCATGTGGCACTTTTGGTAAGCTATCTTACCTTAAACAGTCTCTCTTCACACGGAGGCCATCAGTACTCACTGAGATGTGATCTCTGAAGTCACCTCTCCTGGGACCCTCCAGGGAGAAAACCTCACTTAAGGGAACTTTTGGCCTGGCCAAATAGGCCTTTTTGCAACCAACCCTAGCCCCCAATTCCATGAGGGTCAGGAAGTCTACAGCCAAAAGTTCTTGATGCAGGTCTACATCTTAGTGGCCTCAAGGCCTGTCCAGGGCCTCCACTTGCTGGGTACATTTGCCTGATGGTGGGGTCTCTGGCTCCCATGCCCAACTGCTCAAAGGCTTCTCCCAACCTGGCTTATATATGGGAACAGACATTACACTGGAACAGAGCCACCTAGTGGCAGACTAGCTAACTGCACCTACTTACACTTGCACAGAGATTGAAGTAAGAATGCACATTCCTCTTGAATTTGGACTATAATTTATTATACCAGCATTCAGCTTTAAGTACTTCTGACCAACAGACATGGAAAACACATGCTGTAAAAAAGTTTAACAATGTTATTCTCTCATGACAAAGTTCCTCAAAGTCTGGAGCTGAGCACCATTCAAATATGAAGCAGACCTATTTTACCACTAAAATTCATTTTCTTGATATATGTAGGAAGAGTCCTTGAACACTTCTCCACCTGTTCCGGTCTAGGACAATTGATGAAACAAGAGAAACGGACAAAACTTACCAGCCTAATACTGTAAAAACTGGTTTTAGTCACTGTAATGAACTTTTTAGGCTCCATGCACACTGGAGCTGATAAACTGCAGTTTATTGGAGTTTTCTTTTTTTTTTAAAGCCCATAAACTCCACTCTAGGTTAGGCTATGTGTCCATGCACACATGGACATTTTACAGCTTTAATGAACAGGAGTTTATGGGCTTTTTTCTGAATGCCCGAAAATCGCGTTCAAAGTGCAATTTTTTTTGCCGGCAAAAAATGTTAAAAACGCAGAAAACTACAAATAAACGTTCAAAATCGCAGCTCGGCGGTGGTTTTTAGATCCATTGAAAGAAAAAAAAACTCGAAAGGCTCCCTGCAAAGCTACTGCCGTTTTTATAGCTTTATTTTTTTAGCGTCCAGTGTGCATTGAGCCTTAGGGCCCATTTGTTTTGTGATAAAGTGTGGTAAAATAGGTTTACGGTAACTTAAACATACTCCACTGTGGTATGTTGCAGTGCTATTCATTGGGAATGCACAGAACACTACAAAGCACACTGCATTAGTCGTGGTGCACTCTGTTAAAACAAAAAGGATTTGTTTGTGCATTAGGGTGTGCTGCTATCCTATAACAAAAAAAAATGGGCTGCCTGAATGCAGCACACCTGCAGGGGATGCAATGTGTTGTAGTAATGTTATGCATAATGTGAAGGGCCTCCTAAAGTCTCGTATACACAATAAGAATATCAGACTAATGATTGTTTTCTTTTTTGCATGCTAGTCATATCGAAACCCATAGGTTACTTAAAGCGGGATTCCACCCGTAATTTTTTTTTTGTTTTAAAAGTCAGCAGCTACTAACAGTGTAGCTGCTGACTTTTAATAAGGACACTTACCTTGTCCTACTTGCCCGCGCTGATGGCCCCCCGATGCCGGTCTCACGATCGATGCAGGTCCCACGCCGCCATTCACACTAGGGGAAACAGGCAGTGAAGCCTTACGGCTTCACTGCCCATTTTCTACTGCGCCTGCGTGAGTCTCACGCTGGCTTGTGAATGGGCGGCTGCTCTCTGAGAACACACATAGTTCCCAGAAAGCAGCGCGCCCCATTCACTAGGAGAAGCAGAAAAAAAAAAAACACCACGGTGGGGAAGAGGCAGATTACGGACTTCCACATAGCAACAGGTATTTCGGGTGAGTATCTTTTTTTTCACGTTTTTTTAATTTTATTTTTTTAGGACTTTTGGCCAAATGTTGTTTTCCTGGGACAGAATACAACTTCGGAAGTGATCTAATGTGTTGTATTCTTTCATTTCCGAGTATGCGTGGTCTTGGGTCACACAATTTATTTCTGTAAAAAATACCATACCAATTACATGAAAATCGTTAATTTTGTTATTGTGCGAGAAACATTTTAGTGCTCGTTTCTTTGGATATTTTCGCATTAACTGTCGTGATCAGCTCTAGAAAGCTGTGTACCAATTATATGACTATTGGACGATCGCACCAAAGTAGTATTTTTGCATCCAATTTTCTCATCGTGTTCACTAGGCCTAACTCCAGCTTTGCTGTCACTTTAAATAGTCTGTTTGAGCCAAGCTGGCCTAAGGCTCCATGCACACTAGGAGCAGAAAAAACGTCAACATTTTTACAGCTCTTAAACTCCTCCAGGAAACGCGATAGAGAAGGGCTTTTTTTCCTGCCTCTGAACGTCCCTGACAGAAAACGCCTGTAGCAGTCAATAATGTGCAAAGACACATAGAGCACAATAGAAGTGCTTCTAGAGGCAGGAGGAAAAAAAACGTCAAACGTCTGTAGAATCAACGTTTTTTTTAAGTCCAGTGTGCATGGAGCACTGCTGTAAGCACTGTATAGACCATATTCAGCATTAACTACTTCTAGTATACAAACGCTGTGTTTCGGCAGCAGTAAGGTGACTACCCATCCCTTGAAGAAATTGGTGTTGGGCTGAACACTGCTCAGCCATTCACAGGAAGTCTTGTATTTTATCAATGAATACAAGTCTATCTCTGAATGGCTATCATGGGGATCATGAAATCAACCGTCCCACCTCTCTACCTTAGTCATTTAGAGGAAGCCTTGTACTCACTGATTAAAATACAAGGCTCCATGCAAATTACTAAGCAGCACTTAGTCCGACTTGATTTAGTCAGAGAATGAGATGGGAAGTCTCCCAACTGTTGCTGGAACACATCACTGTATACTATATGTAACTGATGCCACATACAGTTTATACAGCACCGACTGCAGACACATGTATTCATAAAGTAAATTGCTTGTTTGGGCCAGCTTGGCTCAAACTATTAAAAGTGATAGCAAAACTGGAGTTAAACATTAGCAATTTCATAGCAAAGTGTAGTTGGCAGAAAAAAATACTCCAGACTCCATCTGTACCGAAAACACTCACTTTAATTAAGGCTGATTTGTGCTCATTTTGAGCAGAATATCCATTGGAACTGCACAGTAGTAAAAGAATAAATTCCTGCATAAAGTTCAACATAACAATAGCACATACATTAAAAGAATAAAGTTCAATACACAAATCACAAAGAATGATCAGAAGTACCATGAAATAAATAGAACAATTCATTCAGCTATGCAAACCATACATACAACTTTGCCATTTAAAGTTGGATTTTGAAAAAGCTCCACCATTACCTGCACTGTGCAAAGATATTTAAACTGATGTCTCAAAAAGCAGCACTGAAGATCACAAGTCATTAGGAAGACATAACATAGCCCTGAGCTTGATTTAAAGGGCACTCAAACACCGGAGAGCGTTATTTTGTAACCAAACAAGAATTAGAGTTCTCAATCAGAAGGGATTAAATGCATCAGTATATTAAAGTCATAAAAGTGCCTTATAGCACAGTGGAATGTCACTAGCCTCCAAAAATACATATTTTACTTTACCTATTGGTTCATCACAAACAAAGCAATAATGTGGACCATTGTATATGAACAGCAGGTACTCTTTAATGCCCTCAATGATGCAAATTTAAGGTATAAGAATAAAGAAGCAAAAGTAAAGAAGAACCAACTATAGCTACAGAACGGTCTACTTTGTACTATGGTTTCTATTTAAAAGCAAAGGCCACTTAAAACTGGTATTTCATTGTTAAGCCAGACTGTGTACAGCTGCCTGATCTAGTCTGAGTACCGGCTTCTGTTGATCAGGCATGCTGGAAAACCAGCATTTGATCAGGGCTTGTAGCCAATGGATGCGAGCCCTGATCAGTGTAATCAGGTGTAATCAGGTGGAAAGGAAATGGGGGCGTCCCCTTGTCGAAATACAATGTCTCAGGGGGAGCAATCTTGTTTTCATTCAACCTGCTAGCTGAATAAAAAAAACTGAAAGTGTGTACCCAGATTAGCAGTGTATCAGAGCACAGGCCAGTGGCTTGCAGGTCTCTGGGAAAAGATTCATCTGCTAAATGACTGGCTTTCCTTCTATTAAGCAATATTATTATTTCCTGAATTGCACGGTGAATTTAGCATGAGAAGGCAAACAACTTTGCCTAGCTTTGAACTGGCTACACATTATACAATTTTCTTGTTCAATTCCCTTTAGATTTACCCTCAACTATGAAGCGCAAGGGCCTGCCTGACTGCATACAAATTTAAAGTGTTTTGGTTTGACCGAATATTATATGGCAAATCTAAAAGGAAAATTGTATAATGTGTAGCCAGCTTTAGACTAAATGATTATTGAAGAGAAGCTGACATTACAGAGGTGCTATAATACACTGAAATGTCAGTTTTGGGCAGTTGAACTTAAGTTTCTATTTTTTTTTTTTTTACAAACAGTCAGTAATCCTGGACAAGCAATAAATACACAGAATCGACAAAATCAAAAATGTACAAATTCATCAAAACGTATCTAAAAGTCATGGCTTGACAACGACAAAATCAGCCACCATTGGTAGCCTGGGATGTTATAAAACCATACTGGCCCTACTGGAGTACTTAAACCAGCACACCAACTTAAAAGTAAACACAGTGAATTCAAACCTCTTTGTAAACATATTTGATTCATAAAACATTTCACACATTCCTCAAGGCACAATTTTAAAGATTGATTGAAACCCTGGCTATTTAATTAACTCAATAAAAGTGAAAACATAAAAAAAAAGAAAATATGCAATAATAAACTAAAGCAGGGATGTGCAATTAGCGGATCTCCAGCTATTGCAAAACTACAATTCTCATCATGCCTCTGGATGTCATGGTTGCTATGCCTCATGGGACTTGTAGTTCTGCAACAGCTGGAGGTCAGCTTATTTGCATATCCCTAAACTTAAGGGACTGGCTTCACAGAAACAATTCACATAAGCTGCCATTACTGACCTCTGCCAAAATGAGTATTGAAGCAGAGGATCAACAATTGCACAGATCCTGTTTAGAAGACCTCAGCAAAGGCTGATGGAAAATTTGTCTCTACATGTTTCCTTTAAGTTTCATGGTGGCATATGTCATATTCAGTTAAACTATTTGGTTAACTTAGAAAAAAAAAAAAATGGAAACGAGCAAAAGGCATACAGGAAACCCACATCAACCAAGCACATTTAGCATTTCACTAGTTTACAGCAGTCAGAACAGCGAAGCATGGTTTATTAATGACTGTAGGTTCCTGCCATTTGCTCTTTGTAATTACATAAAAAAAACCTGTATAGTCATTTCTGATTGCATAGAAATTCTTTATATGTAGCAATAAACAATGCAGATTTGCACATCTTGCATAGGTGTCATGAACATTCTTAAGTCACATATCTCAGCAGTTCTCACACTTCTGGTGTTAAACACAACACAGTTTGTATAGCTATTTATACCTGAAACCTGTAATGCCATTCACACCTGCAGCTGCATGCATGAAGGCTTCTCAAAGTGTACCTGTCGGGAAAGAAATCTGGATGTTCCTAACTTGTTTATAAAGGTGCAGGTTCCAATGTCATCATCCTGATCCTGGCTTTACTACCTCTTGAGTCACCAGAACAAGTATTTGATTGCATGTTAATTCTATATTACTTGGCTATGGCTCTGGACGTTAATTTCATATTAGTTGGATCTGGCTCTGCAGGAGAGCCCTCAAAGCAGAATAATTTAAACTATGTCAGCAACAGCAGCTCCCATGTTTCTAAATTAACTTAATTATACACATTAGAAGACGGCCAAGTCTGTGTTAATGAACTGCTTGCTTCTCAAGGTTTTTTTTTTTTTTTAAAGATGACAAAATGTTGTAGAGAAGGGAGGGGAGAGAAAAGTAACTATACATCGTGGTTATCTGCATCTTAAGGCCACCACTTAGGGCTCGATTTTTTTTTTGTTCAGTCTCTGGGCTGAACAAAAGAAAATAGACTACACTATCTCCACTAACTGCTGAATATGGTATTTTTTGCCTGGGGCTGCAGTCATTGTTTGAACCATAATTTTCACCCAGATCAGTTGAGTTTTAAATTGCTCCTTTTTATGCTGGTGTGTGGTGTTTGCGCCACTCACCCATGGCTCAAATTTTGACCAATTCAGGAGCAGCAGGCTGAAATTTAGGCCTTAGTGAAAGTAACCAGCTACCTGCTTGAGAAATCCAGCCCAGCTGATCACCAGTTCTCCATGTAAATAATTCCCAAGGGTGTTTACTATTAATGTCTGAATCAGGTCACAATTTCATGTCAACTGTACAATTAGTGTGGAAAAAAATTGGCAGATATTTTGTCCAACACCATACCTTCTCTAATATGCCCAAAGTTTGAGTAAGGAGGGGCACTTTGAGCCCCTACTAAATATTTTTTTCTGTCTTGTACATTTCAGCCAAAGATCTGATGTAGGCGGTTATTATAGTCATCAATTATTCCAATAGAAAATCCACTATAGGGAACAGAGCCAACACTTAATGAACATTTAGAGAACAATGTCAAAACAAATGAAGAAAGGTCAGCCTACAGAAGATGCCTGGCTGTCAAGGCCAAGCTAAAAGAAATCCCTCTATTAAAGGCACTGACAAAGTTCTGTGGATCATCAGAGTTCTGTGTTTTTTTTTGTGAAGAGTGAATAAGATAAGGCAAGACTGATCTAGCTATATTACGAGAAAATGCCCTTGCCAAAAAATGCTGATACCAGCCCTGTGTGTGCATGGGCACATAGGCAGTCAGTCCCTCAGATTCACACAGAGCTGTGCCGGAAAAAGCAGACGTGAAGGCAGAGGCCAGTAAATCATCGGAAGCCGGCAATGCCGCCAGCTCGATATTTCAGTATTTGAAAGTAGTAGCCTGTAGTAATAAATATTTAACATTAAAGCGATTGTAAAGTCTTGTTTTATTTCTTTAAAAATAACAAACGTGTCATACTTATCTGCTCCGTAAAATGGTTTTGCAAAGAGCAGCCTGTATCCTCCTCTTCTCGGGTCCCTGTTCGGTGCTCCTGGCCCCTCCCTCCTTTTGAGTTCCCTAACAGCAAGCAGTTTGCTATGGAGGCACCCGAGTGGATTCAGACACTAAGTTCTGGCCCACCCCCATCCTTTTTCTCTTCTCATTGGCTGACACTTTCGTTGACAGCAGCGGGAGCCAATGGCGCCATGCTGCTGTCTCAGCCAATAAGGAGGGGAGTCCCAGGCAGTCGAGACACTGCTGCAACATCGCTGGATCTAGATGGGGCTCAGTTAAGTATTAGGGGGGGCTGCTGCACACAGAACACAAAGAATGCATTATGATAAAAAAACCTTCTGCCTTTACAACCACTTAAGTCTGATTTACCTTCATTGCCAATAATGGAGACTATAACTGCCACAGAATCCATTGCATTCCATGCAAACGCAGAACATTAGTACACTTGCAACAGTTTTAAGACGTGTTTAAATTGTAAATAGCTATCATTTGGTAAGGCCTTCAGAGAACATTCCATCAAACAAATGGTTTACAGTGTCCAGTACCTTAGTTCTGTAATTAAACAAAAGCCGTAAAAGGTTCAGTGATATCAAAGTTCTTTGGTTGCATAATCTTTGTGTGCAAATAGCTTCTGTCAACTTTAGAATTAATGTTTATCTTAAAGAAACGCAAATAAACTCTTAAAAAGCTCTTTTGTAAAAAGAACAAACAATTATTAGGATATAAATAGCCAAATTATTTCCAGCATAAAAATATAATAATCTATACAATTTTCTTCATCCTTCCAGTAATGTCATTCAAACTTCAGAGTAGTCTTGCACTGTCCCAGCAGAGGGCAATAAAGCTTCAGACTATTTCTTCAATTTAATAAATATCTGGAAAATAAAAATAATAGGTAGTATACTCAAAGACAATGCTGTTATTGCAGGTGTAAATTAAAATATAAATCAAAGATTAGACCATTTAAAAAAGGTGGGCAAATTCCTTCCTGGAACTTTAATCAGAAAATATAATCCTGCTAGATCATTTCAGGCTGGGCACTTTTGCAGGAATAGCTATGTAAAACATTAAAAATGAGTACCTATACTGTATAAAATCCATAAATACACTCTGCTCTGCACATGCTCAGTTGCTCTCTATTTGTGGCATTGTGCTGATCACTAGAGGCCGATCTGCTGACAGTCTAACGATTTACTGTTGTTCAGGGGCTCTGGGTTTTAGCAAAATGGCAGCCTCCAGCAAGAACAAATAATAACGCTGGAGGCAATTTACAGCACACACAAATTTTGGTAGCATAGTGCCCCTTGAAGGGCAGAATGTGTAGCACATTGGCAACACCCCATCGAACTGCTTTGGTTTCCTGCTTGGACGGGTTGTCTGGATGTATCCGGCCGGGACATCGGACTTAAAGGCTCTTTTTTACTACATAAATGTGAGTGCAACAGCATGCACTATTTTTTTAAATAAAAGTTTTAAAGGTTTTACACTATCGAGGCCCCCCCTCTTACTTCTTTTCTCAACCCATGAAACATGATCGTTTATTCCTTGGTTTAATGGAACGAGGTGATGATCCACAAAAGTTTGGCTCCACTCAACTTGTAGCTTCGTCATCCCATTTACCTACAAGCTACCTGGGGTCCCCTATAATTAAGGGACTGCCGGGCTCTGGTAAGCAGACATATTTGCTTTGGTGGTGGAGATTTCTAGCTATCTGGTCGTCACTCTATACTGGTGGTTCATCTGGCTGTATTATTTTTGAGGACTTTTCTTCCGTCACTGGGGAACAGCATTCCACCTTTCGATCACTTTGTGATTTAACAATTCAATCACATCACTTACGGACAATTGTTTGAATATTTTTTGTATGGTATATCATTTAACATGATTGTTAAACTTTATTGACCATATAACACTTTAAATTTTTGGTCACACCTATTGTTTATGATGTTAAGTGCTACTTTTTTTTTCCATAATGTGGAATGCATGTTCATTGCTAAAGAACAATGGGGCTGATTTACCAAGCCTGTGCGCCATGACTCATGGTGCACAAGCAGGAGTAAAACTGTTTTTGACATTTACAAAAGAAACACGCTGCCAGTGCAGCGTGTTTCCTCATTTACTAAACTGCCTAATGCGCCCAGGAGAGGGCGCACGGCACGCCAGTACAGAGCTGGCGTACGGCATTTAGTAATGTAAACATCGGGGATTCGGGCGGGAGTTTATGAGGGGAGGAAGGGGGGTGATGCAGGGGAAGGGAGGTGACATGTGTTTGAACGTGTGTGGCGGGCCGAATTGAAAGCGAAAGTGACTTTTGAGACCCGATCCCTGTGCGCTTGCAAAGTACGCCAGAACCTCGGAAGGTTCATTTGCATACTGGGCATGCGCAGAGGGAGATTTCAGGGAATGCCGTGCGCCTTGTCAGTACGCCGAGAAATTCTTGGTAAATACCAAGCGGCGTAGCAGTGTTTGCACTGCTTGAAACGGCGCACGGCAATCTCTGAGCTGTTCTCGGGCTGCGCCGACACTGAAGGGGAACTCCGCGCCAAATTTCAAATTTAAAACCGGCGCGGGTTCCCCCCCCAGGGGTATACTAGGCTCTCCGGCTTTAGTCCGGAACGTGAGGGGTTAACCCACGCCAAAAACGGCGTGGGGTTCCCCCCCAGATCCGTACCAAGCCTTATCCCAGGCACGCAGTCTGGCCGGACAGGAATGGGGGTGGGGACGAGCGAGCGCCCCCCCCCTCCTGAGCCGTACCAGACCACATGTCCTCGACATGGGGGAGTGTGTGCTTTGAGGGAGGAGGGCACTGCCCCCCCACCCCAAAGCACTCTTGTCCCCATGTCGATCGGGACAAGAGCCTCTTCCCGACAACCCTCGCCATTGGTTGTCGGGGTATGCGGGCGGGAGCCAATCAGAATCTGAGAGCCCCTTTAATAAGGCGGCCCCCAGATTCTGGCCCCCCACCCTATGTGAGTAAGTATGGGGTACATGGTACCCCTACCCATTCACCTGGTGGAAAAAGTGTTAACACATAAACCACACAAGAATAAAATAATTAGCCAGCTCCGGGGGTCTTCCGCCAACCCCCCCGGTCTTCGCCACCGCAGTCTTCCGCCGCCGCCCCCTTCACCACGAAGCTCCGTGCTTGTGGGGGAGGGCAGCGGGCTTCGAAGTTTTCGCCGGGGTGAGGGTCGTACATCCCACCCCGGTTTTCTAGTCGTCTTCCGCCGCGACCCCCTTCACCATGAAGCTTCCTGCCTATGGGGAGGGCCGCGGGCTTCGTAGTTTTCTGCCGGGGGGGGGGGGCTCTCGATAGCCTCTTCTGCCTGGCTCTTCCACTGGGCCAGGGCTTCTCGTCGCTGTGTCGCCGTCTTCCGCCGCCGCCCCCTTCACCACGAAGCTCCGTGCCTGTGTGGGAGGGCAGCGGGCTTCGAAGTTTTCGGCCGGGGTGGGGGGTCGCACATCTCACCCCGGACTTCTAGTCGTTTTCGCCGCCGCCCCCTTCACCATGAAGCTTCCTGCTTATGGGGGAGGGCGGTGGGCTTCTCGTCGCTGTCTTCCGCCGCGGGGTGACACTCGCGGGCTTCTTCTTCCATTCGATGTTGACACGGCGAGGTCCGGCGCTGAAATGCCGACAGAGCGGTGGGCACGGACTTATATTGGCATTGGGCACGGGCGTGGTTATGCCACCATGTGACCTTAACCCATGTGACATCACAGGGCATGATGGGAATGTGATGTCACATGGGTTAAGGTTATTATAAGGGGCTCTCAGATTCTGATAAGCCCCCCGCCCGCATACCCCGACAACCAACGGCCAGGGTTGTCGGGAAGAGGCTCTTGTCCCTATCGACATGGGGACAAGAGTGCTTTGGGGTGGGGGGGCAGTGCCCCCCTCCCCCAAAGCACACACTCCCCCATGTCGAGGGCATGTGGTCTGGTACGGCTCAGGAGGGGGGGGCGCTCGCTCGTCCCCACCCCCATTCCTGTCCGGCCAGACTGCGTGCCTGGGAGAAGGGTTTGGTCTGGATCTGAGGGGGAACCCCACGCCGTTTTTGGCGTGGGTTTAACCCCTTATGTTCCAGATCAAATCTAAGAGCCTGGTGTGCACCTGGAGGGGGACCCCCACGCCATTTTTTTTTAATTTGGTGTGGAGTTCCCCTTTATCCCGGTCCTGTCAGGGGGGGGAATGCCTGCTCATCTGTCCATACAATGTATGAACAGTGATCTGTCATTTCCCCTAGACAGTCCCACCCCCTTTACAGTTAGAACACACCCAGGTAACATAATCAACCCCTTCCTCGCCCCTAGTGTTAACCCCTTCCCTGCCAGTGACATTTTTATAGTAAGCAATGCATTTGTATACCATTGCTCGCTAGAAAAATGCCAAAGCTCACAAAAATGTGTCCGCCACAATGTCGCAGTAGCCAGAAAAATCAATGATCGCCACCATTACTAGTAAAACAAAAATATATTCCTAAAAAACCCATAAGCCCAACCCCTACTTATAACTTTTGCCCAAACCAATCAAACGCTTATTGCGATTTTTTGGAACCAAAAATATGTTGAAGCTTACGTATCGGCCTAAACTGAGGGCAAAAAGTTTTGGAATATATTTTAGGGGAGATTTATTATAGCAAACAGTAAAAAAGTTGTCTTTTTATTTACAAAATTGTCGCTATATTTTTGGTTCAAGCAAAAATAAGAAAAAAAGCAGAGGTGATCAAATACCACCAAAAAAAATAAAATTTTGTTGGGGGAAAAAAAAAAAGGACGCCAAATTTGTTTGGGGGCCACGTCGCACAACCACGCAATTGTCAGTTAAAATGACGCAGTGTTGAAATGCAAAAACTGGCCCCGTCAGTGACCAGTAATATGGTCTGGGGCTCAAAAGGTGGTTACAAATTAAGAAAACACTAAAGTTAGCCCAATTTATGGCCATAATGTGAAAGATGATGTTACACCGACTAAATAGATACCCAACATGTTACACTTTAATATTGCACACACTCATGGAATGGCGCCAAACTTCAGTACTTGAAAATTCCCATAGGCAACACTTTTTTATTTTATTTTCAGGTTACCAGTTTAGATTTCCAGAGGAGGTCTAGTGCTAAAAGTATTGCTCTCGCTCTAACGTACGCTATGATATCTCACATGTGGGGTTTGAACAGCGGTTAAATATGTGGGGGCGGGACTTACACATTTAAGGTCCGCCCACATATGGAAACATCCTTCAAACCACACATGTGAGGTATCATAGCGTGCGTAAGAGCGAGAGGAATACTTTTAGCACTAGACCTCATCTGTAAATCTAACCGGAAGAGAAAAAAATGCTGCATGTTCGCTTCTGACTGCGAGCTACTAGGGACAGGGGCGTTAAAATTATTATTATTTATGTTTGTTACGTAAAAATTCTATAAGACCTCCCCTTCAGGTTGTAAAGCATCAGTTCAGGGGGACCAAAAAAAAAAAAAAAAAACACCTCTAATGCTTTCATCCGCCATTGCAGATTTGATTCTGGTAATGCATTTCGAGTGAACTGGGCATGCTCGAACACTTAGAAAAATAAGCTGGGTGTTTGTGCCTGAAAATGACATGCATCTTTCTGAGCATGCTTAGAAAGCTTGTTTTTTGGCTTAGTAATTTAAGGACATCCTTAACAGGTGTAAGCAGTTACAAGTGCACACAAACTAGAGGCTGACATTTCTTCATGTGTTTCCAATTGGTTCATTAGCACACGTTATAAAAAGCGTGGTTAGTGCACGTGTCAGCTGCCCTCAGAGGGGGCAGATTTGCTGGCTGGAAGTAATGGCGGAGCGAAACAGAGATGTTTTGGAGCAAGTTTTTTTTTTTTGATGTTTTGTCTGCTGCATAATTTTGCTAAATGTTTCTCAAGATGTTAATGACTAATGTTTTAATCCTGTGGGTCTATCCTGTTATTTCAAAAGCATGATTTTCGAATGACTGTGAAATAAACGTTGGTCTTTTTTGTTTTTAAGTTTTTTTTTGGTGTGTTTATTTGTAATTTTTTGTTTTGCTTTCCTTGTTTTGTGGACCAATAAAATTACTTTCAAATTTTGAAGTTTGTTTTGTGATATTTTTTTCATGCTATGGATTTCAACCGCTGCAGCTGAAATAGTTTGGGCCTAAACCATCAAGTGTGATTTGTCTCTAAGCTCTTTCCTGGTGTGTATGCATGAAATGTTTAGTCACCAGAAAAGGAAGGACAAAGCGGTAAGTATTGTTTCCTAGAATTGATGTCCAGACTGACTTTTTAAAGCACATGTGCAAGATGTAGAAAAACCTGCAAACAGGGCCTGTTTGAAGGGGGGGGGGGTGGTGTATTGGTGGACAGGCTTGAAGTGCTGATTTACAGCGCTGTGCTTGAAACTAGCACAAGACAATCCTATTCTAATTGTGGGTTGTTTGAGGGAAGCCAAGTGAGTGTTTGAACCCCTGCTAGTGTTTTTAGGTTGGGCTTTGTGTCCCTTTTCTTATAATTGGCTTCACTTCCTGTCACACAGCTGAACAGGAAGTGAGGTTAAAACCCTACCAATGGTCTTTTCTTCGGGACACAGGTCAATCTAACTAGTGTCCCCATTAAGCAAATTGCACTGCAGTGTACACCCCAAATGATTAGTTACTTTGGGGTTTAGTAAAGGCAAAGCCGCTCTGCAGTAGAAGCGTAGGCAATGAAAATCAGAAGGGAAGCACTGATGGTTTTAACTTCCAATCCCGTCAAGTTTTTATTTTTCTTCCTTGCTTGTCCACTTGTAGTGCAAAGTGGATTTGCCTTTAGTAAATGGAACCCAAAGTCCAAGATCTATACTAATTTGGGGTGTACACAGCAAAATGCAATTTCCAAAATGGGAAACTATTTAGATTGATCTGTGTCCCCAACAAAACATTACTCAGGTTTTTCCCTCACTTCCTGTTTGGCTATGTGGCAGGAAGTGAATGAATTAAGTAGAAAGTGACAACATTTGTGAGGTGTCTTTACCCTATCAGGGGTGCAGGCATCCCCAAAACAAACAAGAAAATTGTTGATTTAACATTGGGTGGTGTTTGTGGGGGTCCCTAACACACATTCATACATATTAGCAACGCTGGATCCTGGCCTATTGGCATGGTTATATTTTCTTAAGCCTCTCAATAAAATGATCTGAAATTTGGGGTTAAACTGGAACTATAATCATCACTTTTATTTTTTTGTTTTCTTTCATTTTGGATAGAGTTGGGGGGGGGGGGGTTAGAAGCTCTGTCAGTTTATTTTGTATTATCCCTGTCCGTTTGGGGAGATTGGCCTTCACTTCCTGCCCCATAGCCAAACAGCAAGTGATCGAAAAACTAGGCAAATTAAGGGACTCCTGTGCCCCCCCCTACAGAACTTGTGTGTGTCCCCTGAAAATTCCTGGGTGGGTCATAAAAAAACAGGGTGTGGCCTTGACAGGAAGGGTGGGTCATTTTTCTATTAGGGGGTGCCAAAATTTGGTCAGGCCTAGGGCAGCACAAAACCTAAATATCCTACTGCATATTAGGGCTTATTTAGACAGGATCCAATTTACAGCATGTTTTTAGATTGTGGGAGGAAACCCGCACAGGGAGAACATGCAAACTCCAGGCAGATAGTGTCACGGGCGGGATTCGAACCAGCAACCCTTTTGCTGCTAGGTGAACATGCTACACACTACACCACTGTGCTGAACGAACATGAAAGCATGAGATGTAATTTTTTTTTTTTACCAATTCCCGCCCCTCTCTATAAAGAGGACCTGTCACACACTAGTCCTATTACAAGGGATGTTTACATACCTTGTAATAGGAAGAAAAGTGAAAAATAATACAAAAAAAGGGACAAACAAGTGCAAAAATTAAAATATTAAGTAAAAAAAAAAAAAAAAGGAATTTAAATGCTCCTGTCCCTAGTAGCTCGCACTCAGAAGCGAACACGCATGCAAGTCCCACCCACATATGTAAACATCCTTCAAACCCCACATGTGAGGTATCATAGCGTGCGTTAGAGTGAGAGCAATAATTTTAGCACTAGACCTCCTCTGTAACTCAAAAGTGGTAACCTGAGAAAAAAAGTCAAGCGTCGCCTATGGAGATTTTTAATAACGAAGTTTAGCGCCATTCCATGAGTGTGCGCAATATGAAAGCGTGACAAGTTAGGTATCTATTTACTCGGTGTAACATCATCTTTCACCTTATCCCTAAAAATTGGGCTAGCTTTACTGCTTTCTTATTTTGTCATTCATGAAACAGGTTTTTTTTTGAAAGCCAAAAAAAACAAAAACGTTTGAAAATTTTTGGCGCAAATAGCGTTGGAAATTTGAAAGAAAAAATGGCCGCCATTTTATTCCCTAGGGTGTTTGTTAATAAAATATATATAATGTTTTGGGGTCCTGAGTAATTTTCAAGGAAGAAAATATAATTGTTACATGAAGAATAGGCGCGGTATGGAAGTGGTTAAAGTGCAACAATAAAAGTTAAAAATTCCTTGAAATTTCGTACCATGGGGGGGGGGGGGGCAATCAGGGCCGCCATCAGGAATTATGGGGCCCCTTACACAGCTTCAGGCATGGGCCCCCTGGAGCAGAGAACAGGGGGGGTGCTGCCGCCTGAAATTGAGAAGGGGGGGGGGGCTGCCGCAATTTGATAAGCGGGGGGTTCCTTTACAAAAAATAAATATAGAAAAATATATATTAAAAAAAGGGTGGTAGCCATCCGGGGGCCCTGGGGACTTCTGGGCCCTTTAATAAAAATAAACCTCTGGGCCCTTTAATGAAAAATAAATTAAAATATATATATATATATATATATATATATATATATATATATATATGTTAAAAAAATAACCAAAAAAAATATCAAAATATATAATTTTTTGTATTTTTTTTATAAAAAAGGGGGGGGGGGTTGTCATCTGGAGCCCTGGGGATCTCCGGGCCACTGGGGACCTCCAGACCCCTAAAAAAAAACATTGGCCCTTTAATAACAAAAAATATGGGGGGTTGCCACCCGGGGCCCTGGGGGCCTCTGGGCCCCTGGGGACCTCCGGACTGCTAAAAAAAAAAAAATTCCAAAAATTGGCCCTTTAACCACTTCTGACCAGCCCCACGTCCAAAGACGCTCTCCCGCACCCTCCCCCGCTTACCGTAGCCGTCGGTAGCGGCGGAGGCGATCGGGTCCTCTTGCTGGCTGTCCGGGGATGCGACTGAGGGAAAAAATGTCCCTCAGCCGTCCCCATACCTCTGCTGGGTGGAAGTGACGTCAAAACGTCATTTCCGCCCAGCGTCTTAAAGAGACATTTAATTTGTTTACATTTTGACTTTTTTTTTTCTTTTTTTTTTTTTTGCATTTAAGCCTGAATATGAGATCTGAGGTCTTTTTGACCCCAGATCTCATATATAAGAGGACCTGTCATGCTTTTTTATATTACAAGGGATGTTTACATTCCTTGTAATAGGAATAAAAGTGATCTTTTTTTTTTTTTTTTCAGTGTTAAAAATTATAAAATAAATAAAAATAAAAACGAAAACCCCAAAAAAATTTTTTTAAAGTGCCCCGTCCCGACGAGCTCGCGCGCAGAAGCAAACGCATACGCGAGTAGCGCCCGCATATGAAAACGGTGTTCAAACCACACAAGTGGGGTATCGCCGCGATCGTTAGAGCGAGAGCAATAATTCTAGCCCTAGACCTCCTCTGCATCTCAAAAAATGCTACCTGTAGAATTTTTTAAACGTCGCCTATCGAGATTTTTAAGGGTAAAAGTTTGACGCCATGCCACGAGCGGGCACAATTTTTAAGCGTGACATGTTGGGTATCATTTTACTCGGCGTAACATCATCTTTCACAATATATAAAAAAATTGGGCCAAATTTATTGTTGTCTTATTTTTTAATTCAAGAAAGTGAATTTTTTCCAAAAAAAGTGCGCTTGTAAGACCGCTGCGCAAATACGGTGTGAGAAAAAGTGTTAGAAAAAAAAATATATAATGTTTGGGGGTTTTAAATAATTTTCTAGCAAAAAAAACTGTTTTAGTCTCATAAGCACCGAATCTGAAAAACAGGCTCGGGGCTGAAGTGGTTAATAAGAAATACTAAAAAAATAAACTAAAAAATATATATAAAAAAAAAAAGAGGGGGGTTACCATCTGGGGCGCTGGGGGGCCTCCAGGCATCTGGGCACCTCTGGACCCCCGGGCCCCTTACAGGTGTACTGCCTGTACCCCCCTGATGGCGGCCCTGGGTGTAATGTCAGCATGTGAAAAATGACATTCTGAAGGAAAAAAGCCGTTTAAAACTGACTTGCGGCAATAATGAATTGTCAGCTCCTGGCAATTGCAGGAGAATTCATTCATAAAAAACACCAAAAAAAAAGCGTGGGGGTCCCCCCAAATTCAATAACCAGACCCTTTAGGTCTGGTGTGGAATTTAAGGGGAACTCCACTCCAAATTAAAAAAAAATGGCGTGGAGTCCCCCCTAAAATCCACACCAGACCCCTTATCCGAGCACGTTGACCTGGCCGGCCGCAGAGTGCGGCCCCCCCCCCTCTCCTGAACCGCACCAGGCCACATGCCCTCAACATTGGGAGGGTGTTTTGGGGTACCCCCCAAAACACCTTGTCCCCATGTTGATGAGGACAAGGGTCTCTTCCCCACAACCCTTGCCCGGTGGTTGTGGGGGTCTTCCAATTGAAATCCCTGCTGTCTGCCGGACCACGCCCCCCTCTGACGCCACGGGCAAGCTCTTAGGAAAGTCCCCGTGTGTGGGGCCTGTGCGTCAGAGGGGGGCGTGGTCACGTCAGAGGGCGGGCAATTCAATTGGAAGCGGCGACTCTGGCAAAGAAGAAGCCGCGCACAAGCTTCCAATTGAATTGCCCGCCCTCTGACATGTGACCACACCCCCCTCTGACGCACTTGCAGCACACTCCTAAGAGCTTGCCCGTGGCGTCAGAGGGGGGCGTGGTCCGGCAGACAGAGGGGATTTCAATTGGAAGCGGCGGCTCCGGCAAAGAAGAACAAGAAGAAGATGCGGACGCGAAGGACAGCGGGAGGAGCAGAAGATGGAAGAACACGCCGGTCAAGATGCAGGAATAGAAGACCCAAGACAGAAGCAGAGGAAGAAGAAGATGGAGGAAGAAACCCGAAGGAAAGAAGAAAAGAAGAAGAAAGAAGATAATAAAGGACTTGTCAAAAACCGGCTCTTGTCGTTTTTAACCGTTTACATTTTTTTTTTTGGTGAAATGGTAGAGGTACAAGGTACCCCATTACCATTTCACACAGGGGGGGGGGGGGCGGGATCTGGGGGGCCCCTTTGTTAAAGGGGTCTTCCAGATTTCGATAAGCCTCCTGCCCGCAGACCCCCACAACCACCGGGCAAGGGTTGTGGGGAAGAGACCCTTGTCCTCATCAACATGGGGACAAGGTGTTTTGGGGGGTACCCCAAAACACCCTCCCAATGTTGAGGGCATGTGGCCTGGTGCGGTTCAGGAGAGGGGGGGGCCTCGCTCTGTCCTCCCCTCTTTTCTGCGGCCGGCCAGGTCAACGTGCTCGGATAAGGGGTCTGGTGTGGATTTTAGGGGGGACTCCACGCCATTTTTTTTTTAAATTTGGAGTGGAGTTCCCCTTAAATTCCACACCAGACCTGAAGGGTCTGGTTATGGATATTTGGGGGGAACCCCACGTCATTTTTTTTTTAAATTGGCGGCTTTACTTATCAATTGCATCGCGCTGCTGTGCTACGCCGGTTCATGAGCCTAATTAAGGCTTCATCCAGCGCACCTATTAAGGCATGTACCGGCGCAGCGCAGTGCCAATAGTAAATCAGCCCCATTATGTTATCAAGTTGTTATGGGTAAAGTTGTACTTTAAATATCTTTAGAGGAGACTAAAAATTGTTTAGATTGTGTGCTAGAAACTGCAATAATCTAACCTTTCCATTTCATTTATCAAACACTTTGTGGATGACTAATCTTTTCTTTGTTTACCTGCAAAACCAGTTTAACATGTTGAGGAAGCAATCAATCAGTGTAAAGAAAATGTTCTGTCCAAGCCACTATGGATCTATTTATACCTCTGCATAAGCAACACAAGATGTTACTTGGATTGTTATTATCAAGTAGTTGGTTTAAAGGCAGTTCTAGAAAAAATGACAGCTATGAATGTCATGAACATAATAGATTTCCTTCAGCTAAAAGGTTTGCTACAGGGTCCATATTTCAGAAGCTGCAACAGGTTCATAGCTCAAAGCTTGACTTACATTACACTGTACATTGAAAGTCACTGGTTTAAATACGAATGTAGAATTTAAAGCGATATTAAACCCAAAACTAATATATTGCAGCTTACTAATCATTAAATGTGATGGCTGCATTAGCTCTGTATTGACCTGGTGATCTGTCCAGTAACACTCCTCTTGTATTCAGGTGCCTGCACTCCTGATGAGCAGACAAGGCACCTTTGGACAGCAGCAGTCAGTCTGGGGAAAGGGGAATGGTAAATGCAGTAGAAGATTGGATACACTAACAAAACAATACTCAAGCGAACACTTTATAAGCTGTTACAGCAACAGTTTTTTCTTCTCCTGGGATAAGGACTTTACATAATTGAATAAATAAAAACAGTTGTGCACAAGGTTTCTTCCTTGGAGGTTGATCTCAGCTTGTATACGATTTCACAGAGGATAAAAGTTTCTGTGTAAGATATGTTTCCCATTTGCACCTTTATGCGATCCTGCTTGGCCCTTGATGAGGCCCTTTGCTGGAGGGGGTATGATGGAAGCCTTCTAATCCCGCTTCCTCCAACATACCAGCCCTATGAGCTATTTGTGGCTAATTTAGCTTTCCTCCTTTCTCTGAATGCTCAGGGCTTACCTGACTGAATCACTATTTGGATTGGTCAGTGCGTGTGCCTTTTAGGCTAGTGGCCTTGTTATATTGGCAAGTTGTTTTACATTTTTGTACTTAGCCATGACTGCAAAGGTACACAGACATATACAATGTCTATACTGTACTGTATATCAGCCCTCAAAATTTCCACTCGCCTACTAGCATTTGGCGAGTTGATGTAAGCTGGGGGCGAGTGATGACAGGAATGCATGACCTATCTCCCTCCAATTTGTGCCTACACTTAGAGTCCCGATGAGATTGGCGGCTGAAGAGGAAAGGTGCATGCTCGGGAAAAGTAGTCTGGTGAGCCGCGCACAGGCAGAGCAGTACACAGGTGCTCTTCTTACAATTCTCATTAAGCCATGGGACCTAACAGTATGACCTCTCTGAGCCTGCCCCCCTCCCCCCGACCAATGTAGCTGGAGAGCAGAAAGTAATGAGTGAGGTGGAGGACTGCAAAAATTACCACTCCGGTGCAGCGCTCACTGAAAGTTGCCCTGACATGAGAGTGGCAGCCTTCCAGTTTGTGCAGTTTTCTTCTCCTTGTGCTCTATGTAAGTGTCCAACAGTTCAGCCTAAGCACCGTGAACAGACTGGTCTCAATGTGTGCTGTGCGGTGTCAGTGTGCACTGTGCTATGGTGTCAATGGCTGTGCAGTTGTGTGGATCTCAGCACTGGATTGTACTCCCTCTCGCTGTGCTGCAGCTCCTCTCCTCACTGCCAGCCTGAATAAAAGGGGGAAGTGGGGACATGCAAGTGTGGAGCCGCACACACAGGCTCCTGATGATGAGATGAATAGGAGAGGGGGAGAGAGAGAGAGAGAGAGAGAGAGGTTGAATGGGAGTTGCAGAGGAGACAGCAAGAGAATGGGGAAGAGACCCAGTTCTAGTGCCCTGTCCCTCTGGTCTGCCCCAGTGCCCTGTCCCTCTGGTCTGCCCCCAGTGCCCTGCCCCAATTTGTTAAAGAAGTTGTTGGTAATATTTAATTTTGTAACTTGATTCTGCATAAAACATTTAACAGTGTCATTCCATGAGATACTCTACGAGGGCGTGTTTACGGGTGCAATTAGGCGCAGGGCAGTGTATGAATTAGGTGGGGCAACTGGTGGCGAGTAACTCTTGAGGCCTGGCTAGTAGCTCAGGACTTGAAATTTTGAGCCCTGCTGTATATACTGTAGAAACAATATATAACCCAATTTTTGGTAACATTTTAAAGATGAAGTTACGCTGAATAAATTGATACCTAAAGCTTTAAAATTGTGCACACTTGTGAAATGGGGAAAATCTCTGATACAAGGTTACTTGTTTAGAGTTACAGAGGAAGTCTAGTGCTAGAATTATTGCTCTCACTCCAGCGTTCATGGCAATACCTCACATGTGGTGTGAATAAATTTGCATATGCATGCTTAACTTATGTATGCGTTCGCTTCTGCATGCGAACATGGAGGAAAGAGGGCGCTTCAAATTGGAAAAAAAAAATTGCACTGTCCCTTTAGTTTTTTTTTTTATCACTTATTGCCATTACAAGAAATGTATCCCTTATAATAGAAACAAGGGATGACAGGTCTATAAGACCCCAAAATCTCTCCTCTACTTTTTCAAAACAGACCCAAAAAAATAGATCTTTTGCAGTCTGCCCTAGACTGGAAGTGAGCTTATGACATCACTCCGGTCCTCCTAGATCATAGAGGTGATCAGGAACGATCTGGTCTGCTCACCTCTATGGCCAGCTGCGCAAAACATCAGATTATTTCTCGGGCACACTGGTAAGAACAGTAAGCCTGAAAAATACCAGTGATGACCCCTACTGCTGCTTCCAAAAGTCATCCAGCGGCTAATAGCTAATAGCTTTTATGAGAAACCGAATCATTGGCTGAAAAAAATAATAATACTGGGGGTTATGGCTGATGGATTCAACCATAACCTCGGTAAACCACTTGGAAGCCACAACGTATATATAGGTATGGCAGTTACTGCTTTTATGAATATCTGGGAGATTTAAATTTACCTGATAGGGACAGGTATGGAATAACAGACACTTATTGGTGGGAATAATGAATAACTGCTAAACCCTATTCCTACACCTAAAAATAAAGCCTAGGGGTCTGATGTATGCCGATGACCAGAGGTACATAGATGGTGGAATTTTTCAGGGCTATGCTCTTATCTTTCTGGTCAAACAATTGGAGTATGCAAGAAGAGGAAGAAGGTTTAGAAACAAACAGTAAGCTAAAGAACAGAGAAACAGGAGGTGGGGGGGTAAAAATAAATAAAAAATAATTGTTAAATAGATCTTTCTTTGGTGAAACCATAGTGGGTTGGATATGTGTGTACTGGGGATATATTCTTGGAAGGGTTTCTTGAAAAATAGGCTACAAAATCTTTACTATCCAACATGAAAAGCTACAGGTGTTTATACAGAGAGGGTCTTTTGAAGAGCTGGTGTCTATTCATAAAGCTATTAGTGAAAAATAAGTGGCACAGCTGCAGATATATAATGGGATGTTACAAGTTGCAACAAGAACAGAAGCTCAAACTTTTACTGGTCTACTGCTTAGGTTGGATTACCCATTTTAACCATTTTGTTATATGGATCATCTCATCTGTTTAACAAAGAGGAAATGTGTATGCCAATATGTTTAGTTCAGCAACAGATTCAACGCAGTACCACCACAAATGTGGATTAAAAACAAGTAGTGTTCTACAGCAGGATGAACATAAATCTCACCTCACTTAGTAATGCCCAAACAGGGGACTCTGTGATAATTTTCAGACGAATGGCTTTAATTTTTCCCAAAACGCTATTAACTTCGCCTTCAGCAATGCCATTGAGAAACTTCCCTGCGAGTACAAAAAAAAAAAACATGTTAAATTGTAAAATGTGCTGTAAATGGCACAATGTAGTTAAATTAGTTTGGAACATTAAACAAGGAATACACATTCAAATAGTATGGATGATGAAGCTTCAGACAATATTAAAGTTTGTATGACCAACCATGAGTTTAGGATGGCGATTTTCAAAAAAGCGTGGGCTGCTTTGGAACACCTTTTTTTAACGTGGGTGGTACATGCGAAAACAACTCCCTCTAGCACTTGACAGTTATCACTAGGGTGTGCATAGTCTTAGCTCTGGTTCACATATATGCAAATTAGATGCATTATGAACTGCATCAGATACGCGTGACACATATGAACCAAACCGTCTTTCTATTGAGCTGGTTCACATGTGTGGGCCACCAGCATTCCGTTTTTAAGACGAGTCCTGTACAATTTTCAACCTGGTTTAGGTGCAATTTCAAGTGTCACACGCTTTAAAAATTTGCACCTGAATCAGTGAATGAAACTGCACCAGACTCCTTAACCACTTGACTACCGAGCCTGTTTTTCAGATTCGGTGTTTACGAGACTAAAACATTTTTTTTGCTAGAAAATTACTTAAAACCCCCAAACATTATATATATTTTTTTCTAACACCCTAGAGAATAAAATGGCAGTCATTGCAATACTTTTTGTCACACCGTATTTGCGCAGCGGTCTTACAAGCGCACTTTTTTTTGGAAAAAATTCACTTTTTTGAATAAAAAAAAATAAGACAACAATAAATTTGGCCCAATTTTTATATATATTGTGAAAGATAATGTTACACCGAGTAAAATTATACCCAACATGTCACGCTTAAAAATTGCGCCCGCTCGCGGCATGGCGTCAAACTTTTACCCTTAAAAATCTCGATAGGCGACGTTTAAAAAATTCTACAGGTTGCATTTTTTGAGATACAGAGGAGGTCTAGGGCTAGAATTATAACGATCGCGGCGATACCTCACTTGTGTGGTTTGAACACCGTTTTCATATGCGGGCGCTACTCGCGTATGAGTTCGCTTCTGTGCGCGAGCTCGTCGGGATGGGGCGTTTTAAATTTTTTGTTTTCTTATTTATTTTAATTTAGTTTATAATTTTATACACCGAAATAAATAAAAATAAAAAATGATCACTTTTATTCCTATTACAAGGAATGTAAACATCCCTTGTAATAGAAAAAAGCATGTCAGGTCCTCTTAAATATGAGATCTGGCGTCAAAAAAAAAAAAAAAAATGTAAAATGTCATTTTTTCAAATGACCTAAAAAAAAAAAAATGTCTCTTTAAGACGCTGGGCGGGACTGACGTTTTGACATCACTTCCGCCCAGCAGAGCTCTGGGGACGTATCACTCGTATCCCCGCTGAGGAACCGAACAGACCCGATCGCCTCCGCCGCTACCGACGGCAACGGTAAGCGGCTGAGGGCACGGGAGAGCAGCGGGAGGGGGGGGGGGCCCTCTCCCGCCACCGATAACGGCGATCTCGCGCCGAATCCGCCGCGGAGACCGCAGTTATCATTAACAGAACCGGCCCATGAAGAGATGGATATCTCGGTTGTGGCAGCAGCTGCTGCCGTTACCGAGATATCCATCTTTAAAAACATGACGTACTTTGGCAATGGGCCGGTTGTCAAGTGGTTAAAAAGAAAATCGATCACACTGAAACCAGTCCCCCACATACAGTATGTAAACCTGTCTTAATGGTATACCGTTCTCACTTATGTGAGCTTTTTGGCAAGAAAAAACATATAGGTTAATCTCTTTTGTGCCAAACTACTATAACTGGCAACTCATTTAAATTATTTTCAGGGACAATAAGGGGTTAAAACCTTTTTTTTAACCAGGGTGCCTTTAGGATTCTTTAGGGGTGCCTTGGCAAAATGTCTAAAAATTGCCCCAAAATGGTATGCAAGCCAGTTGGGGGGGGGGGGGGGGATCAAACTGCTTTTTAGCTACACAAAATCACAGGGTTTTATTGTGCACCATTACAACATCCTAACAACCAATGACATTGGCTGATAGGGAGATTAGGTGCTTGCACAGCATCCTTATTTGCCCCTTACCTGCCCTTTTCCGTAAGCACTGGGGTTACATTAGCGTACAGTTTACAGTGGGGTTACACGCAGGCACAGTTTACCCTCTATTTTCAGGGTAAAAAAGTGAGTGTTATATTTTTTACTTGTCAGGTTTCTTTAAAGAGTAACTACACTTTTGTTAAGAAAAAAACACCCCCTCTATGTGATCTATGTACATTGCAGGGACTTTTACAAACTCTGCTAAAGATTCCTGCCTTTTGTTATTCTGAAGAAATTGCCGTTTGTCCATGTGCTGAGTGAATCTAATGGAAGTGATTTTATCTCAGTTGCTGCATCTGCAGAGTTTTAACCATTTGACCTCTGGAAGATTTTACCCCCTTTATGACCAGGCCACTTTTTGCTTTTCAGCATTGCGCTACTTTAACTGGCAATTAAACAGTCATGCAACACGGTACACAAATGAGCTCTTTTTGGTGGTATGTCATCACCACTGTTTATACCGTATACACTCGAGCATAAGCCGAGTTTTTCAGCAAATTTTTTTTGTGCTGAAAATGCCCCCCTCGGCTTATACTTAAGTCATCTTTTTGCGCCTGATCTTCCAGATTTTGGGGACCCGGTATCGGCCGGCTCGTAGGTCCCCATGACCCCAAACTTGGCACAAGCCGGGCACCCCTTCTTTAGACTCCCATGTTAAAAGTCAGTCTAGTCATGGACACAGTGAGGCAAAGTGAGGCATGCAGATGGACACCCTAGGCTTATGCTCGAGTCAATACGTTTTCCCAGTTTTTTTTGTGGTAAAATGAGGTGCCTCGGCTTATACGGTACTAAATCTTCTTTGTTACTGAAGGTATGGCTTTTTGGCCACAATTTTTTCTTGAAGACCACTTCAAGTCAGACTTCTCTGAACAGAAGATAGGTGTATCTGGGTCCCACTGGTTTACTGCTGTCAAAAGGAAAAAAGCATGAGGTGTCTCATCTGCTACATTAAAAGGGGTTGTAAAGGTTTGTTTTTTTATTTTCTAAATAGCTAGTGCATTGTTGGTTCACTTACCTTTCCCTTCTAAATGTTTTTTTTCTTTGTCTGAATTTCTCACTTCCCGTTTCTCCCCAGCTCAGCTTGCCCCCATCATCCAAACTGTTCTGGCTGGGGGTTAGTCAGCCAGAACAGCTTACCAAGGAGGAACAGGAAGTGAGAAATTCAGACAAAGAAAACAAAGAAAAAAACATTTAGAAGGGAAATCAAAGGGAAGGTAAGAAAACTAACAATGCACCTTTTTAAAAAATAAAAAATGAACCTTTACAACCCCTTTACATTTCTTGGCTGTCCACTGTGTCTACAGTCCTCAACTTTCCCAATTACCTTGTGCTTTTTCAAAAGAGCTTAAAGAGTAAATCTTAAAACCCCCAAGCTTTCAAATCTTTACCTGGGAGCAGTATAGTTACCTTTTGTCTTGTTGCAATCTTGCCTGTACAACTCCCAGAGTGCCCACTTGGGTGTTTCTTAAGCTAGCCATACAACTGCATGATTAATGAGGGCTACTGGAAATGTCCGTGCCTGTCAAAATGCTCACTCAGAGAATCTTATTAAGTATTTACAGCTAATTAATGAATAATAGATAGAGACTGCTACTGAGGCACAGTAGGAAACAGATTACTTCAGTCTCCCAGCCAAAACAAACTATACTATACAATTATTAAACTGTTCTTTTTCTTCAGGTCATTTGCTGCCAATACTGGCACTTTATAAAGTAGTTTAGTAGGTGATAAATTACAAAAAACAAACACAATCAGGCATCCAGATATAAAGACAGTTAGTCACATATAGGTCTCTTGTTCCCAACATGTAGCTTAAGGGCTAAATGTAACCTGTTGGAACTTTGTGTGTCACCCTTTCCAGTAGTGGGAATAGGGGTGAAGTGTTTATTTACAGTGGCCAGACAGGTGTTTTCTTGTTCCAGGAGGACATACCTGTACATTCCCCCCACTTTAGGCGCTCGTGTGCCCCAATTCAGCCACACCAGTGCAACCACCAGCAGTGCCCTGATTGAGCCATACTAGTGCAACCATCTGTCAGTGCACGGATTCAGCCACTCTAGCGCAACCAGAAATATATTTGCATTGACGAGTCCCTCATCCATTTTTTCTGACAGACTGGGTATCAAACTGGGCATCAGTATATCCCAAGTAAATGGGTAAGATATCAGTTAAAGATATACAAATTTGTGAGAGGGCCACATGGGGTACAAATATGAATTCCACATTTATGAAGGGAAAGAAAAACACATGGAGCCCCCTGGATGCCCAACTTATACGGGAAGCAGTTGAAAAATGTGGGTGGGACCTTGTATAACCCCCTATTCCATCAGGGACACCACCTCTATTTTGGCAATTTTTACACCAGCATTCTGCTATTCCACCATCTTTATATGAAGCAAACTATAGTTTGTGGCACAGTGCAAGCAAATCGAAAGGGTTTCCTACAAAAGATTGGTCATGTAATATCTAGAGGATATTATCAAAGCCCTTGTCTATCAGGAACGCCCACCGAAAACATTCTCAGTGCATGAAACATTCCCCAGATATTATCCCTTCCTCCCAATGTCCAACCTGGACTATGCATAGGAGACTGCTTTCATAACTACTATACCTCCCTACGATATTAGTGAAGGTATAGTGAACTGATTGGCTGCCATTTCCCTGCATCTGTCCTTTGTGCTAATCAACTGCCCGTTTTCACCAACCTTGTTTATTTCTGCTGCCTGGACTGACCATTTGCCTGCATACTGACGATGGCCTCTTAATCAACCATCCCTCCTCCTGCCGTCTGAACTGACCCTTGCCTGTTTATTGACCATGTTTGTTCCTGGTTTCGGCCTGCTAATCGACCATAGTTTTTGCCTGGTGTGACCTTTTGTCAACACAGAGGTCCCACATATGCAAAATGTGGGGCACCAGAGTATGGTTTGAGATTGGAGAAAACCAAGCTTTTGGTTTTCTCCCGGTTTCCCAGATCAGGACGCGGTCTTACCCGAAAGGGGCCCTGAGTCTAAGGTCCAGAGCAGCAGGGAGCTGTGAATGTGCAGAAAAAAAGCAGTGGAGTTGGACTGTGGGACCGTTCCAAAGATCTGAGTCTAAGGTCTGAGCTTCAGTGTAGTGCCAGGAGGTCGATCATCATTTGCCTGTACCTAGCCCTGTGACAAAGCGCATGCGCACAAAACGCCTCATCAAGGCAACCTTAGCATAGCTTGCGGGGTCACCACGCTTTATCTGGTTGTTCACCACCATCATCCCTGGTCACCACGAGCAGCTATGACAGCTATCCCAGTTGGCCAGCACAGCTCTGATCCCAGCATCCGGCTGTGACCATACACAAGCAGTGATTAGCTTGCCACGTGTTTTGTTTGGATTAGGAGAGATCAATGGCAATCCCATCGCAGCATCCTCCTCCCCTGGCACCGGTGTCCCAGCAGGTCTGACGTCACACATGGGACGGAGGTATTCCCCCATCTCTTCGCTGACCGCTTCTCCCATTTCCTCCTCCTACACGTTGGACTAACATCTACATGCCAGCGAGCGGGCTCCATCTTCAGCCACAGCAGCACTGGGCTGAGGGACTTGATTACACCTGTAAACTGTTGGCTCATCGTTGCTCAGTGGACCTACGGTGAAACCGCAAGTCATTTTCCTTTTCCACTCCCTTGTGTGAAAGTTATTTTTAGACCACACAAATGTATTACTCAGTTTTTGTAGAATATAAAATATGAAGTTATGCTGATTAAATAGACACAAACAATTCTAAGGGTTGACGTGTTAGGCAACAGCGGCAAACTTTTGTACCCTAAACTTTCAATAAGCGTCACTTTAAAGGTCCTACATGCCATCAGTTTAGAATTATCCATGAATATGGCCCTAGAATTATTGTTCTCACTCCGGTAACACGTGTAGGACAATCAATGTTTTCCTCTCTATTGAAGCCAAGAGTGTGCAGATTGTATTCCATTAGCTTAGTACACATCTGCAGTTCCAGAGTCTGCAGTTAGGACAGTGGAGCCAGAGAAACATCCATTACTGGGGGTGCGCCTGTACCTATGCAGATTTACACACATTCCTGGCTGAGGAGTGCCTATTGCCTGAACAGGAGGAACTGCACTACTACATTGCAGGGTGCTGCTTAACCACATTTAACACTTCTAGATGTTTCCCATAAAATAGCAAATATTTACAATTTGAGTTCACTTTAAGGGTCCATGCACATTGGGCTTAAAAAAACTAAATTTTTTTGGCAGATTTTTTTTTTTTCCTAAAAACTTTGCTAAACTCCTCTAGAAGAAAAAAACAGTGTGCGGACAGTGTGCATTAGGCCATATAGAGCATTTTGTACAGGTGGTTAAAAGCGCTTAGTATTTTTTTTTCTGCCAGAAAACTCCTTTCAAAAATGCGAACCAGAAGGTTTGTTTTTCTGCCTCTACACGCTAAGCTTAAAATATGCCTCTAAAACGTCCTAATGTGCATGGACACGTTGAATAACAGAGTGCTGCTACAGGCAAAACACAAATGTAAAACATACATTTAGGACTGTGATTAACTTAGTCAAGGTTTAATTTAACAGATGTTTATTTTTCATTTTAACTATGTAACTAGGAAGAAACTAGACCAAGAACAAAAATGTGTGGGAGGTGGTAAATGAAGCAAATGGCAAAATCAATGTTTACTTTAGAATAGACAGTGTAAGAAAGTGGAAAATAACTATTTACCTATTTGTATGAATCCATCTTCATCTATTTTCAATGCTTCTGGAAGATTATTAACCTTCTGGAAAAAAAATAATAATGCATCTGCATGATTAATATAGTCAGTATTACAAGTAAAACCATTTTAGATTTATTTTCATTTGAAGTATCAGATTTGGTTTCTTAACCACTTCCCGACCAGCTCACGTACATATACTGCAGCCGCTTGGCAGCCCTGTGCGAACCGCCGTACAGGTACGTCGATTTCTTTAAGAGCCTAAGCAGGCGCGCCCACTGCATGGCGGGGGACCCAATGTGCGTGGCTGGCGGTCGCGATGCCCTGCCAGCCACCCCCGATTGTGGGCACGAGAGCAAGAACAGGGATCTGTGTGTGTAAATTCCGGTTCTGTCAGTGGAGGAGAGACAGATGGTCTGCTCCTAAAGATTAGGAACAGCAATTGGTCTCCTCCTCCAGTGAGTCCCATCACAGTTAGAAACACCTAGCAGGGAACACATTTAACCCCTTGATCGCCCCCTGGTGTTAACACCTTCCCTGCCAGTGACATTTACACAGTAATCAGCATTATTATAGAACTGATCGCTGTATAAATGTCAATGATCACAAAAGAGTGTTTGATCTGTCCGCTGCAATGTCGCAGTCCCAATAAAAACCTCTGATTGCCACCATTACTAGTAAAGAAAGAAAGAAATTAAATAAAAATGCCATAAATCTAAACCCTATTTTGCAGACACTATAACTTTTGCGCAAACCAATCAATATACACTCGTTACAATTTTTTTTTAACCAAAAATATGTAGAAGAATATATATCGGCCTAAACTGACGACTAAATTAGGGGACAGTTTGGGTACAACATCGCAGACAATTGTCAGTTAAAGTGACGCATGCCATATCGCAAAAAAGCGCCTGGTCATTAAGATTGCAAATCCTTCCGGGGGTGAAGTGGTTAAACAAGATTTCAACAACTATGAAGTCTGAAGGTTTTCCTCACTGGATGTGATTTAGGTAGATTATTTAGTTGTAGTTCTACATGCGACAAGTACTTAGTTGCTGGTAAATTTAGCTGCCGTTCTGCAAAATATAAAGTAAGATTCCAACAGTCAAGAGACATTACAGCAGTAGTGGCTCCCACAATAAAATATAATAATTCTCTGCAAATTTGTTTAAGCTAACCTTCAATTTTCTTTTCACTAGAACTGAATGGAATGATCAGTCCCAGCATAGATCATACCTCTGTACCATATTGCTCTGATGTCTTCAGATATCCTGTACCATGGTGACAGTCTGTACCTGTCCCTGATTTCAAGGATGTCCCCCTGTCCCTCTTCCCCCCTCATTTTGGTCTGATCTATATAGTTGTATATAAAATGCACTTTTTATCTTTTCAAAAAGTGTTTCCCAGTGCTAAACCTTTCATCAAAATTGCTGCATTTTGTAAATTTTAGGAACAGTAGTGGTAAAAACAGCCCTTGTGAATTTAAATAACTTTGTTTTGTGGTCAATTCTCCTTTAAGGGGGCATAGCAGGGTTCTTGCCCTATGCCTACTGTAACGGAATGACCCGTGACAGACCGAGATTCTCCTATGTCTAGGGTCACCTTATGTCCACTAGGGCCATAGGGTGACAGACATATCATGTATTTCAGAAGATGGGACATTAATAATAATTCATATTGCAGGTTAACAAGACAGTGACTCATCCCTCTGTATAATAGGCTTTTTGAAATGCTAAGTGAAGCCGGGCTTGTGAAATACCTTTCATTCTGCTGGAAAGGTGTTAATTGCATCGGGGCCTGAAAGACCTTTTGATTGTGTGATTCATTGTGTTTAAAACAATGTGTTAAAGTCTCCATTCAGATGTACTGAATTAGCATGTCAATTATGTTTAGGAATGTATTGATACTCAGAGGTAAGAACCTTCCCTTTAGAGACAGTACGTCTGTCTAGATAATGTGATTGAGGTTCCCTTTCTGTGTGTGAAGATTATCTGTGATTGTGTATTATTCAAAAGGGAAAATCATTGTGTGACAGTATTTTGTTTTGATGTCATTATCTACAGGAATGTCATTCTCTCTGAGTTAAGTCTATTGATGATGCGGTGCCGACATGTCTAGCTACTGATTAGATAATTAGCCTCAGTGTGTGAATAGGGGGGTGGAGATGGCATTGTCACATGCTTGTAACTGTATAAAAAAGGTGAGCAGAAACCAATAAAGTGTTCATATCTTTGGAAGCAAGAGCAAAGCAGAGTCTCGTCTTGATTATGGGAAATGATATGGATCGTGTATGCAGGATTGTCGGAGTGTGTTGGATAAGCTTGTCGTGGTTGGATGGAAGGTCGTAAATGGTGGTGACTGTTACACCTACATACATTTGCAAGTAGGTGTCCCTCATTCCCATCTTAAAATGTTGGAGGATAGAAGGAGACACCGCTTCAGGTGGATCTTAGCATGCAATCAAGGAGCTTCTCAGGAAACCAAGGTGCAGGCAATGCACAAGGCAGACATGGTAGGTGGGAAAAATTATTGGATAGCCGCACTCAAAAAATCCATGATTAAGCACTGTTAAAAGTGTGAAACGCATTGGCTGTCCTCTCTTGTGGCTGTGCTCTGTTGCATGTTCGCTTTTTACTAATAAAAGACAGTCCTTCATTTGGATTTTTTGAGTGCGGCTATCCAATAATTTTTCCCCCTACCATGTCTAAAAATGTTGGGGGGTATGGTCTGTATAGTCTAATGTAGACAGAATGCCTTCCATAGCCCATTCCTGCTCCATTTCTAGCATAGAACACACCCTCTACGGTCTTAGACTCTGCAAATTATGTAACTCCCTTCATAGCTCTGATGGTGGGTGGAATGGAATACATCCTAATTAGCATTCAGTCCCGTCCAGTCACACCTACAGGGAGAGTCCAAATCAAATCTGCATGTTTATTTTTGTATTTATATTTAAAAAAAATTATAGGTGATGGTAGACTGCACACTAGCCTGTATATGTGATAAACGTGTAATACACCTTACTGAAGTAGCAATAGTTCCAGCTACAATCAGACATTTCATATACTCATATACACAAAACCATATCCAAAGTAAGCTAAACAAATTGTAAAAATCACAGGTTTTACAAATGTGATGTTAATTGAAAATTTTAATTACACAGGAGCTGCGGTGGCTCAACGCGATTGGCACTGCGCTGACAAGCCGTTCACCTCTGCAGCCAAGGGTTCGGATCCCGGTCTCGGCTGCATGTGAATTGAGTTTGGTGGTCTCAGCCCGGCTCCCAGTGGGTGTGCTATGTGAGGTAATGGAACACAAAAAGTGTAGCGCTAAAAATGTGAGGAATAAGCATATAACACTGTAAAACATCATACAAAACATGAAGTGAAATAACATATGTAGTAAGTGAACTGTCACATAAATTAATCACCAAGTGTTCAAAACAGTCATATCAATAGATATGAATATAATAATTGACTCAAAGTGTCCAAACAAACGAAATGATGAGTGAAGGAGATTTTTGACAGCAGATCCACCACCAAAGAGTAAATGGGAGGCTTACCAGAAAGCGTGGACTCAACTAAGTTTACACCTAATGAGTCGCTAGGGCTTAATGTAAATGGTATCCGGACATCAACCTTCCATTGAGAAACAGGGATGGGTTTTTGAATAGGAACCAGATCTTCATATAATAAATAAGGGACCAAAAAATTGCAGTAGTACCAAGGCTGGTACATAAGACTCTTCAATTCTTTGCAAGGGATCCAAAATGCTCAGATGCCACAGTTATGGGAGGAAAGAAATCTAGCAGTAAATCAGCAACGGACCCGACGCGTTTCGATCAAGCGACCAGCACCCCAGATGATGATCGCTTGATCGAAACGCGTCGGGTCCGTTGCTGATTTACTGCTAGATGTGTTTTTATGCTTCTGATTTTCCTGCTGAAATGTGAGTGCAACCATTTGGATTTTGTATATTTTAGTAAAAAGTTTATACGTTATCACACTATGTCTGCATCCATTTCTTTCCTCCCATAACTGTGGCATCTGAGCATTTTGGATCCCTTGCAAAGAATTGAAGAGTCTTATGTACCAGCCTTGGTACTACTGCAATTTTTTGGTCCCTTATTTATTATATGAAGATCTGGTTCCTATTCAAAAAACCCATCCCTGTTTCTCAATGGAAGGTTGATGTCCGGATACCATTTACATTAAGCCCTAGCGACTCATTAGGTGTAAACTTAGTTGAGTCCACGCTTTCTGGTAAGCCTCCCATTTACTCTTTGGTGGTGGATCTGCTGTCAAAAATCTCCTTCACTCATCATTTCGTTTGTTTGGACACTTTGAGTCAATTATTATATTCATATCTATTGATATGACTGTTTTGAACACTTGGTGATTAATTTATGTGACGGTTCACTTACTACATATGTTATTTCACTTCATGTTTTGTATGATGTTTTACAGTGTTATATGCTTATTCCTCACATTTTTAGCGCTACACTTTTTGTGTTTCATTTGTTTTCTCCTACAGAATTGATCCAATTCTGTTGTGTTGGCAGCTTTATTTGTGTTTAGTTAGGTAGCGCGGTGTTATATATGCACTTGTATATATTTTCTTTCACTTTGCTATGTGAGGTAAGCCTGCGCTTAGTACGCCCACCCCCCTCCCACAAAACCACCACACTTACACGCACTCGAAATTGGGTTAACATGCACGCACTTTGGCCACGCGGTCTCAAAAAAAGGAGAGGCAAAGGACTGGCTGAGCGGGCTAGATCCTCTCACTCCCTCATAGGGGAGTCCCTCTGCCTCGTTGGGCTTCAAAGCGGAGCAGGTAGGGTGGGCTGTGTGGGAGGACCCCCTCACACCTACCATTGCCACCCGGGGCATGGAGAAAGATGCAGATTGCCTCTGGGGGAGGTCTGCCTACTCCCAAACTCCTGCAGTCCAGCTCCTCTCTCGAGTACACGCACAAAAATACACTTTAAAAAAAATAAAAAATAAAATAAAGGAAAATTTTAATTGAACATGCGCATTAAATGAGAATAAGTGTGGTTTATAATAAACAATGCTAAAGACGCTTCGTGGGCAGTATGTATGGGGGGGTGACAGCAGGCAGCAAGCGTATGAGAGGCATGCAGACGTTATGACGCAGTGCAGGTATGTGTAGGAGAAAAGGGCAAAGGGTTTGACATAGGACAGTATGTGCAAGAAAGGAGTGCAGATATACCAGGGGCAGTATGTACAGGAGGGGAGTACAGATGGCATGATACCAGACAGTATGTATATTTACAGAAAAAAAAAAAAAGGATTGCCGATTGTATGACGGGAGGCAATATGTGCGGAATGGGTATGCCAGGGAAAATTAATGCCGGAAGAGGCAAACAGTTTAAGACTGGAGGTAGTAAGTGTAAAAGAAAAGTGCAGAGGATATTACAGGGGAAAATATGTGCTGGAAAGGAGTGTAGAGGGTATTACAGGGGGAAATTATGATGTTCGGTGTGGAGGGTAAGACCATGAACAGTATGTACAGGAGAAAAATGTGGAGGGTATAACAATTGGGAGTATGTGCCATGGAGGTGTCCAAAGGTGTGACGGGTCAATATATGCAGAAGTGTATGCAGGGTATGACAGCAGTCAGTACACAAGGAGTGTAGTTTGACTCAAATTGCTGTTACAGGTCTTTCCATAATTGGCAACAAAAACACTAGCCATTCAGGGGAATGACAGGGGTGGAGAAAAGTGCCCCATAAAGTATTTGATACCCATTTACAAATCTGAGCAGCTGGACCCAGCTCTTTAACCACTTTAGCCCCGGGCCTGTTTTTCAGATTCGGTGTTTACGAGACTAAAACATTTTTTTTTGCTATAAAATTACTTAAAACCCCCAAAACATTATATATATTTTTTTCTAACACTCTAGAGAATAAAATGGGACTTTTTGGTGTCCAAAGGAAAAAATTCACTTTTTAAATAAAAAAATGACAACAATAAATTTGCCCAATTTTTTTACATATTGTGAAAGATAATGTACGCCGAGTAAAATGATACCCAACATGTCACGCTTAAAAATTGCGCCGCTCGTGGCATGGCGTCAAACCTTTACCCTTAAAAATCTGATAGGCGATGTTTTAAAAAATTCTACAGGTTGCATTTTTTGAGATACAGAGGAGGTCTAGGGCTAGAATTATTGCTCTCGCTCTAACGATCGCGGCGATACCTCACTTGTGTGGTTTGAACACACAAGCGAGCTCGTCGGGACGGGGCGATTTAAAAAATTATTTTTTTTGTTTTCGTATTTATTTGTATTAATTTTACCAATTTTTAACACTAAAATAAAAAATAAAAAAAAATTATCACTTTTATTCCTATACAAGAAATGTAAACATCCCTGTAATAGAAAAAAGCATACAGGTCCTCTTAAATATGAGATCTGGGTCAAAAAGACCCAGATCTCAATTTAGGCTAAATGCAAAAAAAAAAAAAAATAATAAAAATTTTCACATTTAAAAAAAAGTCCTTTAAGACGCTGTTTGGAACTGACGTTTGACGTCACTTCCGCCCAGCAGAGACGGGGATGGACGAGGGAAATTTTTTCCTCACTCGCATCCCCGCTGACCAGACGAGCGCACCGATCGCCTCCGCCGCTACCGACGGCTCCGGTAAGCGGCGGAGAGCGCGGGAGCGCAGCGGGAGGGGGGGGGGACGCTCGTCCGTACCGATAACGGCGATCTCGCGGCGATTCCGCCGCGGAGACCCATTATCGTTTACCGACCGCCCACAGAAGAGATGGAATCTCGGTTGTGGCAGCAGCTGCTGCGTTACCGAGATATCCATCCTCAAAGTGCCGACGTATACCTGCGGTGGGCGGTCGGGAAGTGGTTAAATAGATGATTTTACAGAGGAAGAGTCTATGTTAAAATTAAATGTAGTCCTGGTGTCTTAGTATGACAGATGTGAGGCAAGCCCTCAAACACTTAGGCCACGTACACACGATCAGTCCATCGGACCGTTCTCATCGGTTAATCGATGAAGCTGACTGATGGTCTGATGTGCCTACACACCATCGGTTAAAAAAACGATCGTATAAGAACGCGGTGACGTAAAACACAACGACGTGCTGAAAAAAAAAATGAAGTTCAATGGTTCCAAGCATGCGTCGACTTGATTCTGAGCATGCGTGGATTTTTAACCGATGCTCGTGCGTACTAACGATCGGTTTTGACCTATCGATTAGGCATCCATCGGTTAAATTTTAAAGTAAGTTGTCTTTTTTACCGAAGGTTAAGTAACCGATGGGGCCCACACACAATCGGTTTTGACCGATGAAAACGTTCCTATCAGACCGTTGTCCTCTGGTTAACCTATCGTGTGTATGCGGCTTTACTTGCAATGATTTAAAAAAAACGTTCCATCAGACCGTTGTCCTCTGGTTAACCTATCGTGTGTATGCGGCTTTACTTGCAATGATTTAAAAAAAGTGAGAGGCTGATAGACCTCTGGTGTTTTCTGCATAATGACAATAGTATAAAACTTTTTTCTTGCATGCCCTTTAAATGTCATTAAACCCACATCTTTAAAAACCACCAACAGATGCTGTATTACATGCTGCTCATATTCACTAAGGGATAAGTTTTCTGTATTCTGTAACAAAAAAATAAAATAAACTGTTTGATCCTGCTGTTCTTTAGCTCCCCCTTCTGTTCATGTCCCCACTGCAGTTGGGGAATTTACAGAGCAGTGTTGGCAGCTAGTGCACATGCTCAGTTTTCAGTGTATTTTCTACCCTGAGCATTTCCATATTACATCTGAGCAGTCCATGCGACTATAGAGTCACATGTGGGTTTATGCACAGTGGTAAATGACAACAGTTTTTTATATTATTTTTACGCTGTATTCCAAAAGGCTGTTTTTTTTTTTTTTTTTGTATTTGAAAATGTGACCAGTAGCAGAGGACTTGAAGCCCCTACTGCCACTGTTTCCCTGCAGGCAGGCTGGGAAAACCCTGGCACATGTTACAGCTGTATATTAAATTTGGAAAAAGGGTACTTAGATTTTTTTTTTTTTATTAAAATAATTACAATGCCATCCTCCACATACAGAAAGGGAAGAGATCATGTAAATTAAGCAGAATGGGCCAGATTCACAGAGCGATTACGCCGGCGTTACAGGAGATGTGCGTGGCGTAAGTCTAAATTTGCGCATGCGTTTCGATGCGCCGCATCCCCAAAACGAGTTACGCAAGAAATCTACTTTTTTTGACCGGCGTAATTTCGATAGACAGTCGCATCCGTCCGCGCAAAACTGCGCTAGACACACCATTGATTTGCTATTCAAATATGCTAATGAGGGAGTTACGGGGATCCACAAAAGAACGTTGTTGCAGCGTAGGCTACGCGCTGTGCGCAATAGCTGCACGTCCTGTCTAAAATTAGACCATATAAAAGGTGGTATGAAATTAGACAATTTGTCTACATGTCAGAGAAAGCAACACTGTTAGTGAGGAGCTGAGCAGTCACACTTGTTGCACAACAATCTGTATGCCAACATGCCAGGGACATCCTTGCTCATAGCTATACTACTGACTTCAGAGGAGCAAAGAAGGAGGAGGGCACAGAGGAGGGCACGGGAGAGGATATACCGCACCCGCATAGACCTCTTTGGCATGAGTGATTCTGAGGTGTATCGCATCTTCAGATTCACCCCTCATGCCATCCTGGAATTAACCACAACCTTGCAGGAGGACATCACCAGCCCAACACACCGCTCACATGCAGTGCAGCCACTGGTCAAGGTCATGGCAACACTACATTTCCTTGCCAGTGGCTCTTTTCAAAGAACAAGTGGAGTGGTGGCTGGGATGTCACAATCCTCCATGAGCAGATGTGTGCACCAGGTTGTCCCTGCAATCCTCAGATGCATGGCCAACCAAATCATCAAACCAACCACTGAGGACCTTCGGCTGAAGGCAATGACAGATTTCTACAGAATTGCCGGATTCCCACGCACCGTGGGGGCCATTGATTGCACACATGTGGCACTCCAGCCCCCCCATGAGACAGAGCACATATACCGCAATCGGAAGCATTGGCATTCCATCAACGTACAGGTGATAGTCGATGCCCAAGGCCTCATATGGCACGTCCGTGCCAAACACCCCGGATCCAGCCATGACAGCTACATATACAATCAGAGCCTTATCCGAACGGAATTCGAACAGAACGTGTATGGGGACACCTGGCTGGTTGGTGAGTGACATGGGTGGCAGGCATGACTGTCCCCCCCATGATGCACACATCACAAGGGGCACATGCATGACTAACATCCTCCTGTCTTTTCCCTTACAGGTGACTCTGCATATGCACTGGGACCCCATCTCATGACTCCTATCCGGAACCCCCAAACACCAGGAGAGGAAAGATACAATGAAGCCCACGCCCAAACACGTGCAGTGGTGGAGCGCACCTTTGGCCTCCTGAAGTCACGTTTCCGATGCCTGGATAAGTCTGGGGGTACCCTGTTGTATTCCCCAAACTTTGTGTGCCAGATCATCGGTGCATGTTGCCTGCTGCACAACTTCGCAGTGAGAAAGGGCCTGCAGATTGACCTACGTGATGACCTGACCCCTGAACCAGACAATCCCCCCCTTAACCGAGGTTACCCCGTCTTCTGAGGGAAGAGCAGCCAGGAGACAGCTCACATTAGGCATCTTTGCACGTTAAACACACACATTAATCATGGCACAATGAGAATGCATGCATGCACACCACTGTGGTCCCTAGCACAGACACATCACATCCACATCCAATTGGATTAGCACAAGCCCACCATGCTGGACTTGTGAGCAGCAACGCCACGCCATGCCACGGCTCCAATTATGTCACTGTACATTCATACAACATTCACACAGACCTGGGGATCACTTCTCCCTGGTCCTGGGGAACCCTTCTCCACCAAAACTGAGGGTGACGCCCCTTTTCCGGCAGGAATATCACCCCCACATTTCAAAAACATTCACAACACCAAAAAAAAATTGTCCAGCAAAAAAAAAAGGCAAAAAAAAAAAACTTGAAAAAAAAGGGGGGAAACAAATTAATGCCGCTGGCGTGAGCCACGCCTGGGGCGCCCACGGCCATGGCCCCGGCTCCTCAGGGGAGACTCATGGGGAGGGGGGGGGTAAAAGGAGGAGCAGCCCCTGCTCTCTGCCCACCTGGCGGCCTGCCCTCCAAGGCCATGGCAATTCTGTTCAGGCCAGCACTTAGTGTTGCCGTGTTGGCCTGGATAGCCTGGGTGAGGGCCCTCGCATCCTGCCGTCTGCTGTTGTAGTCTGCAGTACGTTTAGGCAGTTTGTAAGAGCCCGGGAGTGGCAGTCCAGGTCCCCAAGCGTATCCTTTATGAAGAACAGGCTCTCCTCCATCCGCACCAAAGTCTGGCTGACCTGTCCCAGATGGCGGGTCTGAAGGGCCTGGTCCCTTCTCAGATTGGCGGGCAGAACCTCGGCCACCCCCATGGTCTTCTGGGATGACTTCCTGCCTCCAGCTGAGGCTTGTGGCCGGGGAGAAGGGGAGCCCTGTTGGGGGAGGAGTGGGAGGGGCTAGCCCTTATGGAGGGCTGGCTGCTGCCAGCCAGAGAGGAAGACTCCTCCAAAAACAACAATCCACTGGCTGACATGACATCCTCCTCCTCCTCAAACTCCTCCTCTTCAACCTCCTCGGAGGACTCCGGCCTTGTCGGTGGGTCCTCATCAGGCTGCTGTCCTGGAAATGGTGCGGTCAGCCCAGATGGCCCAGCACCCTCCTGCACATCTGTGGATGACACAAAACATTCACAGGTTGGAGGATCCACACACTTGCCACATATTCCTTTCCCCCCTCCCCCACACATGCTACACACCTGATAGGGCAAAAAAACCTTACCTGGCATTACGGCTTTATGACTGGAGTCATAGCCAGGCAGGCCCTTCACCTGTTGTCTATGAAAGGTCTGGGCCACCGCACGCTCCTCCGCTGTCAGCCTAACAGGGCATGGTGGGCCCCCTCCTGTGCCCCTGGCATGGGCTGCCATTTTGGCCAGCTTTTTTCGGACTAAACGCCGGAGATCATCGATTTTCTTTTCGATCCCCTCGCGTGTCCGGGTCTCCCCCCCCCCCCCCCTGCTGAATTCACCTGGTCAGTAATGTGCAGCGAAATCTCCTGCCTCCTGGCCGGGGTGGTGTTGGCACTCTCCGGGCCGTGGAGGAAAAGCCCATATTGGGTAATGGCCCGGGCAAGAATTTGTTTCTCCCCCAAAGTAAAATTCAACTTCCTCTTCCTCTCAGTCATACTCATACAACAACTCTCTCCCAAACAACCAACAAAAATCACTCACAAAAACAAAAAGGAAATATCAAGCAACAAAACAAACAAACCAAAATCTATCAACCAAAAAGTCTCACAAGCAGTCACCAAAAAACACTTTCAAATATATTCTACCAAACACTAGATCAAACAGTCAACAAATATAACAAAGACAAGTCACAACGCAACAAACAACAGAACAAAAGCACCTTGCTGTATAGGGAGGGATACAAAGGGATGTACTTTTGCAAAGGAAGTGCGTTTGTGTCTGTCTATTTATGCTGTCTGTGTAGTTCACAAAGTTGCCCGGGTCCACTTCCAATTTCACTGATTGCGCCTTTCCCGAGTTGTGAGCATGCGCACAGAGGTGCTGACCATGGTCTGCTTCATGCACGAGCCGGCTGGCCCTTCATTTGCATGGGGTCACAGCTCATTTCAATGTAACACGCCCACGTCCTTCCCAATTTGAATTACTCCGCCTTACGCCTCTGAAATTACGTTGCACCGGTGCTAATTTCTGCGCAAATCAAACGAGAATACGGTGATTGCGCCGCTACATTGCGGCAGTCTAAAGTAAAGGAGGTGCGCTACGCCAGTCAAAAAATGTGCCGATGTACGTGAATCTGGCCCAATATGTTTAGTATCACTTTCAGTCCTTAGAATTTATTACTTTTTTATTCCTCACTTATCTCTCCACTTTGTTGCTTTTATAATAGAGCCCATATCATATTGGATCATGCTCTAGTTTATATCACTGTAAACATAGGCCACACCCAAGAGGGGTTTTGGTGCACTGTTATTTGACTGTGGTCAAAGCAGTGAAGGTGAAAAAAGCCATTTCACAGGATATCTATCATGTCAAAACAGCGATGACCAATCTCCTTCTCATTTTTATATTGACACTCGAAATCCCTATTATGGTGTGCAAGGTCAACCCTAATGTTATTGGAGGTCAGAAGACACAACAAAAAGTGGCCTCTTAACGAGTTGCTCTATTTGCAGTATTTTTCATAAACAAGCTGGCTTTACAATCCCTAACCTCCTTCAGAAAAAACAATTCTAAACTTTCCAAATACAAAATTATTTTAATAAATTTGGAAGCATTAAGCACGGTTATGCTACACCTTTGGCTAAAGGTGTAGAAGCAGATTACAGAGTTTAATTCACATACACACTGCAGACTTCCACCTAAACATGCAGTGTGTTCGTGGGTTTGGGAAATCGCATGGTGCAAAAGCACCATGCAATTTTCCTGCAGCTTTGGTGTTGTGCCCATGCAAATGCAGAGGTGTGAACCAAGCCTTAGTATTTAACCTATACATTGTATGTCTGGGGTTAGTGTGTAATGTCTACAGGGAGAACATTGACCGTGTTCTTTATGCAACTTGTAAGCTTGGAGTGTGTTGATTGCAGATTGAGTCTTCTCTGGGACATAGGCTGAAGATTGTGTGTGCTGCAGGAAGGAAACAGAGAAAAGACCAACCAATATATGTTCTGGGGATGGGATTCCACTGAGGGAGAGCATTTATTTTGCTGGAGGTGTGATGTCACTGGGAAGGGACTAGGAAGTTTCTGAATTGAACAGAAGAAAAATTAGAGTAGAACTTAGAAATTATACAATAAAAGAAGGCCATTGGGCTTGTATATGGTTTTAGTCCCATCATTTAAAAACACACCTTAGACACCCCACTATAACAGCTTTCGAGTATGTGGTCTAAATGTACCAGTCAAAAAGGGTTCCAAGTCCACACACATCACATGTATGTGGCAACAACACTTAAACTACCGCAACTGACAACACGTTATTTAACTTAATATACCTTTTCAACATTTTATGCACAATATTAGTAATAGATTACCAACCTCTGCTGGTAACGCCTGGACAGTGGTGTTAAACAGCTTGTCACCTGGATGTTCTATGTTTCCACTCCTGAATAGATAACTAAAAATAAAAAAAATAAAAAATTGTTTTAGTAGGTCATTCATTTTTGTTCCTACCATTATGTTTGTTTATTTGAGGGGCCATATGTAGATAGTGGTTTAACACTACCCACAGAACACAGCAATATACACTCACCGGCCACTTTATTAGGTACACCTGTTCAATTGCTTGGCAACACAAATTGCTAATCAGCCAATCACATGGCAGCAACTCAAGGCATTTAGGCATCTAGATGTGGTGAAGACGACTTGCTGAAGTTCAAATGGAGCAGCAGAATGGGGAAGAAAAGAGATTTAAGCGACTTGGAATGCGGCATTTTTGTTGGTGCCAGACGGGCTGGTCTGAGTATTTCAAATACTGCTGATCTACTGGGATTTTCACGGACAACCATCTCTATGGTTTACAGAGAAAGGCTCCAGAAAAAAAAAAATATCCAGTGAGCGGAAGTTGTGAGGAAAATGCCTTGTTGATGTCAGAGGAGAATGGGCAGACTGATTCAAGATGATAGAAAGGAAACACAACCAAGGTATGCAGAATACCATCTCTGATCACACATCACATCAGACCTTGAAGCAGCAACAGCAGGCCACACTGGGTGCCACCCCTGTCAGCTAAGAATAGGAAACTGATGCTACAATTCGCACAGGATCACTGAAATTGGACAATTGAAGATTGGAAAAATGTTGTCTGGTCTGACGAGTCTCGATTTCAGCTGCAACAGTCAGATGGTAGGGTCAGAATTTGGCATAAACATAAAAGCATGGATCCATCCTGCCTTGTATCAACGGTTCAGGGTGGTGTAATGGTTTTAGGGATAATTTCTTGGCACACTTTGGGGCCCCTTAGTACCAATTGAGCATTGTTTGATTGCCCCAGTATTGTAGCTGACCATGTCCATCCCTTTATGACTACAGTGCAAGCCCTATATGTGCACGAAGACCTAAGTTAACATAGAGGTGCTTTTACAGGCTAGGATAAAAAAAACACACAACCAAAAATGTCTGTAAAAGCAGTTTTTTTTTTTTAGCCCAGTGTGTATGAGGCCTTACTTGTTATCATCTAGCAGTGTAAAAATCACATATTTTGACACCACAAAGAACCATAATCACAAAAACACAGCCCATTTTAAAATCACCTGTGCCATATAGAAAGGACAAAGATGAACTTGCAATTCTACCAGCATTATAAACAAAATAGAAAGAAAACTAAAGAAATGCTGATTTTTTAACAATTGAATTTACTGGCTTAAATGAATGGCATAAACTACGACACCAGATGTCTAGGGTTTTGGTTGAGCACACTGTGACAAACCCAGAAGTTTGCCTAGAAAAAGCTAAAATTCCAGACCTCTATCCTAGCAAGAACATTTGCACAACTTTAAATCGACGTGTAGGTACTATATAGATTTGCTTTAATCCTGGAGCGATATGAAGCCCATGTCATGTTTACTTGAAATAAAACATTCCTTTGACAGGGGTCATTGGTATCAAGTATGTGCAATGTTTGTTCTACAAATTTGTACAATTGTGTAAAGAACAGCAGCTATTGATGAAAATACCCGATTAAAGCTTTACTGGTTCGGGGTGAGATTGTTCTCCATTTAATGCTTATTTTGAATTTCATTTTACTCTCATTACTTATTATTATTTATATTACTCTTTGTAATACGTTTTGTCATACAATGTTGTCTTGCTATTACGGCTTTTATTTATATTAAAGATTTTCAATATATCTGGCAACAGCAAGTGATGTTATTGAGAAGGAAGTTGATGTATTTCAAACTGATCGTAATTGGTAATTTCCTTCTCACCATGTGGGAGGAGGGACTTCCACTCAGGTATAAATTCATTGCATGGAACCGGAAGTGATGTGCTTTGATGACGCCTTGGAGGAGAAACGCGGCAAAAAAAAAAGTACTTCCAGTTCAAGCTCAAACATTGATGCAATTTTCCGCGCCGTGGAACACACGTCAACCAGCGGCGGACTTGTATGATTTCGAACTGATGCCTGTTTTTGCTAGCTATCCTGTCAGTGGTGCCCAGGTCGCGCTTTGCCTTTTTATTTTAGTGGTATTTCACTATGAGTTTCTTATCCGTTTCTCCATGTATGGAGTGTGGTGAATCCTTTCTGATATAAAGAAATGCTTCTGGAAGAGTCTCTAAACAACCATCCTTTGCAACCCAGGTCATTAGATCGCAGCCTATTTTGACCCCAGACTGCAAAGCTGAGGGTCCAATATTTTTGGTGAGAGGGGACAACGAAAGGGGAGTGCGGCACCTCACAAGTTTGGAGCACTGTTGCACTTTAGTTAATGTATCATTTGAGCACCAAGCACTTTATTGGGGGTATTCTATGTTTGTAAATATATCAAAGTTCTTACATTTGTAAAAAAAAAAAAAAAAAATACTCCTTAAGGCTCATTCACACTTGGCGTACTCCGTCGCAGTCCGTCCCGACGGAGTCCGCCTGCGTCTGCCAGCTCAGCGGGAGATCAGTCCGCAGATCTCCGCTGAGCCGACGGATAACAAGCTCCTCTCTGCTCACTGAGTGGGGAGGAGCTTGTGCAGTGCCGATGTCTCCTATGGAGCGATCTGATGAAAACAGACAGCTCCATAGAGCTGCATGGAGCGCCCGTTCAGGTCCGCCATCAAAACTGACAGACAGACCTGAATGGACTGAAGTGTGAATGAGGCCTTACACAATTTCTTCACACACAAGCTCTTCATTTTCATGGACTATATTAAAAATAATTTTCTGAAAAGGTTACTGCCTCAGCAAAATGTTTTCTTAGTGATTTAAAGTAAATTCACTCTCTAAACAAACATCAACTATTTTAATTCTTATGCAGCTAGAGTTAGCAAATAGGAAAATTATATTATATTTACTAGTTTTAAACCTTTTTTTCTTTTTACACTTCTTCATTTACTTCCTGATTTCTAGACCTAGGCAAATAATGTTACACATCTCAGGAGTCTTGAAGAGGGGAGGAGGGGTTTTCTCAGGTAAATACACCCTCCTGCATGCATGCTTGAACTAAGGGCAGATGGATTCCAGGAAGTAAATGCTACTTGAATCATTTGCCCTTATTCAAGATGGCCACGGACAGAATTGCTAGGGGGTAGTTTTTCAAAATGATTTCTCAACAAAATAAAACAGAGACATGAATGAGTTTGCTTTCAATATTAAAAATTAAACAAATAGCATTTTTTGGTTTGTGGTGCTCAGATGCAGCGCAGTTCTGCTTTAAACACTTAACTGACTTTTTTGTATTAAAAGTCTCTTGCCATTGTTTTCAGGCTTCTTCTGTGTCCTTGGCATGCTCCCTATCCTCCACTGATTTACCTCACCACTACTAGTGTAGAGTAAACAGTGCCATCATTTCAGGTCACATAATCCCTTCTATGTGTTTCCAAAGCACTAAAGGAGTCTGCACATAGGCTGTGTAGTCCATCTCAAAGGGCACACAGGAAAGGGTGACTACCTTAACATATACAACAGGAGCATGGAGAATAAACATGGCCACCCTAGAACCTGGAAGCCTGAGAATAGCAGAAAAAAACTTGCATTTTAGAGAGAAGAAACAAAGAGAGAGGGACAGAAGGTACATTCTACCTATATTTTAAAAATATTGAATTTATTTAATAAAAAAGTGAGTTTAGCATCACTAAGTAGCATGCAAAGCATGGTTTGTAACCAACAGCTTTAAGTGCTTACAGCCTGTGTAATCAATATTAGTGGCATAAAATATCTGAATAAATATAAGATGTATGTGATAAAACCATCAAATTAGAATTCAAAAGCTTATGGAATAAAAGCTTTAGTAAGTTTGCGGTTTATCATCCAAGCCATAAAAGAGTTTACCCAGTAGCTGACCCTTGTTGGCTTTCAATTTCTCAAGTGCATCAAGAGTAAAGAAGGAAGAGCGATATAGACAAATCTAAACTACAGGGTTCCAGGTTTTTTAACAGCTAAAACGTGGAAATTCTATTCTAAAAAGAAAAATGAATAGAGTTCCAACCAAAGACTGGTTAAACCTACAAGTGCTTTTTTTCTACCGCTACTATTTCTTTATATTGGCTTTTGGAATTCACAAAAATGCAACAATTTAGAAATTAGATGAAAGGTTTAGCACTGGGAAACACTTTTTGAAAAAAAGTGCATTTTATATACATCTATATCAACGTTTCTCAACCAGTGTGCCACGGCACACTGGTGTGCCGTGAAGAGTCCCCAGGTGTGCCGCGGCAAAATGACCCCAAATATTGGCAGCTATGGCTGCTATCTGATGTAACACTACTGTCTTTACAGCGGTGCCGGTCCGCTGTGTAAAACTTATAAAAGCCATCCTGTCTCGTATGCTGAGGAAGGAGGACAACAAGTACTGCATTGACTGCGAGGCCAAGTGGTAAGGTGGGGGGGGGTTGGGAAGGGGGGGGGGGGCTGTCTGCTATGAATAACCAGCTGTCACAGTCACTGACACCCCACATCCTCCATTCATGGCTACAGCACTCTGGATCTGATTGGTTGTTGTGCAGCTCTGACAGTTCTTCTTTCAGTGTATGTGTGCATGTGTACACATGTCTGTTAGTGTGTGTGTGTGTGTGACAAAAGTAGTTCTGATGGTACAGGAATAGGGGGGTCAGGATTAAAAGTAACATACATACAGACAGATGCGCACGCACACAAACAGACACACGTACAAACACACACACACTGTGTGTGTTTGTACGTGTGCCTGTTTGTGTGCATGCGCATCTGTCTGTATGTATGTTACTTTTAATCCTAACCCCCCCTATTCCTGTACCAACCAAACTACTTTTGTAGGGCTTGTTCGAGATAGCAGTAAGGACCGCTGCTCCTCTGAAAAGCAATTTATGTTCATATCGCTTTTCAGGGGCATTTGTCAGCCAGTTGAGAGGCATATCTTGCCTCCTCACCACCTGTTTTAAGCCCGTAAATGCAATGCACACAGTTGCGGGGTAGTTGCAGTGCAGCTCCATTCACCCTGGGTATACCTGGCATGTTTACACCCCCAGCTGTTGCCTTTGCAGCTAAAGGGGCAAAAGTTGGTAGTGGTAAAAACAGCTCAACCATGTGGTTTTACTGCCCCTCCATCCTGACATGTGAACAAGCTCTTGGTTCTGTGTGGATGCATGCTGTGTGTAGGGCAGCCCATTAATTTCCCTACCCGCATTAAGAATTAATGGCACCCCTAAAGAGCAAAGCATTTGTCTGTGTGTCAAGAACAAGCACGATTTTGCACGTGTTTCCGCAACACACAGCGACGTGAACCAAGTTTTGGACAGGGGTGCCTCTAGACTAAAAATACTTTTTAAGGGCGCCCCGACTGGAAAAAGGTTGAGAAACACTGATCTATATAGATCAGACTAAACTGCACTAGAAAACAGCAGTTCACAGAGAAAGTTCAGTTAAACATAAAGGAAAAGATACAAACATTCAGAGTGTGTCCATGATGGGAAATTAATTCTGAAGCACTTACACTAACCACACTGCCCATATTGATGGACCACTACAGAAATGTAACCACGTCACCACTTACCTACACTGTCTTGCTAAGATTCTGGGGGCATTTTCAATTTAAGCTAGCCACAGACATTAGAAACTGGACAGATGAGATATACTATCCAGCCATTTTAACATTATTGTATGGGTCAGCTTCATCCCTAAACAATAATAAATAGGCAATAAAGGAGGGAATGAATGCACAGGCAGGAGACGGCTCACCATGGGGGGAAAACAACTGCTATACAAGCTTTTCCAAGCTGTTTTACCACGCCTTTTTTTTTTTGCATTAAAGTCTAAATATGAGATCTGAGGTCTTTTTGACCCCAGCTCTCATATTTAAGAGGACCTGTCGTGCTTTTTTCTATTACAAGGGATGTTTACATTCCTTGTAATAGGAATAAAAGTGATCATTTTTTTATTTATTTTTATTTCAGTGTTAAAAATTATAAAATAAATAAAAATAAATACGAAAACAAAAAGGGCCTGTCAGAGCGCCACTGATTCCTAAGGAGAGATCCGACAAAAACAGACAGCATGTCAATTTCATCAGATCTCAGACGATAAGATGGAGGGCGAACATATCACCATACATCTCCGCTGACATCCATCTCCCTATAGGAGTCAATGGATGGCCCGCTCGGATCCGCCTGAAAAATGGACAGGTGGATCCAAATGGGTTTTTCTGTGTAAAAGGGGCCCAATACGGACATTAGCAGTTACACACGCATACTCAGGGCCGATCCTTTTTCTGGATAAGCATACAAGTGATGGGCTCTGTGCATCAGAGAAAGTCATTTGGCTCTTATTTAGGCAAGTTGTCAGGCAGTCTGAATTTGTACTGTGTCCAATGGCCCTCTACTGGCTCAGAACGCCTTTCCAGATGCAGAGACTTACTTCTGTGGTGAGAACTGCATAATTGTGAGGTAGGAACAAAGTTCCCTGTCTAGGAAAACAGTAAGCCATTTTATCTGGACAAGATCTTTAGTTGAAGGGCTCTGAATTGGAACTGGGCAAAAGAACTGCCTTGAGAAATGAGACCAGCCAGGAATCAGGACCAGCAGCCAGGAATTAGGACCAGCAGCCAGGAGAAGCAGCAGCCAGCCCCAGTATACATTAAGGTAAGTGAGATCTAGGGCTGGGCATCAAATATTAATATATTTATTTTTTACTGTTATTCAGTTCAGTATTGTAATCTCTCATGGCTCCTGGAGGGAACTATTTCTATCAGAGACTTTCCAATAGTCACAGAGAGGGCCTCTGTTCGATCGACCCACCGCCAGGATCCATTAGACCCCATTGTAGTCTCTAATTGGGCCTGGTGAGGACTCTTTCTAACAGTGACCCTCTCTGTGTCCATCAGAGAGACCCCCATTCCTGTATTTGCTTATTGTTAAGAGATCGTAGGAGGATCCCAGGGTAACAGACTCCTTAGGGGAGGGGTTAGTAAGATGACTATGTAAGATGTGCGGGCGCCAGAAATATTTCTGCACCCAGGCGCCTGTGACCCTAGGATCGGCCCTGCGTATACTATATTACACATAGTTATATAGTATACACAGTAAAAATGTATATGTATAACAATCTAAAATATGAAAAAATTAAACAAATGTCTCTTACCCTTCTAGCTGTAAAGGTTCCTCAAACTCAAAGAGGATATAGTCCCCAGCCACAGGAGAAAATGACCAGAAGCATTCCTGGCCCAGATAAGCTTTTTCAAGATTATATTGCTGGTAAACCTTCAGACTGGTGCTAAGTTTTGCTGGAGGATTATGATGTGGCTTGTATAGCACTTTCTTGTCAAAATCTTTATCCTGAGCAGCAAGACAAATACATGATGTAAGGTAATGAGTAAGTAGATCAATGTATTGCAGGCAGTCAAATAGCATAATGCACAATCACAAACCCACACTCAGCTGAATCTATGACACAGAACGACCTTCATAATGTAGTATTAAAATTTAAACAGGTCAGACAGCTCCAAATATTGACTTTATGCCTTCATTCAGCAAACAAACATTACTCATTGAAACTCATGCCGTGTACTCCACCAAACAGTTCCCATACATCTTCAGAGAGCAGGCCCAGTAGAACTTGTTCAACTCCAAAGAAAGCAGATTTCACTAGCTGAACTATTTGAAAAAGCACACGCAAAATAAAGGGCATTTTTTTTTTTGCTAATATATTTCCCTGAAGCTGGAAATCTGTACTGAGCGAATCATTGAAACTAATAACTGAACTCCCTCTGGAAATGCTAGCTGCCTGCCTGGCCTTGACACTCGTCAAGAACCAGCATGCAGTTAGCATGTGAAGCGATAGTCTGCCCTTCTAATCTGCATTTTTTGTTTTCCATTTATACCTCAAATGTCATTGGCATGACAGCCAGCCAGGTGACTGATATTTTTATTAAGAGAATTCAGCAATGTCGCCCATATAGTTTTTCCAGTTTAGTAAAATATGTCTACACATAGCAAGCAATGCACACCTATAAGTGATGTAAACAGATGCAATATTTTAAAGTGCGTGGATGGGAATGGAGGAGATCATCTCACCTTTAAGTTCTGTATTTTTCCAACCAATGAAGAATGTGTGCCAATATGCTGAAACAGGGAGGGGCGGTACCTGATGCGCAAATTGGACTTCTGTCGGTCACAGTGTTTCTGAAGAGAACAACAAAACGTTTGCTGAAAATGACAGTAGCTACATACATTTCTACAAATGTATTGTTTATTTTGGAATTCTAATATATACAGTTTTCTAATATATACATTTTTGTAAAATATTTTATTATGTCTTTTCACGTGACAACACTGAAGAAAGGACACTTTGCTACAATGTAAAGTAGTGAGTGTAAAGCTTGTATAACAGTGTAAATTTGCTTTCCCCTAAAAATAACTCAACACACAGACACGTCTAAAATGCTGGCAACAAAAATTAGTACACCCCTAGGTTTAAATGTTTAAAATGAACCCAATTTGGCATTTTCCCTCCCTGGTGTCATGTGACTCATTGTTACAAGGTCTCCGGTGTGACTGGGGAGCAGGTGGGTTACATTTGGCGTTATCGCTCTCACTCTCTCATACTGGTCACTGGAAGTTCAACATGGCACCTCATGGCAAAGAACTGAAGATCTGAAAAAAAATAATGGTCGCTCTACATAAAGATGGCCTAGGCTATAAGAAGATTGCCAAGACCCTGAAACTGAGCTGCAGCACGGTGGCCAAGACCATACAGTGGTTTAACAGGACCGGTTCCACTCAGAACAGGCTTCACAATGGTCGACCAAAGTAGTTGAGTGCACGTGCTCAGCATCATATCCAGAGGCTGTCTTCGGGAAATAAACGTCTGAGTGCTGCCAGCATTGCTGCAGAGGACGAAGGGGGGTCAGCCTGTCAGATCATACACCACACACTGCATCAAATTGTTCTGCATGGCTGTCCCCCCAGAAGGAAGCCTCTTCTAAAGATGATGCACAAACAGCCCACAAACAGTTTGCTGAAGACAAACAGACTAAGGACATGGATTACTGGAAACATGTCCTGTGGTCTGATGAAACCAAGATGAACTTATTTGGTTCATATGGTGTCATGTGTGTGTAAGTACAAGGACAAGTCTTGCCTACAGTCAAGCATGGTGGTGGGAGTGTCATGGGCTGAGACTGTATGAGCGCTGCCGGCACTTGGGAGCTACAGTTCATTAAGGGAGCCGTGAATGCCAACATGTACTGTGACATACTGAAGCAGACTGGGCCGCATGAACCGCTCCCTTCGGAGACTGGGCGCAGGGCAGTATTCCAACGACCCCAAACACACCTCCAAGACAACAACTACTTATTTGCTAAAGAAGCTGAGGGTAAAGGTGGTGGACTGGCCAAGCATGTCTCCAGACCTATACCCTATTGAGCATCTGTGGGGCATCCTCAAATGGAAGGTGGAGGAGTGCAAGGTTTCTAACATCCACCAGCTCTGTGATGTCGTCATGGAAGGGGGGGGGGGGAGAAAGAGGACTCCAGTGACAACCTGCAAAACTCTGGTGAACTCCATGCCCAAGACGGTTAAGGCAGTGCTGGAAAATAATGGTGGCCACAAATATTGACCCTTTGGGCCCAATTTGGACATTTTCATTTAGGGGTGTACTTACTTTTGTTGCCAGCAGTTTAGGCATTAATGGCTGTGTATTGAGTTATTTTGAGTGGACAGCAAATTTACACTGTTATACAAGCTGTACACTCACTACTTTACATTGTAGCAAAGTGTAATTTCTTCAGTGTTGTCACATGAAAAGATAGAATTAAATATTTTAAAAAAGGTGAGGGGTGTACTCACTTCTGTGAGATACTGTAGATCTGTAACATGCTTATGTATGACCCCATGACTGCTTGTACTTTCCTAGGACTTTGTTATACCGATATTAAAATGTAATCACACATTACAAGACTACCACGGGTTGCAGGAAAAAAAATTTGCACGATTCCCCCATCAGCACAGACAGCGCTAACAGGTGAATCAATGCCGTCGATCAATTGTCTTCCCACAGCAGGTGGGGGGTGATGGATTCACAAGAAAATCAGGCTGGATGTACCAAAGTTGATCATTTGATTAAACTGGGTACATTCAGCCTGCACATTAATGGTTTGAATCTCAGCAGAGTCCAAACCATGTATGGCCGGCCTTAGACAAGTTATTTATGTTCTGAAATGTCCGTGCAGCCTATATTAGGTGAGGCAACCAAAACAACCTTGTTGCCCAGCAGAAGTACTCAATTTACAGTAAACAAATGCTGTATATACAACTCATAGAAAACAGAGAAACACATAAGATCAACCATCAACATTCTGCTACCAAAGGGACTTATTTCTGACATTTTGTAAATACATTTACAATACATATTATTAAAAAATTGAGGCGTTAAATACTGTATAGCAGGACAAGTTGTCATGCATATGTAGCGCCCCCTTTCTTTTAGAAAAGGCGCTAAGCTAAAGTTAGTGGGAGAGTTATGTTGCTCCCACTCCTAATTTTGCTAAATTGGGCTGCTGTCGGCCCTGAATTATCCTGTGGGTCATTCTGTGCTCCAGAGATGTAGTTCCATCTCTGGGTGGCAGGTGGCGCCAGAGGGATTCAGGCAGAGCCTTTTCCCCAGCAGCCAATTGGAGGAGTTTCCCTCGCTGAGCATGCTGGGGAGAAGCAGATTTGTGGCAGACGCCATTTTTCGGGGGTTCTTCGTGGGTTCCGGGTTCCAGGTGCGACACCCACCTTTAGGGTGTGCGCACCCAATGGACCCCGGCGATATGGCCTACCAGGCCGGGGGTGGATGCTACGCGGAGATCCCTGCTGATGCTGAAAGGGGCCCTAGCGACTTGCTGGGGGCTCCACTTCTACTGAAAAGATCCTAAGCTGTGTGCTATTTGGTGGGGGATCGGCTTGAGGAGAACCCGGAGGCAGATGATCCAAAAGGGCTTATAGCGAACCATCGGGGATCTGGTTGCCAGGAACTGACAGATAACCATAGACTGTCAGCTGGTGACCCCTACTGAAAAGAGAACTTTGTGGGAGGATTTGCTCTACAGTGCAACATTGGGCATGTGGCAGAGGTCTTCATCTTGAAACACTAAATTCAACTAGAGGCAAGTCAGTGAGAGAGACTTGTTCCTCCCAGCAACCTTAAGTGACGCTCTGGCTGCCAGGCTTGTGGCAGAAGTCTGTCCGGAGACACTCTACACACTCTGGCTAAGGTGGCGACGAACTGTTCTACTACAGAAGGAAGGACTGCTTACTCTTCATCCAAAGTCTGATACCGCAACGTTCTCTTCTTTCATCAACCTTTTCTTTCTATCTCATGTTGGACCAGGAAATAAAGCATTCAGAAAACTTCAGCGGCAGGTTTGGACATTCTCTTATTGCTCTGCTCACTGAAATCACCCCTAAACATATAAGGGTAACTTAATACGCCAATCCCACATCTAATCAGCGGGGCCTGAGGGGGTAGCGCTAACCATGTAACACTAAATATTACATACTAGATTACAATAGATTTATATGCCAATTAGAGAGATTTTCTACCTACTGTTTACTTAGTTTGATGTGATGTATAGGCTCTGAATAGGATGTAAAAATGTTATGCTTAAGGCTCCATTCACATCTAGGCGTTTTGTCGCCTGAAGCCCGACGCTGAAGCAGCCTGACATACGCTGGAGGGGGGAATTTACATTGTCGGCTATGGAGATGGTTCACATCTCTACGCCGAACGCCGATACGCCTGAAGCGTGAAGCCTGAAACAAGTCCCGGACCCTTTTTTTCAGGCGTATAGGGCGTTCGGCCATAGCCAACAGTGTGAAATTCTGCCCTCCAGCAAAAAAGCAATAGGCGTTTTGTCGCCGCAAATCGCGGGGACAAAACGCCTATTGCATGTCGCCCGAATACGCCCGCTGCCGCCGACGCCTAGATGTGAATGCAGCCTAAGGGAGGACAAATTGGTGCGAAACTGCAACAATTTAGTTACATATCAGGATTGTGGGTAATTAAGTACTCAGTAGTAAATAGTATTTCGATTTGAATTTTTTCTCTAAAACGAATAAATCAGTTGATGAAGATGAAATATAAGCAAAGGATTTCTTTAGGAAAAGAGAAAGACTGAAATTGCATTTTCTGCATTAATGTAAAAAAAACTTCCATAATCCGCTTCCCCACAAAAAATGTGCATTTGTTATTTATTTTTTCTTTACTTGGAGCCTGGAACGCATTGCGTCCACAATCAGCAGATCGTGGGTGCCATGCAGGCAGAAAATGAAATACCAGAGCGCTCAACAGCGCCATGCTAGTTCATTGAAACTACAACCTGACAGCTGCAAAGGTTGTCAGGACTTGTAGTTTCCCATTCACAGATGGCTGTGAATGAAAGATGTGGCTGGATACCCATGCGGCCACGTTACTTTCAAACAGTGATTAGCAGGTGCCCCGAAAAGATGCCCGTCTGTCACGGGGGGGTGCATAGGGCGAGAGGCTGCAGCTGCTGGAACCAAATACAGGAGGAACATGTAACATGTTTAAAAAAGGTGAACTTATCCTTTAAACACTTCATGAAATTACACAGATTCTGGTACATACTGCAGTCCCTTGTAAACATGTAAACTCATGGATTGTGTTCACAGAAAGCAAATATAAAAAGACAAAGGAGTCAGGTTATAGATTATGCAAGTTTCTTTCCAACAACCAAGGTAAAGTGTATGCTATGACCATATGCTCTGAGGTGGACAGCCAAGTAGGCACCAACAAACAATGGCAGCAGGGGTTTTTTTTGTGTAGTATATAAAAATGTATTTTATGTATGTAAAGCCAAACAAATGAAGTTATTATTTGCTTCCCTGCGATATAGGTTTGTTTTGTTATAGATGTTAATTAGGTGCAAAAAAATTACTTTTGATCTAGAAATGAATTTAGTTGATAAATTCCTGTATGCCTCATCAGTTCTCAAACCTACCCAGTTCACCCCAGGACTATAGAACACCCCCCCCCCCTATGTTAATGAAGATGAGGAGCAGAGAGAAGGAAGTTCTGTAGTCCTAATCAGGGGCAAGCAGCCAACAGTGACAATCATAGGACAGAAAAGGGTAGCATGGTAGCTAAGTGGTTATCGCTTCCGCCTTACAGCACTGGGGCTGTCAATTCAAATCCTACCCTCTACCTGCCTGGAGTTTGCATATTCTCCCTGTGAGGGTTTCCTCCAGGTACTCCGGTTTCCTCCCATACTCCAAAGACATGCTGCTAGGTTTATTATCGACTACTGTCTAAATTGGTCCTTGTATGTATGTATGCGAGTTAAGAACATTAGATTGTAAGCTCCTTGAGGGCAGTGACTGAAGTGAATTTACAATACATATGTAAAGCACGGCGTAAATTGACGGCGCTATTTAAGTGCCAATAATAAATAAAAAAATATAAGTGTTTAACTTGCAGAATCGACAGGTTAAAAAACAAATCTGGCAAGCTGCACTATAGGAATTATTATTTTTTTCTTTAAAATAACAAACATGTTATACTTACCTCCACTGTGCAGTTAGTTTTGCACAGAGTGGCCCTGATCCATGTCTTTGGGGGTCCCTCGGCTGCTGTCTCTGGTCCTCCCCGCAAGAACTCACCACATTCATGCGAGAGAGCTCGCATGGCGGTGAGTCCTTGCGGGTGCGCTCTCGTGATACAGCAAGCGACCATAGCCGCTCACTGTATCACTCGGCCCCACGCCGCTCGACGCGCCGCATCACTGGATGTGATTGACAGCAGCGCCAGCCAATGGCTTCGCTGCTCTCAATCCATCCGCTCTAGCCAATCATTGGCCAGGCTGAGTGGCGAAGAGGATCTCGGAAACGAGCGCGGGACTTTCGAGGGGTCAGGTAAGTAAGTCTTACTGAAAAAGAAGATAATCATACTACTTTAAGTAATGTATCACATCAAAAAAAAAAAACTTACTGCGTCCTTTTCAGGATTGCACACTTTTACCCACAGATAATGATCAAGAAGCCAATCTATGGGCTTATCTTTGTAAAACATTAGGAAAAATTCAACAACGTAAGGCAGGTCCTTGCACTTGAACAACTTTCCTGAAACAAGGAAGAAAAATACAACTGAGACACGGAAATAACATCATAAGATATAAAATTGCTGCAATTGTACGACAGAAAATGACAATATTAACAAGCCCCCATAAGGTTAAATACAACCCCTGTCATGTAATGCCACCGATACGGCTATAAGCAATTGTCAGATTGTATGCTTGTTGCCACTTGAAACTGCAATAACAACAATAATGTATAACATTATGTGTGAAGCAAAACTTTTACAACCTAATCAAAGATTTACTTTACACAGTATAGGAACCTTTGCACTTTCAACTTGTAACTTCTTAGCTTTCGAAGTATATGATTGGGTGTGTTTGCTTTGGTATCCATTTCTGAACGACTTTCACACAGGTTATCGGGACGTCATGGAAATAATGGAAAGAATCCATTTAGACAGAAAAAAAAAAAAAGAGAACCAATATTTGATCCTCTACCGATGAACTTCAGCAAGTGACATGTTTTATTCTCAGACTTTATATCAACCGTGTGCGACTCAAATAACAGATACAAATCAGTTATTTCCATCACAATGAATAGGAAGCTTTGTAATGTTGACCTTTTTTGTGCAACTCCCATCTGTCCTTCTTTGAGACCCAAATCTCATCATCTCTCCTTTGAATCTGAACAGTATCAATATCTCAAAGTATAAAATGACGTTACTTGCTCTAGACAGCATGTCCTTACTCTCTAAATATAATGGTCCTTGAGAGCGGTCCTTATTGAGCAGCCCTATGGGCACCCTGTGGTTGATACAGTAAGAAGAACTGATACACCCCCACCCTGCCACATCCGATGTCAATGCACAATTGCTACAGATGCATATTGAATCTGATGTATTGGTATATATATTGTATGCGCTTGAGTATTGTATGTCTCTTGTTCGTTGTTTTCTGTTTATCTCTTGTATATTGTGAAATACCTTAATAAAAAAAAACTTTAAAAAAAAATATATACAAGCAAACATCATAAACATCTGCATTACATGCCTTGCATTGTATTACTACTATTAGGCACTGCTGTAATGTGTTTTCATAAAAAAGGCTAAATAACTTTAGTAGCTGTAAGTGCATCCTAAAAAAGGAAAATAAAATCTTCACAGGGTCAGCTATACACATTGCAAGGTTTTTTTTTCTTTTTCTAAAGGTATTGCACATCTTTACCAGTTTACCACACCGAACCCACTTATTGAGGCTAGGTTCCCACTGGTCCAACACGACAGTCGTACCACTTTGGATCTGACTTGAAGTACGACATTTGTCCGACTTCAATGAAAAGAGATTCGACTTTGATCCTGGTATGAATCTTTAGGGGGAACTCCATGCAAAATAAAAAATAAATAAAAAACCTAACATGGGTTCCCCCTCAAAGAGCATACCAGGACCATACCCATGCCTCAAAGCACCCACCCCCCATGTTGAGGGGATGTGTCCTGGTACGGTTCGGGGGGTTGTTCGCTCGGCCCAACACCCTTTCCTGACCTGCCAGGCTGTGTGCTTGGACAGTTTTTTCGGCATGGGGATTCCCCTTAGAATCCATACCAGACCAAAGGGCCTGGTATGCTCTTGGAGGGGAAATTAATGCAGTTAGTTTTTTTTTTTTTTTTTTTATATATTTGGCGTGAAGTTCCCCTTCAAGATTATGAGAGAACAAGTCGCATGCGAAAGTTGGATCATTCAAGAAGGCGGTCCGACTTTGATCCTACTTCAGCCCATTGAATACCACTGAAGTCCGGTCAAAGTCGGACCAAAGTAGTACAGACAGCATTTTCAAAGTCGGACCCGACTTGTGTCGGACCAGTTAAGATGGCTCTCATAGGGAAACATTGATTTTCACACGTCATGCGACATGAGCTTCCAATGTCGGAGCGTTTGTCGTACCAATGTGAAAGCTTTCTTTACCTTAGTGCAGTCCTCCTTCACTTACCTCATCCTTCAATTTTGCTGTTAAATGTCCTTATTTCTTCTGAGAAATCCTCACTTTGTGTTCTTCTGTCTGTAACTACACACCGTAATGCGAGGCTTTCGTCCTGGTGTGGAGTGTTGTGCTCGCTTGGAGTTTTTCAGCTCTTTAGGAAACTTCTGCTAACATTGTTTTATGGTTAGCATGGCTTTTGAGCATGCGCGTTTGTACTTTGTAATTTTGTCCGAAGGACTTGTGTACACAGGAATGGATAAATCTTTGTTGGCAGAAAATCTGACAACAATTGACCGACGGAGCATACAAATAGCCTATCATCACACGATTCCCGTCGGTTAATCCGATCGTGTGTATGAGGCTTTAGAATAGTGGTGTATGCCATCAGTATTTTCGACATAAATAGGAGGAGGTATTTTTTATATGGGTTACCCCAACTTGGTCCCAGACCTCACCCATGTAACCAATATTACAAACCAATCACAAAATTAGTACTCAATTGAGGTTAAATGATGCACCATTTCAGAGCTTACGTATTTTGGCCAGTATAAAAAACACTTCATGATTTTAGCATGTTTTGATCTTCTAGTGTTTAAAGGGTGTTTTTAAAAAGCCCATGAGGCTGCATTTGAGATCTTGCAACAGCTTCTTACTATACTTGCCATAATATAATATGGGTTTCTTGACAAGAATATCAGGAGAGGGACCCTGAGAAATGACAGATGCATGTAGAGGGAAAGTGGCAGAGCGTGCTGATCAGCAGTACAGATATGAAACAATAATTGAAAATAATGTAAATATTATATTACAAAAAATGTCAAATCATTTTAATACACAGTGCTTTAGCAATTAATTGCATGTAATTCATTGAGGGTTTAGGTGTACTTTAAAATTATTTTATAGGGGTATGATCAAGTCAAGGGTTAATTTCTTTCAAATATAACATTTTTCTTTTTTGGCATACTTCTTGGCTCGTTGCTTTGCACATAAGTAATTGTACCAGAAGTGACCACAATGAAAGAATTGCAGCAAAAGCTTACATACTAGACTGCTTGTGAGGTTACCTCTCGCACACTGGGAGAGGAAATAGGTAAATAGCAGGAGAGGACCAATGAGTATGGAAAAACCTGAATGCAAACTGAAGATTGTTGCCATGGCAAGGAAGCTACAGATAATGGCAAGATGCAGATAATCAGTAAAATATTAAAAATTTATAAAAAATATTTTAAATTGCAAAATTGTTAGCTTAGCAACTATATCTGTTGTACCATTTGTCAGATGTTTGGAAGGGCAAAAAAAAAAATAAAATATCTGCACTACATGCAAAGTTATCTCATGTTTGATCCCTTTAGGATCTTGCAAGCACTGCTGAAAAATATAAGTTTATCTGCCACAAATTGGCTCAGCTTCTACTTCCTATTGTGGGCTGACAGTGTGTCAGCCAACCATAGATGTCTTGTTCTAATCAAATTACATCCCTTCTTCTCGTCTCCATTACACAGTCACTAATTGATCTGCAATCTCAAAATTAGAACTAGGAGTGCTAATTGGCTTCTTGAGACAATGCACAGCACAGATGACAGCTCTGAATTTTAGACATAATAAGTGTTTTTTTTTTCGTTATTGTACAAATATAATAATACACTTCCAATAGAATTTTAACAGACTAAAATAGAGCAACCAAGAGAAGTTCATTGTTGGGGGGTTTTAATATAAAAAAAAAATTGGCAGGGATTATTTGTAAAGCCGGCAAAGTTATATTCACACATCAAACAATGTCAAACAACCAGTTTTGTGAACGTAGAATGGTCCCTTTGTCTAGAGGTGAATGCAAAAAGGTGTGCTGGTAACATTGTTCTGAATATCTTGAACGGTGGAGAGTTCTGTCAATACAGCTGCTTCATCACTCACTCTCATGGGGGGGGGGGGGGGGTGGGGGGGTCTTTTCGATCAACTGTGGGTGAAGGATTGTGTATATGGGATTGTATTATTTTTTTTATTGGTAAAACTACATGGATTTGTGTCTTTTTTTCAACCTATGTAAAGATCAGGAGGGCCCTGAGAAATTTGACCTGGCGAGCAAACACAACTAACTAGACCTTTAATGGCCGGAACAGATTTTTGTGGGCTAGAAAAAGTGGACTATGCAAGTGTGCCAGGGTCCTTCTTTGATTGGAGGGTATAGCAAACTATTGGTGTTCCTATAAAACATGGATTATTTTGACATCCTTTCACATGTTCTAGCATCATCATCCTTTGTGATTCTCTACCAGGGTTTACCAGCCCAGCAAATCTTATTAGTATTTGCCCAGAGAGGAACATTATCCTCTCCTTTCCCCTAGTTACAATGCCCCCAGAATAGTACCATTCATAAAACCACAGAGTATATATGAACCATTTCAATACATGGCACTTTCCCCCCTGCCTAGGCTAATTTTTAGCTTTCAGCCGAGTCGCATTTTAAATGACGACAATTGCACGGTCATGCAACACTGTACCCAAACAACATTTTGATTTTGTTCCCACAACAAGTTTTTTTGTGGTATTTGGTCAACACTGGCGTTTTTATTTTTTGCTAAACAAATAAAAAAAAGACTGAAAATTTTGAAGGAAAAAAAAAAAGTTTGTTTTGGTTATAAAATCTGGTAAATAAATACATTTTCTCCTTCACTGATGAGGCTGCACCAACGGGCACTGATGAGACAGCACTAATGGAGGTGGCACTGATAGGCAGCACTGGCAGGCATTACTGATTGGCACCTCTAATGGGCACTGATTGGAAACCCTGGTGGAGGGGGGGGGGCTGCACTGATAATCAATTAGCGCAGACCCACCCACTCCTTTAAGACAGCAGTCGATCGGCTCTCCTCTACTTGCATCTGTCAGTGCAAGTGGAGCAAAAGCCAATTGAACACAGCTCATCACATGGTAAAGAGCGTACGTCAGACTGACGTATCGTGCCATGCTGTGTGCCCCTGTGGGCGCGTGATCGTGGCTCATCCTGCTGGGCATCATAGGACGTCCAGTCAGGATAACCCAACCACTTTGCGCATTTCATTCTGCTATATGGTGGGCAGGAAGTGGTTAACAGTCTATTATTGGTTGCACTAATTGCACGTTTTAGTCTGATTAGAGGATCTCCCAAGTGGCAGCTAGTTTTTCCTGCTCCATTAAATATTGACCCAGCAAGTTTTGGATTCTGCTAAAAGCTTTCTTCCTATGCTATTTTGTCAGATATAATTCAGAACAATTTCTAAATTGTCCTGCCTTGTCACCAGAATCAAAAACAGCTAACACTATGTACATTAGTACCTGCCATGTAGTAATGTTTTTATCACTAAAATGACTGACAACTTAGCCCCGACGTATGAAGGGCTAAGCTTGATTATTACAGTAATGTGTGAGATTTATATATATTATATAAGTATATAAGTATACAGACCCCATTTCGTTTTTTCAATGTTATGTTGCAGCGTAATAATTTGCCTGTCTAACCACTTGCCTACCAGGCCAATTCTGAAATTTCTCTCCTACATGTAAAAATCATAATTTTTTTGCTAGAAAATTTACATGGAACCCCCAAACATTATATAGATTTTTTTTTTTTTGCAGAGGCCCTAGAGCAGTAGTTCTCAACCTGTCTAGTGCTGTGACCCCTTGATAAAATTTCCCAAGTTGTGGGGACCCCTAAGGGTAAAATTATTATTCTATCGTGGGTTGTCAGCACCCAAGACAAGACAAGTAATTTGCGCCCCTAACCCACAGACATTTAGCGCTCCCTGAGTCCCTTTCACTCGTACAGTATTAAAACCCCTTATAGTACATTTTAGGATGTACCACTCTTTCTCTTTGTTCTCCTTTCTTTCCCTTTTATCTCTCGCTATCCTAATTCCTTGTTTGTTATCCCCTTCCCTCTCTAGACATCTTTCTTGTTCTTTCTCTTATTCATTCTCTCCCTTTTTCTTTGTTCCTCCCCCTCTTTTCCTCTCCCTTCCATGTATTCTCTATTTTTATTCCTTCTCTTACTCCCTGGTGGGGAGTATGGGATCAGTGGCAGTGCTGGTGGGGAGTATGGGATCAGTGGCAGTGCTGGCGGGGAGTTGGGATCAGTGGCAGTGCTGGTGGGGACTCTTGATCAAGGTCATCTGCTGATCTAAGAACTGTAGTGGGGGCTTTTAAAGGCAACTCTAATCACAGGTAGTGTTACTCACTGTGTCTCTGACTTTGTGGTTTCTTGTAGCAGTGACACCTATGTTGAAATCAGTAGATAGGGTCTCCTCCAGCCCCTTCCACTTCACATTGCTCACCAGTCAGCTGACCTCTAGTCCCTGCCTTCCACTTACGCCGTGAACTGAATGGACGGCTGTGAAGAGGCCGAGTGGGCGGCCGCAGGCTTCAGGAACAGCCCAGGTTTTGGGGAACCCTGGAAAATCCTCATTTGACCCACAAGGGGGTCCCGACCCCAGGTTGAGAACCACTGCCCTAGAGAATAAAATGGCGTAACGATCTCACACGGTATTTGCACAGCAATTTCTTAAACGCCTTTAAAAAAAAATAAAAAAACAGTAACGTTAGCCCAATTTTTTGGCGTAATGTGAAAGATGTTACACCAAGTACATGGATACCCAACATGTCACACTTCAAAATTGCACAAGCTTGTGAAATGGTGCCAAACTTCGGTACTTAAAAATCCCCATAGGCGACCGTTTACATTTTGTTACTGATTACATGTTTTGAGTGCGAGCACACAGTGACAGGGGCATCTTGCTCTAGGCTGCAAAGCCTGAAATCCCCCCCCCCCCCCCCCCAAAAAAAAATAAACGATCTCAGTTTCCCAGCCAAGGCAGTGCCATTTTTTCAAATACAGAGCAAGGTCATAACATCGCGCCCAGCCTCCAAAGGATTATAGAGACACCGGTGGGGACCATCTGGTCAGTTGGAAATCTCCATGGTCAGCATTCGGGGCCAGTGGATCCCTTCTCTGGTTCACCGATGGCAGCGGCAAGCCTGGAGAAGCACCAAAGGGTGGCAGGAGGAAGGGTTGTTCCCTCTCACCGCCTGTATGAACGATCTGAACGGCCGCTATGATCATTCTTATGGTGTAGGGAATCGCTGGCTGAAAAAGATGATATCTGAATGATGTCTGTAACTGCACAAAGACAAGGATGTCATATGTAAAATCAAAGAAAAAAAAATATCTGATTGGCATAAGTATTCATAGCCTTTGAAACAACACTCCTATTTCTCTTGATGTTTACCACCAGTGGTAAATTAAAATCTGGGGAAGGCTACATTTTTTTTTTTAGCTGTACCAAGGTTTTCCAAGAGCACAGTGGCCTCCACAAATGGAAGTTTGGCGCAACCAGGACTCTTCCAAGAGCTGGTCGCCCAGCCAAACTAAGCAACCAGGGCCTTAGTAAGAGAGATGACAAAGAACCATAGGTCACTTTGACGGAGATCCTGTGTGGAGATGGGACAAAGTTCCAGAAGGACAACCATCACTGCAGCCCTCCACCGATCTGGGCTTTATGGCAGAGTGGCTAGATGGAAGCCTCTCCTCAGTTTAAAACACATTGAAGCATGGTGTTTGTTCTGAGCCATCACAAATGGATTTGAACGGCACAAAAGTGTGGTTCCCGAAATCCCGGAGCATTGGATTGCCGAACCGAAGACATTGCAATCTGCAATCTGATCCTATAGTAGCAGAGGAGTGTCGGGAGAGTGGAACTGAACAAGCAAGGGTCTTGTTACATTGGTGGCAGCAGTGGGATTTGCTCTCTAGTTACTAGGACACTCTAAACCACCACAGTGAATGACCAGCTATGCAGCATGCAGGAGAGCCACGCTGAAATACTTACTTGAGAGCCATGAAGGTACCAGTGGGACAAAAAACAAGACCACCCTGATCAGTGAGCTAGTCGAGATGGATCAGGGGGATGGTGATACAGGACCCCAGTCAGTTGAAGACTTGTTTCAGCAACGTGTTCGAGAGCAGTTGGCATTATATGGTGCTAACCCATCAGAGACCGCCATACAGAATGCCATTAGAGACATCCAGCGGCAGGATGAGCGACAAGAGAGAGAATTAGAGCGGCACCATGAGTGGAGAATGGTGGAAATACGACAAATCGGTGACAACGCCTAAAGAAGCAGCCCCAAATGAAAGGAGAGGAGAGGTACAAATACCAGTTGCCATGGAAGAGGAATTCAGAAGGAGGTTGCAAGAGATGCATATACAGCATAAAGGGCCAGTATCAGAGGAGGTCCTGCTTGGATGGTCTGATTCTATCCGCTGCAAACTCTGGAAGAAAGCGCTAGCTCTCGAGCAGCAACAGCAGGGAAAAATTCTTCCCTCCATCCATGTAAGGTACTGGTCACAGTATGAAGTAAGAATGCTGTTCTTGGGGGAACAACCAAAGCAGGAGTAAACAGCCCAGTTAAGCAGGCTGATCCAGGCAGAGATGCGGTTGGACGAGAGCTACAGAGCCCTCCGGCGGTATGTAGCCAAAGAGTGCCCATGGTCAGCGGATGACAGCCCCACGGAAGGTTTTGACTATGATGGCCTGGGATTGTTGTATTGGAGGCTGTCCGAGGACCCCGACTTTGGGAGTGATTGGGAGTGGCGTTTGGAGGAAATAATGGAGCACAGAGTGAATGTCTTAGAAGGGCTAAGGAAGAATTGGAATTCCTGGCCTGGGAGCAGGAGATCTCCTACAGACAGCTGCTAGACTCTGCTCAGCAGCAGGCTGGGGCTCCCTTTGCCTGGGACTATCAGGAAATACCCGTTGACAACTCTGAAATCCAAACTAAAGAATCAGCAGTGGAAAATCTGGAGATTGGCATCCCCAAAGCCGAAGCGGATGATGTTGAGTCCTCAGCAGAAGTGTTGGCAACAGGGCAAGTTCTACCAACCTCTGCTCAGCACCTGCAACAACTGTGGAGTTCCAGGGAGCCAGGGCAGTTGGCCCCTCTCTCCAGCGACAGGCTGAGGTGGTAAAGCTTTTACTCCCAGTTGAATCACCGGCAGCAGGGCAGAATGCTACTGGCCTCTGCACACAACTGCAGCTTGAGCTGATATCTGGGGATTGAACTGCAATCTCCACTCACAGCAACCCAGCAGAACTGCTGGCAACAGAGCAGAGTACCGCTGGCCTCTGCCCTCAACAGAAGAGGACGAATTTCCTGTAAAGGTGGATGGGGCTTCAGTCCCCACCTGTATACCCCAGGGATGCTGGGCAGTCGGCCCGGATTCTCAACAGCATGACGGAGTGAGCCCAGTCACCCTGTCTTCTCTCCAGCAGCTGAAAGGACTCCAGGGAGAAGGGCCAGTCCGGGCCTCTCCCCAGCAGCAGATACGTTCTCTGAGAGAGGCAGAGGTTGGCTGGGTGAGTAATGCTCTGTTTGGGACAATTTATTTGGGGTACTGTGTGGATACCGGCATTGGGGGACTGGAACTATTGACTAACTTCAGAGTCAACCCGTCCGCGGTCTCCTCCTGTGTTAGTCTCCTGCCGAAAGGGGAGATGTGTAACAGACCTAGCCGGGACAAAGGCTTTTGGAAAGGACTGAATGCGAGCCTCTTGCCTTCCGATTATAGGCCAGGGCCTCAAAACAGGAAGGCGGATGGGTTATCCCGGCAGACGGACCTGGAACCTTAGGATTACTTTTCCAACATTCATGAGTTGACCCGTTCGGGGTCCCATTGTGGCTGTTGGACTATTTCTCTGGGGGGAGTATCGTCATGAACCTTGGAATACTGAAGTTTTTCTCCTTTGAATCTGTTACACAGTGGGGGGTCTTCTGCCCTGTCTTAAGGCTAACCCTCCCCTCCAGACGGCTCCATGGTCTGGAAGAAAAGCATTCTTCTGTGTTTGACTGTTTAAGTACTTTAAATACCCCCTGGAGTTTCTGTCTCAATACACATTTCAGACCTCCTATTCAAGCTATCGGACCAATCCATGCTGACCCTGTTTCAAGTCCTCATTTTCATGGCCAAGAGGACCTAATTGAGAACTACAATGTACTTTATAATTGACCAATAGGAAAGTGGTTGTTGGGGGGAGGGTGTTAAAACTGCTCTGTATACAAGTGTGTGTGCATCCAATAAAAGATTCCGGTTTGAACTTACATACATCCTGGTGTTTGTTCTGAGCTATCACAAATGGATTCAAACGGCACATAGCTGTAGTTTGAATACCGGAGCATCGGATGGCCGAACCATCAGACACTGCGATCTGCAATCTAATCCAATAGTAGCAGAGGAGTGTCAGAGAGTGGAACCGAGCGAGCAAGGGTCTCGTTACACTGTCCTCACAGACTTGGTCTCAGGAACAGTTTTTTTTGCATGGGGTGACATTTGATGAAAACGATATTATTCATACTCTTACACAAGTCCAGTCATGAATGATGCCCTTTTAGCAGTAGTAAACTTGCAGGAGGAAGGTTTTTTTTTTCCCCCCCAGAATTTATTTCCACTTAAGCTGCATCATACAACAGTAAATGACAGACCTGCAATAAATCATAATCATGAGCCATAAGCTCAAAATGTATTCTAAGTGGGTGCATACAATGTGCCATTACAGGAGCCATCCTTATCAAATGATGATGATGATGAGCTATCCTTATCATATGATGATGGTCACACTAATGATGGTCACACTAGCTTAACATAGCTGAGCTTTATTGATTAGGGAATATTCCGTTGCTTGGATTATGGCGCAAACAATAAGCTAGAATGGTGCATAAGTAATTGTTGTCCACACACCCAAAAGAAGATTAAAACCAAACTCAAACAAATAGTTCATCTAACGAGGTCAAACCAACCGTAAACAAAGAACTTGTTTTAGAATGTCACCAGGTTTGTTAACACAAAGGCAAGATGACCTAATCTTGTGACAATCATTTTATTGTCTGCATAAAGTAATGCTCTAAACTCCAAGCATGTGTTTTTAGGTTATAAAACCTCACTTGTATTCCCATATATATTGTATTGATGCGTTTTCTGCAGCTATGCTGTACTTTGAAACGTCAGCCCATTTCCAAAATAGGCAGTTTCATCTCTAGCATTACCAATTGTGACTATTTAAAAGGTGGTTGTAGTCGTATTAGTGCAATTGTGACAGAAAATTGAGTACTGTTCCTGATCCTTTTTTTTTTGCACCAACATATAATTTTTCATTGACAAGCTTTCGGGATGTGTCCACTTCTTCAAGGTCCAAGCAGTACTGATTCACAAAAGTTTTAGCAGAAGGTGAAATGTTAAAACCAAAAAATAAATACAATAAAATCTCTGAGGGAAAGGGAAAAGAAAAACAAACACATACAAATCAATGTGTATGGCAATGGTAATAAAGCTATCAGCAAGTGACATAAGACAGAGGTAAAGCTATAGACTGGAGGGGGGGGGGTCATAGCCACAGAGGGGGGGGGGGTCATAAAACTGTAGTATAATGGGTAAGGAAACCAATATCTAAACCTAGTCCATTGTTTTTTTGTGTCAAAAAAAAGTATTCTTAGTTCAAACGTTTTCCTTTACTGGATAGTTCTGCAATTCCCTTTACGAACTAAAACATTGAAGTCTTATATAGTGTGGTCCAGTTGTGAGAAATAATGTCCCACAGGTGTGCAGAAACTGTATTGTTTATGTTCCTTGGTGGTATGTCTGTGCAAAATCCCGGGAGCTGTGGTGGCTCAACGTGATTGGCACTGCGCTGACAAGCCATTCACCTCTGCAGCCAAGGGTTCGGATCCCGGTCTCGGTCTTGAATAGTTTGGTGGTCTAGCCCGGCTTGGGTGTGCTATGCAAGGTACGCCTGTGCTTAGTTGCCCAACAAAAACCACCACACTTGCACGCACACAAAAAAAATTGGTTTAAAAACAATGCACTTTGGCCATGCGGTCCTTAAAATAAAGAGAGGCGAAGGACCACGGGGCTGGTGGGTGGGCAGCCCCCTCACTCCCTCAAAGTCCCTCTGCCCCATTGGGGTGTCTGGGCTGTAGGGCGGGGTGAGTGGGAGGCCCCCCTTCACACCCGCCATTGCCACCAGGGGCTGGAGAAGGATGATTGCCTCCGGGGGGAGGGTCTGCCTACTCCCAACTCCTGCATCCGGCTCCTCTCTCTCGAGTTCACGCACAAAAAAATACACTTTAAAAAAAAAAAAAAAAAAAAAATAGAAAAAATGTCTGTGCTAAATCATCCTCACTTGCAACTTCGGTCCTGTTTCACCAACATAATACCCATTGCTACACCTGTTGCATCGGATGAGGTACACAACATTACTTGAGGTACAGTTGTATGATGCCATGATATTGAAGGTCCCATTTGTGTGTGACACTTTTGGATAGATTGATCTGGTTGCAGTTTGCAGTGTTTTTTATTTGCTTCCATTATTTGTGACTTCATAATCAGAGTGAGGTTTCCTGCTGATTAATTTATGTCTGAGGTTGGGTGGTTGTCTGAAAGCCAATACAGATATTACCGCTATATTGATGATATCTTCATGATATGGACTGAAGGTGAAGAAAATCTAAAACAATTCTACTCATTGATCAACACTTAAGCTTCACACGTCGATATACAGAAAACCTACGGACCGATGCAACTATCTCAATAATTCCAGCTTTCACCCACAACACACTAAACGAGCCATCATACACAGCCAGGCCATCACATCACATACCACCGAATATGTTCAGACCCAGAAGACAGAGATAAACATCTCAGAACACTGGCAGACTCCTTCCATAAGAAAGGTTACAAAGACAAAACCATCAACAATAGCATAAACACAGTAGAGGTCGACCGATATATCGGCCGATATTTGGTGTTTTTTAATTAATCGGCATCGACCGATATGTGCTGTAAAATTAGCCGATTTAAAAATTCTGCAGCGCGACTTGCAAAAAGCTTCTATAATAGAAGTCAATGCAAGTTGTCTGAAGTTTTGTGGAGGAGAGACTTGTCTCCGGGCAGCCTGCCAAGTTTTGAGAAAAGATATACAATGTTGCTACTTACCAATTAACTGAACTCCATGAAGGAGAGTTCTCAGTTTAACCATTTAAAGGCTAAATCTTTTTTTACACTTGGCGCTTACAAGTAGAAATCCAGTATTTTCTGCTGGAAAATCACTTGGAACCCCCAAACATTATATATTTTCTTTTAGCAGAGACCCTAAGAAATAAAATAGCGATTGCTGCAATATTTAATGTTACACGGTATTTGCGCAGCGGTCTTTCAAATGCATTTTTTGGAAAAAAATATGCTTTAAAGCAGAGCTCCACCCAGCAAAACAACATTTTGCCATGTTGTTTAAAAAAAAAAAAAAAAAAAAACCTGAAAAAAAAAAAAAAAAACACTCACCCGAAATAGCTGTTGCTATGCGGAAGTCCGTAATCTGCCTCTTCCACACCGCGGTTTAATGTCTTCTTGTCCTTCTCCTTGTGAATGGGGCGCGCTGCTTTCTGGGAACTGTGTGTGTTCTCAGAGAGCAGCGCGCCCATTCACAAGCCAGCGTGAGACTCACGCAGGCGCAGTAGGAAACGGGCAGTGAAGCCGTACGGCTTCACTGCCTGTTTCCCATAGTGTGAATGGCGGCGCGGGACCCGGAGCGATCGTGGGACCGGCATCGGGGGGGGGGGGGGCCGTCAGCGTGGGCGCCTAGGACAGGTAAGTGTCCTTATTTAAAGTCAGCAGCTACACTGTTAGTAGCTGCTGACTTTAAAAAAAAAATGTTTCGCGGCTGGAGCTCCGCTTTAACAAGTAAAACAATTAAACAGTAAAGTTAGCCAAAAGTTTTCATTACCTGAGTGTGTGTGTGTGTGTGTATATATATATATCTATATATATATATATATATATATATATATCTATATCTATCTATATCTATCTATATCTATCTATATCTATCTATATCTATCTATATCTATATCTATCTATATCTATCTATATCTATCTATATCTATCTATATCTATCTATATCTATCTATATCTATCTATCTATATATTTTTTTTTATATCTAAATTATACATACAAGTGCACTGATTGGAGGCTTGTTGCGTTTAAATGTAAGACATTTTCTGTATTACTTAGAGCAATAATGGAACTTCCGCTTTTCCAAATCCTCCCCCCCTCCGGTGTCACATTTGGTACCTTTTCAGGGGGGAGGAGATACCTGCGTAATCCCAGATATTTGCTCCCTCTTCCGGGCATAGATCACTGCAGTGACTGTGGTGACTTAATCCGCCCCCAGGTTTCTTCTGGGAGACACACAGGTCCCAGAAGACAGCAAGGACCAGTGGGATCGCGCAGCGCGACTCGTGCATGCACAGTAGGGAATCAGGAAGTGAAGCCGCAAGGCTTCACTTCCTGATTCCCTTACCGAAGATGGTGGCGGCAGCACCTGAGGGAGAGATCGGCTTTGGGTGCCAGCATTGCAGGCACCCAGGACAGGTAAGTGTCCATATATTAAAAGTCAACAGCTGCTGACTTTAAAAAAAAAAAATCCAGCAGAACTCCGCTGCTTTCACACTAGACCATCATTCTAGCGGCGCTATTTGACTGCTAGCGGGGTGCTTATATCCCAGCTAGCGGCCGATTAAGGGGTTAAATGCTCCCATGTAGTGCCACTGCAGAAGCGCTTTGCAGGCGTTCATGTCAATGGACAGGAGTGGTGGAGAAGCGGTATACACCACTCCAAAGATGCTGCTCGCAGGACTTTTTTTTTTTTTAACGTCCTGCCAGCGCACCGCCTCAATGTAAAAGCACTCGGGCTTTCAGACTGAGACTGAAGGGGAGCAGTTTGCAGGCACTTTACAGGTGCTATTTTTAGCCCAAAAGCGCATGAAAAACACCCCAGTGTGAAAGGGGTCTAACTGTTAGATTTTATGAGATGAAAGGGGGGGGGGGGGGGAATCGGCCTAACATATCGGCCAAAAAAAAAAAAGTTGGCATCATAAAATCGGCTATCGGCCGCCGCAATTTCTAAATATCGGCATCGGCCAGAGAAAAACCCATATCAGTCGACCTCTAAAACACAGCCTTGAAAACCCGAAGAGAAAATCTCCAATATACAGAGGGAAAAAAACAAATAACCGAGTACCTCTAGTCACCACATACAACCCAACACTAGAAGGGATCTAAAAGATAATCAAAGATTTACAACCCATTATAACAGAGGATAAAACTCTGAAAAAAATATTCTAACACCCCCCCATTATTGGCTTTCAGACAACCACCCAACCTCAAACTAATCCGCAGGAATCTTTACTCAGATTATGAAGTCACAAATAATGGAAGCAAACCCTGCAATAAAAAAATGCTGCAAACTGTGCAACCAGACCACTCCAAAAGTGTCACACACAAATGAGAGCTTCAATATCATGGGATCATACAGCTGTACCTTCAGTAATGTTTGTGTAACTAATCCGATGCAATAGGTGTACCAAATAATCTTTTGGCTTCCTTACTCATTGTACTAGTTTTATGACCCCCTCTGTGACTATCACCCAGCCCCAATCTATAGCGTTCCCTCTGTCTTACATCACTTTCTGATAGCTTTATTACCATTGCCATACACATTGATTTGTATGCGTTTGTCTTTTTCTCTTAGCCTCAGAGATTTTATTGTATTTATTTTTTGCTGTTTCAGTACTGCTTGGACCTTGAAGAAGTTCCCGAAAGCTTGTCTGCTCAGGAACAGTACTCAATTTTCTGTCACAAGATAGACTTTTTTTCACAATTTTTTGAAACATTTTACCTTCTGCTAAAACTTTTGCGAATCAGTACTGCTTGGACCTTTAAGGAGACACACCCCTCCAGCTCTTTAAAAGGCGGTCCCTCAGGCATCTGGTCAGTTTTTAATCCAAGAACCGAAGGACGGAGCTGAAATACAGTTAATGACATACATACATATTATCCATGCATATATACATACACACATATATACCTACCTCAAAGCATAGGGTGGGAACGTGCTGTCCTGGAAGACTCCTGAAAACAGAGTTTCTGGTAAGACTAACTCTGATTTTCCCAAGTCGTCTTCCAGGATAGCCCTTGAGAGGATGAGCAAGCACTCACCAGATTAGGGTGGGACTACTGCTTGCAGGACTTTTCTCCCAAAGGCCTGATCTTGACTACTTAGGACGTCCAGTCGGTAATGTCGAATGAACGTGGACATGCTTGACCACGTAGCGGCCTTACGTATTTGCTCCGGGGTAGCGCCGGCTCTTTCTGCCCAGGTCGTGGCTAACGCCCTTGTAGAGTGTGCCTTCAAACCCTGCGGAGGATCCAAGTGTAGAGCTTTATAACCTTCCAAGATGGCCAATTTAATCCACCTGGCTAGTGTCCCTTTTGAGGCCTGTTTTCCCTTTCGTTTCACTGGAAAAAAGAACAAACAGTGCATTTGATTCTCTAAAGCTTTTAGTTGCTTCCAGATAGACTAAAAGGCATCTTCTGACATCTAGCCGGTGTAATTGTTCTTCTTTGCTATTTCTTGGTTTATTGCAAAAGGAAGGAAGTATAATGTCCTGACTCTTGTGGAAAGCAGAGGCTACTTTTGGCACAAAGGACTGATCTGTCTTTAGAATAACTGTATCCTCCAAAATTTGCATATAAGGATCTCTAATTGAGAGAGCCTGAAGTTCGCTGATTCTGCGGGTAGAAGTCATAGCGACCAAAAAAATTGTCTTCAAAGAAATCAGCTTTAAGGATGCCTCTAATATCGGCTCAAAAGGCTCTTTAATGATCGCTTTCAACATAAGAGATAGGTCCCACGTCGGGACCTTACGGCATGGGGCCGGGCGTTGTTTGGCAATTGCTTTGCAAAATTTACTGATAAGCGGGTCCTCTTGTAGGGAGCGCTGAACATAAACTGAAAGGGCAGCAATTTGTACCTTAATCGTGCTTAAGGCCAACTTCTTGTCGATGCCCTCCTGTAAGGCCTCGTACACACGATCGGACATATCCGATGAAAACGGTCCGCGGACCATTTCCATCGGATATGTCCGATCGGGAGTTTGATCCGATGGCGTGTACACACCATCGGATCAAATTCCCCGCCGCCGGACGGCGCGGTGACGTGGCGGTGACGCGGCGGTGACGTTGACGCCGCCCCGTCACCGCCACGTCACCGCACCAGGAAGTTAAACACTTCCGCGCATGCGCCGAATCCATTCGGCGGCGGCGCGGCGGCGGTGGGGGATGACATGTCTGCTGGTAAGTGTACTAACCAGCAGACATGTCGGGCGGACAGATTCCACCGGATAGATTTCAAAGCATGCTTTGAAATCTGTCGGGTGGAGAAATCTGTCCGCTAGCCCATACACACGAGCGGAGATGTCTGCTGAAACGGTCCATCGGACCGTTTTCAGCGGACATATCCCCTCGTGTGTACGAGGCCTAAGAATTCCAAAATCGTTGGGGAATCATGTTCCCTCTTTCCATTCTCTTTTAGCCAGAGATTACATTTTTTCCAGTGTTTCAGATAAATCGCTCTGGTAACTGGTTTGCGACTCTGTAACAGAGTTTTGATTACTCTGATAGACCCTTAGACTTCAGGATGTCTATTTCAGATACCAGGCCGCTAGATTCAGAAAGGCTGGATTGGGGTGCTGCACTGGACCTTGAGTCAAGAGATCTTGACTGCACGGCAACATCCACGGTGGACGATCTGCTAACGCTAGTAGAAGCGAAAACCACGCCCTTTTTGGCCAAAAGGGGGCTATCAGGATAAGGGAAGTCTTCTCCATCCTGAATTTGGAAAGAACTCTCGGTAAGAGATGCAGAGGTGGGAAAGCATATGTCAGGGAGAATGACCATGCGTTTTGAAGGGCATCGACTGCCACCGGTTGATCCCTGGGGTTCAGTGAGAACAATTCTGGAAGCTTGGTATTTCTCCTCTTGGCGAACAAGTCGACCTCCGGAAGACCCCATTTGGACACTATCTTGGCAAAGACCGTCGGATCCAGAGACCATTCTTCTTGAGAGACTAATTGTCTGCTCAAGAAATCGGCTAGACTGTTCTGCGTACCCTTGAGATGGACTACTGAAAGTGACTCGAGATCCTCTTCTGCCCATACAAACACTTCTTTTGTTATGCCCATCAGGGTGGGATTCCTGGTCCTTGTTTGTTTAGATACGCTACAGAAGTTGTATTGTCCGACCTGATCTGTAGATGCTGATGCTTGAGCTGATCCTGGAAAGCTGCGATCCCTTTGGCTACGGCTTTTAACGTTTCTTCTCTAGACGACTCCAAGTGCCTTGTGCCCATTGACCTTCTAGGTGGGCTCCCCAACCTTGCCTGCTGGCGTCCGTAGTCAAGATGTGTGTCACAGGTGGGTTCCACAAAAGACCTTTGTTCAGGTGGTTTTGGTTTCTCCACCACCAGAGAGCCTGCTTTGTTTTTTCTGGCAGGTATACCATCTCCTCCAAGTCTTTTCCTGCCAGATTTTGAAGGAGAAAAGACTGGAGTGGCCTTTGGTGGAACCTGGTCCATCTGACTGCTGGGATGGAGGCTGTCATGAGGCCTAGGACTGACATTATCTCCCTTACTGTGACAGGGAGATTTGTCTGCAACTGAGCTACTCGCTGATTTAGATGATCGATTTTTTCTTGTGGGAGAAAGGTCCTTTGCTCTGTCAAACTTACTATGTAGCCCAAGAACAGGATTTCCTGTGTGGGAATGAGGATTGACTTTTTCCTGTTGACTATCCAGCCTAACTGAGTCAACCACTGCTGGACGACCACTAGGTCCTCGTGTAGCTTTTGTTTTGTCGGTGCAAGGAATAACAGGTCGTCCAAGTATGGGACAACTGTTATTCCTTGGAGTCTTAGAGGGGCCAACGTCTCCGCAAGGATTTTGGTAAACTGCCTTAAACAGCATTGGAAGAGATTTTAATAAACTCTGCTTTAATAAAACCTGCTGTCAGGTGTTCCTGTAGCTGTTTGAGCCAAAATTCTAAATTATGCGCTACACACTTCGTTGCCAGGGCTGGCTTAAGATTAGCCATGGCTGCGTCCCAGGATCTCTTGAGGATAACATCTCCCCTTTTGTCCATGGGATCTGCTAAATGTCCCATGTCCTCAAACACTAAGTCTGAGTGCTTTGAGACTTTTGACAGGGGGGCATCCAGTTTAGGGGACTGGTTCCAGACCGCCTTAGGGTCTTCCTCAAAAGGAAATCTTTTTAAGCCGCTAGAAAAGAAAGGCCTCTTGTCAGGTTCCTCCCATTCCCTAAGCACCAGGTCTGTCACCAGCTTGTGCATTGGAAAAACTTTTTGTTTTCTCCTGCTTAACCCCTGATACATTTTATCATGTCGTGAGAGAGAAGTCTTTTCTTCCTTCATCTCTAACGTTTCATGAATAGCCCCAATTAATTCATCTACCTCCTCCTGGGAGAGCTTGAATCTAGTGGGTGTGCGGGAGTCATTCTGATCATCTTCCTGCCCAGAATCTGAATGGGAGAAATCCGAATCAGGATTTCTAAGGGAAATCTCATTCTCCACAGGATCACCCGTTCCTGACGCTACCAGAGTGGGAGAGGTGGGTACCTCTTGCTGTGTGGTGGCTGGTGTTGAGATTTGCGAGTCAGCACTAAGCTACCTAAAAGACTGGAAAGTTGCTTTCATTTTTTCTTTAAAAGAACCAAAAATGTGTTAAGTGGGGAATCCTCCTCACTGCTTATCACAGTTGAAATACAGGGTCCACATAGGTTTTTGGTATAACCTGATGCTAGTCTTGCACTACATGTGGCACACTTCTTTTTGCTAGAAGGGACTTTAACACTGTGGTCTTTTGGATCTTTCTGGTAGGAAACAAAAGAGAGAGAGAGATGTCCTCTTTTTAAGAAAAGGTATCTCTAGCATGCCATCCTAAGGTGCCCACTGAGCTAAACATAGGTAAACATTCCTATCTAGCTCCCCTTCTTAGACAGGTGAAATGCACAGGAAAAAACGGCTCTGGCACAGCCAGCCTACCTGTGAAGAGCTGGCGCTAGACTCCCCTGGCGCGTGTACAGCGTCCATCTTGAATCTGGATGCAGGCAGCGTTCAGCCCACGCTTGCTGCCTTTTAAACGCCGGCTCGGCCTTCCAAACTTCCCGCATCAGAAACCGGAACCACAGCTTCCGGCGCTCAGTGATGACGCGCATCCTGGCCTGGAAGCTACGCCCAGCGACTTCTGGGTCACAGCGTCCACCACGAGGAGAGCATTCCCTCGCCGCTAACGCCGCCGCCTAATGCAGGTCATCACCGCCCACTCCCTCGCCGGGCACCGGGGGGGGAAGGAGGAAACGGGGAACTGCAGACCCAGTCGGAGGGAACCCGCGGCCCAAAGAGGAGAGATTGTATAGGTAAGCACAGCCCAGCTGTCTTCCCTCAGCCCTTGGGGATGGACTGAAAAAGATGGTTCCCAGGTGACATGTCTCCTCCGACTGAGGAAACACATAAAAACTGACCAGATGCCTAAGGGACCGCCTTTTAAAGAGCTGGAGGTGATGTGTTTCCTGTCCAGGGAGGAGCTCCATCTCTCAAGGGCTGTCCTGGAAGATGCCTTGGGAAATTGTAGAGGCACACTGAAGGCATCAAAACTATGAATTAACACATGTGGAATTAAATACATAACAAAAAAAGTGTGAAACAACTGAAAATATGTCATATTCTAGGTTCTTCAAAGTAGCCACCTTTTGCTTTGATTACTGCTTTGCACACTCTTGGCATTCTCTTGATGAGCTTCAAGAGGTAGTCACCTGAAATGGTCTTGCAACAGTCTTGAAGGAGTTCCCAGAGATGCTTAGCACTTGTTGGCCCTTTTACCTTCACTCTGCAGTCCAGCTCACCCAAACCATCTAGATTGGGGTCAGGTCCGGTGACTGGTCATCTGGCGCAGCACCTCATCACTCTCCTTCTTGGTCAAATAGCCCTTACACAGCCTGGAGGTGTGTTTGGGGTCATTGTCCTGTTGAAAAATAAATTATGCTCCAACTAAACGCAAACCGGATGGAATAGCATGCCGCTGCAAGATGCTGTGGTAGCCATGCTGGTTCAGTATGCCTTCAATTTTGAATAAATCCCCAACAGTGTCACCAGCAAAGCACCCCCACACCATCACACCTCCTCCTTCATGCTTCACGGTGTGAACCAGGCATGTAGAGTCCATCCGTTCACCTTTTCTGCGTCGCACAAAGACACGGTGGTTGGAACCAAAGATCTTAAGTTTGGACTCATCAGACCAAAGCACAGATTTCCACTGGTCTAATGTCCATTCCTTGTGTTCTTTAGCCCAAACAAGTCTCTTCTGCTTGTTGCCTTTATTTAGCAGTGGTTTTAGTGGCGTCACTAGGGTTGCTGTCACCTGGTGCGGTAAGACATGGTGTCACCCCCCCCCCCCCCCCATATTTGATTTTTTCCCATATAAAACTGCATATAACGGCAATAGTAGTGCTGTTAACAACTATAAAGCAATTAGCAAATTTACCTAACAATATGATATGAAAAAAATTAGAACTCCCTAGGAAATAAAATGATCAGTGCCGGTTTCAACAATAACAGCCAGTATTGGTGCCAGTTTCCACAATGATACCCAGCATTGGTGTCAGTTTCTGCAAAAATAATTGTCAGCATTGGTGTCATTCCACAATGATTCCAAGCATTGGTGCAGTAGCTGCAATAATAGCCCCTGGCATTGATGATCAGTGGCATTAAAGCGGAGGTTCTTCCTAAAACATTTTTCTAACCTTACATTGTGCTCACTTGCAACATTGACAGTATGCGTTTTATTTATTTTTTCGCTGTACATACCTCGTACAGCTATTATCCCCCCCACCACCCCCGCTTCCGGGTAGTGGCTCCCGCGGGACATTGATCTCTAATGCAGTAGTGCCCAGTACAAGTCAATTAACCCCCTTGTGCTGTATTAGTGGTCAGTGTTAATTACCCCTTTGTATTGAAGCATGAATGAGTTAATTGACACTGACCACTAATACAGCACAAGGGGGTTAATTAACTTCTACTGGGCACTTCTGCATTAGAAATCAATGGCAGTGTCCATTAACTCCTTGTGCCGACATTAAGCAGTCCTGTGCACTGGAAAAGAGTCACTGCAACATGAACATACATAGTTTCCACTGCTCACTTACCTAATCCCAGCAACATGCACGTTCCCTCGCGGTGCCTCTCTCTCTCTCTCTCTCTTCCTGTCCCGGCCTCTGAATGACATCAGAGGCGGGGACTAGAAAAACAGTAATTGTCAGGTCACCCCCGCGCCTGTTCGGTGGACACCCCCGCACCTATTATGCCTGCTGTGTCCACCGCCATCTGAAGTCTGTTCGCGATCATCCCAGCAGCCAGGTGACACCCCCGCGGCTAAACAGTGAGCGGAGGAAGAAGGAGAACAAAGTCGGAAGCGGCGGCAGCTTAAAAAATAAATCCTCAATGTCGGGATGGTGTCACCCCTCTAGCGCCTGTCACCCGGGTGCAGGCCGCACCCCCTAGCAACGCCTCTGAGTGGTTTCCTAGCAGATATTCTACCATGAAGGCCTCTTTTACACAGTCTCCTCTTAACAGTTGTTCTAGAGATGTGTCTGCTGCAAAAGGTGGCTACTTTGAAGAACCTAGAATATGACATATTTTCAGTTGTTTCACACTTTTTTGTTATGTATATAATTCCACATGTGTTAATTCATAGTTTTGATGCCTTCAGTGTGACTCTATAATTTTCATAGTCATGAAAATAAAGAAAACTCTTGGAATGAGAAGGTGTGTCCAAACTTTTGGTCTGTACTATATATTTATATATATATATATATATATATAAAAAATGCTATAAAACTATCCTCCATTAATTGGGATATTATAGCAAAAAGTACAAAATATTGTTTTTTTCAAAATTGTCGCTCTTGTTTATAGCGCAAAAAAAAAAAAACGCAGCAGTGATCAAATACCACCAAAAGAAAGCTCTATTTGTGGGAAAAAAAGGACGTCAATTTTGTTTGGGTACACACAAATGTTTTCTCAATTTTACCTATATTTTATTAGCCTTACAGCATTTCTTTAAACCCCTTTAAATAGAACATACATACACAGTATCAGGAAAAAAAAAAATGCAGGAGGCACCTAAAATATTAAATTGAAACATATTTAAATAAGCTGCCAGTGAGATCCAAATACAAGCGTTTATACTCACCAATGAAGCCTAACTGTGAAAATTCAAGTATTAGCCAGTCGTCTAAGGTCTGCTGGGTGGCAAAGTCTTTCAAAGACTGGAAAAATTGTGGCTTGGCAATAACGTCATCCTCCAGCTACATGAATGCAAAAAAAAGAAAAAAAAAGACAATACCACATTAGCAAGCAGAAAGTGCCCAATCCTAAAAACAAAAGTAACAGAAGACATTAAAACCTTAAAAACAGCAGTCACAGATAACTTGGTATTTGTCAATAATCGTTAATAGACATATGCTAAACACTTAGTCGGTTCACACTGGGGCGACTTGGGATCCGACTTGAGGTCGCCTCAAGTCGTCCCAAGTTGCGATGTAGAGAAAAACAATGTAAGTGAATGGGAGCGGTGGTAATACACACTACTCAAGTCGCTCCGACTTCAGAAAAGGTTCCTGTAGGACATCAATCCGACTTCTAGGCGACTTGTACCCATTGATTTCAGTGGAAGTCGCCTCCAAGTCTGATTACTGTCTTAACTGAAGCGACCTTTCAGCAAGATAACATACATTTCTCAGGCAAACCCCTCCCTCCCCCTCCCTCTCCCAGAGCCGATTGTTGTTTTATTGGCCACTGGAATGTCTCCTGTCCTGGAGACGACTTCAAGTCGTGTTGTAAATCGCCCCAGATCGCCCTGTGGTTCATGCTCAAGTCGTGTCGGAGTCGCCTCTGAAAGTCGTGCTGGAAGTCGTGTTGCCCCAGTGTGAACCGACTCTTAGTCCCCTTTCACACTTATACAACTTATCCCACGATTTTGGACTGCAAAATCGTATGACAAGTCATTCTCCATTTTTTTCAATGGACACCATTCATACTCGCACGACTTTAAGTTGTGCCTACTTCAAAGTAGTCCTTGCACTACTTTGGTCCGATTTTGATGCCACTTACACAGGCATTCATTGAAATTGCGGCTAAATCGATGTAAAATCGCGCGACTTTAAAGTCGTACAATTGTGAAAGGTGTCTAAGGATTTTTTTATATATATAAAAATACATTACTCAAAGAGGCTTACCCAGAGTACCGAAAAGTAACTCCACTTTTATGGAAAAAATAGCAAAAGAAAAAAATGAAATAAAAAATATACACAATTGCTACACACTCCATATTGTATTCAAATGTTATTAAAATTACCTTTCCTTTTCAAACTGCAATCGAACTGTAATTTTCTGTAAAATTCGAAGCAACATGGAGGCATTACATACACTATCGGTGTATGGAACATCCCCAGAAATGCGATTTCCTGCTTGTGTGATTGGCCCACTGTTTTCCAGAAGCCTGCACTAAGATACAGGTCAGATTTTAGGCATTCTCTGCAACAAAATATCCTCTAATAGAAACCGGCTGAAATTCGGCCCATGTGTGTGGCAGCCGGTCCAAAAGATGTCAGCTAGCTTCATTCGGCCATCGGCTGAGAGCGCCGACTGGAGTGTTGCATGGCCAAGCAGTTACACACTAGCAAAAAGCATCAATGAACTACCACAGCGCCATGGTAGTTCATGGAGAACTACAAGCTAACCGCCACTAAGGCTGCCAGACCTTGTAGTTTTCTAATAATACAAGTCTGAATGAGTGACGTGGCTGGGCAGGTGGAGCAGAATGTGACAGAGAGCCGGGGGAAGAAGATTGCCTGGCGCCTGTAACATTGGTGAGCCTGAGAGGTGCGTTGTGATGGCGCATTTGTAACATGCTACCCTGAATATGCGTGTAACATGTTAAAAAATGTGAACTTATCCTTTAACCACTTGCCACCCACACACTGCCATATGACGTCACAGACTGAGTGCAGCTATCTGAATGATGCCTGCAGTTACAAGCATCATCCAAACATCTTCTTTTACAGCCAGCGATACTCTGCAAAAATCATAGTGGCCGTTTAGCCGAATGAGTGTTTTTACAGGTGGCAAAAGTGGATACCCCCCCTCGCTTCTACAGGCTCGCCCATACAAAATCAGTGAGCCGGAGAAGGAATCTGCCGCCGCCTGAAGGTCACCATAGAGAATACCACTGGCCAAACGGTCCCCGGCAGTCTCTGACCTATCAGAGGCCGGGCGCGATGTTAAGACGTCACGTCCAGCTTTTGCAGAGGTAAACAGTGTTGTTGCCTCGGTTGGGAGGTAGAGATTGTGTTTTTTTTCCTTTTTTAATTTCAGGCTTCCCAGCCTGGAGGCAAGATCATATCTCACCGATAGTCATGCCCTATTACAAGGGAAGTTTACATTCCATCTAATAGGAATAATAAATGATAAAAAAAAAAAAATGGAAAAAGGAAAAAGGAAAGTGTAAAAAAAATAAAATAAAAATAAATAAAAGTAAAGTGCCCTGTCCCCGTTTGCAGAAGCATCTCTCTCAAGTGACAGTATCAGACAGCCTTCAGTTACTGGCAAGAAAGATTAAGCTTAAATTCACATCTTGCTCCTGTCCAAGGCAGATTGGATTGCATGCTACTATGCTTATCTTTTGAGCTATGGCATTATTTAACAGCTTGGCTCAAGTCCTGAGAGACGCCCATAGTCTCTTGGGGACTTGGTGGACTACTTGAGCCAAAAGTAGCAAAACGAACAAAGCAACCTCCGATTCTTTTCAAACCATGTATTGATTAGGGCAGCCAAAGGAAGGAAGGAGAACACGATATAGATTATTAACAAAGAATTCAAAGTTTAAAAAGGTGTCATTTCCAATGCATCTTAGTATATAGATTATGTCCAATTATACACAGAGAGCGGAAACATCCACCATTCCTATAGTCTAAAACCAAGATTTTTTTTTTCAGGGGGCCATCATAGCAATGCTAACAGCACATATGCTAAAGTGATTGTAAAGGTAAAAAAAAAAAACACATTGGTTTTGCACAGAGCACCACTGATCTTCCTCTTCTCAGGTCCCCTCCCCCATTAAGTGCCCCCACTCATGCAGGCTCACTCCCAAGCTGTGCTCTGTGTGTTTATTGATGAACACAGTGTGACTGTGCCCCACCCCCTGCTCGCTCCTCACTGGCTATAAGAAACAGTTTCCCATTGATAACGTCTGTTGATGACGAAACACGTATGGGAGGATGCACAGTGACGTCACCACGCTGAAGTGAGGAGGAAGGGCTCCGTATATGCCGGCCGGCAACTTTTAGATGCAGTTTTTACTTTGGAGTCACTGCGGTGTTGTCTAATCAATATATAGAAGACCAGCATGTGAAATGGTCTGTTTTTTACTGTTAGGAGTATATCTAGTAATTCATACTCTTATACTGCTTGTTGAATAGTTTAGTTCTGGTGCAGCTTCTTTGAATCTATTGTGTTTTTGTGCTCATCTGATTTAAGCTGCTTACCTTTTATTTACTTTGAGTCAGCACGGTTTTCCTTTTTTCCCTATAAGAAACAGTGCATCCAACAGCATTATCTGCCCGTGAGGTGTTTACAGATGTTCATGAGAGTGAGGGTGTATCACCGTTTAGTCAAATCTTGATGCTTCAGGCATTTTGAAAAATTATCAGAGCTTCCTTTTTAAAGGGTAACTCAATTTTAAATTTTAGAATTGCTACGCAAACCATATTACAATTTAATATCATTAAAATTACCTTTCCTCTTCAAACTGCAACACTTTTCTGTAAATACATTCAATATGACAACCTGAAAGCATTCTGTACAGAATGCCCGCAGAAATATAATTTCCTGCTTGGGTAAAGAACTTTTACCATACACGGAGCACATTTCTTTCCTGCACCCACGTAAAGACGCAGAAAATAAATTTGCTCAATTCCACTATCAACACAGAGTGCAGGAATCCCTCCTGCTGGGTCATTGTGATCTCTCACAGGAGGGCGGGGGGAAGTTACCCCCGCTGGGAAAAGACAATAATTATCGCTAGCGCTCATAGTGGCCACTAGCGATCATCACAACAGAATTCGGCGGGCTGGTTGTATTGAAGTTAATCGGTCAATCATCTTGGTACATTCAGCCTGCCCATTAATGGTTCGAAACTCGGTTGGTTCAGGAGGAACTGGCCAAGATTCATGTATGGCCGGCCTCAGATATAAATCAGGTTTGTTATAACTCTTGCAGTGCACACATTGATAACCCAGAGGGGATTGTTTTTTTTTTTTCCTTAATAAAATAGGTGATAAAGCATTTATGAAAGAACAGCTCTGATAACCCTTATGTTTATAGGTAAATAAGAACTTCTGCAGGTGCAAAATCTGTCATCAGAGCCCAGGGTCACTGAAATTCTTTGCAGGAAATGAGCAGCCGAGTTACACTTTGTCTACTTGACATAGAAGTAAACATAAAAAGAAAATGGATAACAAAACAAAGACAAAATCTGAAACAGGTCTGTCCAGTAGACCATGTGACAAATTTTAACCACTTTCTGGCCGGGCCACTGTAGAAACATGGCCGGGTAGGACAAATTTCATTCTGTGGAGGACATCCGTGATGAAACACATAAATCAAATGAACAGTAGTAAACAATGGCTATCTTTTATGACACCATTACTTACTATTGTCATCTCGGATTGATCACATCAATCAAAATAGTAAACAGTGGCATCAAGAATATAAGCTACAAACTGCTTATACAGGGAGCATGTGGTCAGGCAAGGCAGTGATCTGAGGTGTGATACCAGCATGAATGCATTCCTAATCATACTGAAACATATAAAGAATAATCAGTTTATTAACCCAATAAAACCAATCTGAGTTTACATGTCAAGGCTCTACAGCATAGAGCAGTTACGGGTCCATCTGCAAGACCAATTCTCCAGAGGGGGAGGGGTACTGCACCCTACCCATTAAAGGGGTTGTAAACTTAAGGTTTGTTTATTTTCTAAGTAGATTCCTTTAACCACTTCCCGCCCGGCACAGGAGGGGGCGTGCGTTGACGGCACATATAGGAGCAATGCACGCCAACCCCCCTATCGTCCAGAAGAAGCTACGCGATCACGTCCAGCGAAACGCGTTGACGTCAGAGGTCCAGGACGTCTGTGTGTCTGACCCCCCGGAGCAGGTTGAAGTGGAAGACGGGACACGGAGATACCAAAAATATGTAGCTGCATATACATCGAATATCTCCATCTGGATGACACACAGCACTACAGTGATCTCCTTAAACCCTTTGGTCTTAACCACGAACTCGGAGCCTCTCTCCCGCTACGATACAAAGCTGACGCAGCCATCACCGCACATGAAGTAAATTTCAAAAACGCCATCTCATTACAAAAACGGCGGATACGGTAAAGTGTAACATACTTGATATATGTGGAGACTGCTTTCAGAATTATATGACAGTATCCTTTGGAGAGACATGTTCTAACATTTAACCTAGCAATAGACTGAAAAAATATACTCATTAGTGCCTTTTTGCACATTGGTCTGGAATTTCATTCATAAAGATACCCCAGTGATCTATGCTATTTTAAGCTCTGAACCATCTTTGACTATCGTGGCATCAATCATGGGACTATAACAACATGTTTTACACATCAGCAACCCACCATTTTTGTATTATTTTTTGAGATATTATAACTGTCTCATATATAATTTTCTTTCCCTTCAGTTTTTTGGCTACATTGCCATCTGGTTGCTGTAAAAAATCCCCCCCTTTTTGTGATCCCCATCTCCACTATTTCCATACCCCGCGGGGACGCACTCATTGGAATTTATCCCCATATATACATATATTTGATTCATTATTATATTGCGGTATTATTACCCCTGGGAATTCCAATCAGTGCGCACACACATGTCTGGACATCTGTTTTTTACTTTTGTTGTATATCTGTATTTGTCCTTGTGTGTTGGTAACCAACACGTACACAGTGAGCTGGTTGCTTACTAATGTACTATTGTTTGTCATTCTTGAGACCTATATGTTATTGGCCAATTTAGCCACCTTATTAGGCTTGGGAGGTTCTAATTCATGTTGAATACATTTATATATTTTTACATATTAGCGTGTATGACCCATTATTACCAATAGTAGCTCCTTTTATCGATCGGGATCTCCTCCTCTCTTGGAGATTCACTGTTTGATAGTCCTTTCTTTTTATTCATTTATGCTAGCTACGGTAATTTACCCATATTTGGGGTGTGATCTCTCTGCTATACATGAACCTTTTTCGTTGTTTCAAAAACTTTAATAGCAACTTAACGCCCAGTTTCATATTCTCTGTTTGTTTATATGAGGGGTACTGCACCCTACCCATTAAAGGGGTTGTAAACTTAAGGTTTGTTTATTTTCTAAGTAGATTCCTTTAACCACTTCCCGCCCGGCACGGCGGGTTTTTACGGCCGCAATTCGGCTCTCAATTGCCGGGAGGCCGTCTTTATACGGCCTCCAGGCCACTGGGGGGCGTGCAAGCTCCACGTCCTGTCAGGGGAGAGGAGACTGATGGTGTGTCCCTTGTACATAGGGACAACCATCGGTCACCTCCCCCAGTCCCCCCCTCCCCCCACAGTAAGAATCACTAATTAGGGAATACATTAACCCCTTCCTCGCCCCCTAGTGTTAACCCCTTCCCTGCCAGTCACGTTTATACAGTAGTTGGTGCATATTTATATCATTGTTCGCTGTATAAATGTGAATGGTCCCAAAAATGTGTCAAGTGTGTCCGATTTGTCCGCCGCAATATCGCAGTCCTGACAAAAATCGCAGATCGCCGCCATTACTAGTAAAAAATGAAAAAAAAATGGCATAATTCTATCTCCTATTTTGTAGACGCTATAACGTTTGCGCAAACCAAAACGCTTATTGATGTAGAAAAATACGTATCGGACTAAACTGAGAATTTTTTTTATTGGATATTTATTATAGCAAAAGTAAAAAAATTGTGTTTTTTTTCAAAATTGTCGCTCTATTTTTGTTTATAGCGCAAAAAATAAAAACCGCAGAGGTGATCAAATACCACCAGAAGAAAGCCTTATTTGTGGGGAAAAGAAGACTTCAATTTTGTTTGGGAGCCACGTTGCACGACCGCGCAATTGTCATTCAAAGCGGCGCAGTGCTGAAAGCTGAAATTTCATCTGGGCAGGAAGGGGGTATATGTGCCCAGTAAGCAAGTGGTTAAGCTAGTGCATTGTTGGTTCACTTACTTTTTCCTTCGATTTCCCTTCTAAATGTTTTTTTTCTTTGTCTGAATTTCTCACTTTCTGTTCCTCCACTGTAGGCTTACCCCCATCATCCGAGCTGGGGAGTCCATAGTCTATGTTCCCTGTTTACAGGAGAGGACTAGGCAGAAACATGTAGATAATTAAATACATGTTACATTAACAGAGTTGAACAGCCCCGCCCAGGGGGGCGGTCCCTCCATACATAACCCCCCTCACTGCAGCATGCAGCCTCAGTTCGTAACAAGCAGTACAAACCTAAAATGCAGGGGTGGGTGCTGTGTCCGTCCATGGACTCAGAGAAAAGGATTTTACAGTGAGTACGAAAAATCCTATTTTCTCTTATCGTCCAAGGGTGGACACAGCTCCTTAAATCTTGAAAAGTGGGATGTCCCCAAGCAGTGTCAAAAACGAGGGGTGGGAAATATATCAGTAAAACCAATTTTAACTTCACCCCAAAACAAGCAGAGCTCCTCAAGGGAGGAGGTGCAACTTTAAAAACGTAAAAACTAGCGGCCAAAAAAGCATCAGAAGATGCACTCACAGCAACCATGTAAATTCTGGAAAAACGTGAACAGACGAGCAAGTCGCTGCCTCGCACACCTGTGAGACCGACGCATGATGTCGGAAAAAAAAACAAGAAGCACCAATTGCCCTGGTCGAAAGTGCCGTGACCGGAAAGGGGGGCCCGCCCCTTAAGAGCATAGGCTGTATGACAGTCTGCCTGATCCACCGAGAAATGGTGGTCGACGAGACTGCCAGGCCCTTTTGTGGACCAGACACCGACACAAAAGACAGTCAGAACTCCGAAACTGAGCCGTAGCAGGCTGGTACACCCGCAAAGCGCGTACCACGCCTAAAGTATGAAAGGCAACCACCGTAGGATGCTCCGGCCGAGGACATAATGATGGAAGAACAATGTCCTTATTGCGGTGAAAGGCCGAAACCACCTTCGGAAGAAGGGAAGGTCGCGGGCGCACCACCACCTAATCCTTATGGAGGATCAAGCATGGCGGCTCTAACAGAGGTAAAGGCCACTAAAAGGGCCACCTTCTGAGATAGTGCCAAGAGAAAATCTCTCTGATGTTTCCAAAAGGAAGGTTCCTGAAGAACTGAGAGCACCAGAGTCAAAACTCATGGGGGAAGAGATGGGCCAAGAGGGGAAAGTATATGACAAACCCCCTGCACACAAAGAGGGACCCCACCAGGGAACAGGCCGCAAAGAGGCCACTGAAAGAACACAGCCAGGGCTGAAATCTGCCCCCAAACTGTGCTTTAAGCAATTTTTAGATCCACTCCAAGCTGTAAAAACAGCAGGACCCTGGACACAGAGTACGTCCGTGGACGTCACTCCATCCCTTCGCACCAAGAGATGTAGGCCTGCCAGGTGCGATGGTAGATCCTCCGGAAGAAGACTACTGTGCCCTCAGCATTGTTGAGATGACCGAGTCGGACAGACCCCAGTCACTTAAAGTCTGGCTTCCAATAGCCATGTTGAGCAAGTCAGTGACTGTACAACAGGAGGAATTATGGGACCTTGAGACAGAGGGACCTCCCGCCATGGCAACCGCCAGGGTACCTCCTCTACCAGGCGCCTAATATTGACATACCAAGGACTAGAGGTCGACCGATATATCGGCAGGCCGATATATCGGCCGATATTTGGCCGTTTTGGAGAAATCGGCATCGGACGATTTTTCTCCAAATTAGGCCGATATTTAACATGGCGCTAGCGGTGCCACGGCTCCGGAGCTAGGCTGAGGCCGCGGCCTTTCCTGATGCTGTGACCGGAGCGGCAATCGGCGGATTGCCGCCGTGGTCACAGCATCAGGAAAGGCCGCGGCTTCGGCCTAGCTCCGGAGCCGCGGACATCTTAGTACACCCATCGTTGGTGGCGGCCGCCGATTGGCTGTTACAGGCGTCAGCAGATAGCATCGAGCGGGCCCCTCCTCCTCTGTGGGTGTAAACAGAGAGGAGGGGCCCGCTCACTGCTATCTACTGATGTCTGTAACAGCCAATCGTCGGCCACTGCTGCCGACATTCTACACTATAAAGAAAAACATCCCCTGACGTGCAGCGTGCCCGGCCTCTGCCTACAAACCCCAGAATGTTACTGGCCCGCTCTGCATTCTGGGGTTTGTAGGCAGAGGCCAACAATGCACTAGCTTAAAGGAACATATTTAGAAAATAAAAAACAAACCTTTACAACACCTTTAATGTCAACTCCAAAGCTCATAAAACATTTTTTTTTCACATATACTATATTATAAGGTCGTGGGTGCACTAGTATGTGTGTGTAAATATAAATATATATATATATATATATATATATATATATATATGCTACAAATTGGCCTCAGTATTCTCCTGCACTACATACCTTAAGCTTAGGTAGCTTAAAAAAAGTTGAAGGCGCTTACATTTTTCTGCTTTTCGGTTAGCAGACAGACCCGGATGTTGTGCTTTGTCTGCCACTTCTTCGCCTTTACCTCTCTGAGGTTTCTGGGTATATAATATTTCGGATTTTTCTTTTCCATAAGACACACAGAGCATGGCTCAGCCCAACCCCCAGACACCCTCCTTACTGTCTGAGCCAATGAGGAGGGTGAAATCCGGTAGAGCCTCTGCTCTTGTACACATCACTGGATCAAGATCAGGCTCAGATAAGTATGAAAGAGAGGCGAGCTGCACATTTAAGTTTTTTACCTTCAAGACTAGAATGCACAAAAAAGGTAAAAACCTTCAGCCTTTACAACCACTATAAAGTTATAAACCATTCTATGCATTCAGCCTCCCCCACCCCAATACTTACCTGAGCCCCCTCTCCATCCAGCAATGTCCACGAGTGCCTCGGCCATTCGGGACTCTCCCTCTTGATTGGCTGAGACACAGCAGCCGCATCATTGGCTCCTGCTGCTGTCAAACTCTGTTAGCCATTCAGGAAAGAGAGGGGATGGAGCCAAAAGCACAACGCCATGTCTGAATGGATGGATTGAGCAGCAGCTTGGTTGCCCCTATAGCAAGCTGCTTGCAGTGGGGGATACTCTACAGGGACCCATGAAGAGGAGGATCTGGGCTGCACTGTGCAAAACCCCAGCAAAAGAAAAAAACTGACAGACTTCAACAATTAAAAGCATAACATTTTGTAAAGGCAGTCTTACAAGGCAGATCTATGAAATGTGGCAGATCCTTATTGGCAACATGAAACAATGGTGCAACACCTCAGCATTACCAACTTGTACTGTGTACAGTGCTTGTGTATGCAGACCTAACAATAGGAAACTCATAGGCACATAAATTAGACATTAATCCTGTTAATACTTTTTATAGACACCTCAGAACAAACACATACTTCCCAGAAAATGAAGGTTGTAGATTTTGTTATTCCAGGGTCAGACATTTAATGTGTTTTAGTCATAATTTTTAACAGTTTAACCAGAAAAAGATCAATGACATAAAACCATGTCTCATCAGTAGAAAATGCAGCAAACTTCTTACAAAATGATGTTCCTCTGCCTGATTTCCACTAAGCCTGTGCAACAGTATTAGGCTTCATGTATACCCTGTCTACATTTATCGCGGCCACAGAAAGACACAAAACGCATCAAAATTGTGGTGCGATTTTGCCAAGTTTTGCTTTTTCCCGTGGCAAAAATGTGCCTATACTTATCACGATTCTTCCGCGTTCAGGAGAGGGAGGTTGAACCTCACCTAACCGCAGCAGCTCCTAAACGCTGCAAAAAAAACTGTGTGTACATTGCAACAAAGGCTTTCATGTAGCCGAGCTTAGGAGCTCTGGCAAAAAATGCCAATAGCTCCTAAACTCAAGTGTACATTCTAAACTTTCTTTAACCACTTAAGGACCGTCACCTGTATATTTACGTCGGCAGAATGGCACAGACAGGTATAGGTACGTACAGGTACATCCCCTTTAAGATGCCGCCGTGTGGTCGCGCACCGCCGATGCACCCTGCTGCCTTCTCCGCGAGTCTAACCACGGGTTTTGCGGACTCGATGTAAACAAGCATCTCCCCGCTCTCTAGTGACAATGAAAGTGATCACTGCTTCCTGTAATCGGAAGCGGTGATGACTGTCTTGTCACACACAGCCCATCCCCCTTACAGTTAGAAACACTCTTCAGGGCACACTTAACCCCTACAGCGCCACCTAGTGGTTAACCCCTTCACTGCCAGTGTCATTTTCACAGTAGTCATTGCATTTTTATAGCACTGATTGCTGTAAAAATGACAATGGACCCAAAAATGTGTCAAAAGTGTCCGCCATAATGACGCAGTCACATTATAAAAAAAAAAAAAAAAAACAACAACACACAACGCTGATCGCCGCCATTACTACTAAAAAAAAAACTAAAAATTATTAATAAAAATTCCATAAAACGATCCTCCATTTTATAGACGCTATAACTTTTGTGCAAACCGATCAATAAACGCTTATTGTGATTTTTTTTTACCTAAAATATGTAGAAGAATACTTATAAACTGAGGGAAATTTGACTTCTGTTTTAGCGCAAAATAAAAACCGCAAAGGTTCAAATACCACAAAAAGAAACCTAAAATATGTAGAAGCCCAATTGTCAGTTAAAGCAACAGTGTTGTCGCAAAAAGTGGCCTGTCTTTGACCAGCGAAATTGGCCGGGGCTGAAGTGGTTAAACTTTCCAGAGACAGGTACTATAGTAAGGCTGATATCCTAAAAGGTAGTAGAAGAGGTGGTTTGAGTAGCAAAGTGTATGTCCATTTTAAAACCCAATCTTGTTCAAGAGGAATTAAAAAAATAGCACAGGATTAGTTGATTAAAAAAAAAAAAAAATTGTCATCTCCAATCTTTTTCCAGACATTTGGAAAGTTGGGAGTTCTTCCCATGAGAACTCTCAGCTATACACATTCCACTGCAATGCCGATGTCCTCTATTGGCTGCCTAAGGGCCTATATCATAAGTCTTCAAACTATGGCCCTCTGTTGTTCAGGAACTACAATTCCCATCATGCCTAGTCATGTCTGTGAATGTCAGAGTTTTACAATGCCTCATGGGATGTGTAGTTCTACAACAGCTGGAGGGCCATAGTTTGAGGATCCCTGTCCTATATCATAGGTGTACGCAGCCTATTGAATTAGGGTGTGAACCCCAAAGCTCAAACACGCGAGAGGGTGTGCATGTATGCATATTTACACACACACACTCTTATAAATACATTTAAAAAACATTTTAAAATATATTAAAAGATGGACGGTGTTAGTAGGTCAGTGAATGTGTCAGTAGGGCAGAGGTTGATGTCTGCAGTTTTTTATTTGTATTATTTTATTTTCGTATTATTTTTTAGGAGCCCCATTGGTGGGCTTTGGTGAAATATCAGCACATGGAATCTACGCCTATATTGATGGTCTTTGGGCTTGTGTTGATGGCATTAGTTTGACATGAGTTTGGGGAACTTCTGAGGTAATTAAGAATTCAATGAGACTGGAAGGGGGATCATTTTCTGATCTACATTTGACTGACTTCCAACAGGTTTTGCAATTGCAGACTTCATGCTCTCTCCAAAGCTCCTGCGCACTGGCTGGGCTGGCCAATATCTCCTTGTAGACCTTTATGGGCAACGTTCCAAGCCTGAACGGGTTTGGAAAATGGTCTACGAGATATCGATGATGAGATACTGGGCAGGCTAGCCAGAAGCTTTGTGGAAAGTATAGCATATGTACAAACACATCAAGGTAAATATGCATTGGTGGAAGGTGAGGTAATTTGCTTGGGTAGGGGATGGCATAAGGAATAAGAGGAAAAGTTTGAAAGTGCCCAACTTCTTTAATGTTACTGCAATAACCACAGAGTCTGATTAGCTGAAAAAGAACTACAGGAATGTTAAAGGAGCGCTTCATGCACGTGGTTGCAAATTGCCATACAGCGTACAATATTACACCGTAGGGAGTGACAGGTGCAGTGTTCATCTACCACCAGTCAGCCTGGCCTGGCCCTGTACAAATCAGTTGCTAGTGATTGCTGTATGTAAATATTTGTGCATCTGCGCAGTTTCATGTGTACAGGGCTGTATACGTCTCCTCAAAACACAGGCAAGGGTTTCTAGAGGTTGATTTGAAATGGTTGTACACTGTACCTGTTATTCCCCACAGAGAAAATAAGGCACTATTGTACGCTATGCGGCTATTTGCAGCTATTTGCATGAAGTCTAGTGGGTACTTTTTGTGTTTCACATAAACTAAGCCAACAAAGATATGCAATTTGTTATAATGTAAATACAGAAAGTGATAATTTATGAAGACCTTTACTGCTGTAAAATACAAAAGCAACTAATTAATTTCTCCATAAATTTCTAACCCAACTTGGAAACATAAGAGAATCTGGCAGCTAGGAAAACAAATAAAAATACAGTCTCCATTTCAAACACTTATAAAAGCTTTATGTATACATGAACTAAAAGGCAGCACGAACCATAAAAATGTTCCGCCACCATTTTAGCGCAAATGCAATTTCAGCCATACACTTTGAATGGCTGAATTTTGCACCGCACAGACACTAATGTGGTGTGAATCACATGCGATGTCTAATCACAGTGTGAAACCCAGCCTAATGGTGCCTGCTCTCTAGATCAATAAAATATCAGGCAGGTGATCATTTTCTGATCTGCATTTGATATATATACACACACACACACAATTTCTTGGTAACAGATTGCTAATCAGCCAATCACATAGCAGAAGTGGTGAAGACTATTTCCTGAAGTTCAAGTCGAGCATCAGAATGGGAAAGTGACTTTGAACGTGCCATGGTTTTGGTGCCAGACGGGCTGGTCCGAGTATTTTAGAATCTGCTGATCTACTGGGATTTTCACCCACAACCATTTCTAGGACTTACAGAGAATGGTCTGAAAAATCGATCGATCACTTAGTCATGACTAAGTCTCAATGACGAAACATGTCGGGGGGTGGTCACTAATCATCGTCTGATCCTGTGTGAGTAGTACGGACGTGTGACACACTCCTAGATGATTCAGGCTACAAGAAAACACCAACTCTTCACCTAGCTGATTCCAAGGGCTGTGAGTACACCCAGATCGATCGAGGGTCCGCCGTAACCACTGGCTTATTGGGATAGAAGCTTGGGACTAGCGCTGATTTGTGGTTAATTAAAAGTTTGGTGAAAGATTACGTTTGTGAGTGCAATTTGTGAAGATTTTTTAGTGTTGGATTAAACTGGTTTTACAATATCACACTATTGTACACTTTCTTCTTTATTCATGTGGAACCAGGCCCGGACTGGCCATAGGGCATACCGGGCAAATGCCCGGTGGGCTGCGGGCCGGTTGTGGCCTGCGAAAGGCTCTTGCGGCCCACGAACGGCCCCCGGTGGCTATTGAGCCTTGCCATGCCATTAAACACAACCACTATGCCACCAATTGTCACCACTGTGCCATGCCATCAAACGCAGCCACTGTGCCATGCCATCAAACGCAGCCACTGTGCCCTTAAATTGTCGCCACTGTGCCCTTAAATTGTCGCCACTGTGCCCTTAAATTGTCGCCACTGTGTCCATTGTCGCGGCTGAGCCAGAAGGGGCGGCTGAGCCAGAAGGGGCGGCTGAGCCAGAGGGAGCGGCGCTCCTGGCGCCATCTATAGATGCACTGCCACTGTATCTTCTTTCTTTCTATCTTCCTTCCTTTCTATCTATCTATATCTATCTATATCTATCTAACTTCTGCTCTTCTTTTTTTCTATCTTTATCTATCTTCCCTACTATCTTCTATCTATCTCTCTCTCTATCTATCTATCTTCCTTCCTTTATCCACCTTTCTTTCTGTATCTATCTTCCTTCCCTTCTTTCCTTCTATCTTTATATTTCTTTCTTTATCTATCTTCCTATCTATCTATGTATCTATCTATCTATGTATCTATCTATCTATGTATCTATCTATCTATGTATCTATCTATCTATGTATCTATCTATCTATCTATCTATGTATCTATCTATCTATGTATCTATGTATCTATCTATCTATCTATCTATCTATGTATCTATCTATCTATCTTCCCTTCTTTCTTTCTATATTATTAATTCTTTCTTTATCCATCTTCCTTCCGTTCTCTCTATCTATCTATCTCTCACTATCTGTCTATCTATATCTATTTCTCTATTTGTCTATCTGTCTCTCTATCTCTCTCTCGCTCTATCTTCCTTCCTTCCCTTCTTTCTATATTTATCTATCTTTATTTCTTTATCGATCTATCTTCCCTTCTTGCTTTCTATCTTCATCTATCTATCTTCCCTTCTTGCTTTCTATCTTCCCTTCTTGCTTTCTATCTTCCCTTCTTGCTTTCTATCTTCCCTTCTTGCTTTCTATCTTCCCTTCTTGCTTTCTATCTTCCCTTCTTGCTTTCTATCTTCATCTATCTATCTTCCCTTCTTGCTTTCTATCTTCATCTATCTATCTTCCCTTCTTGCTTTCTATCTTCATCTATCTATCTTCCCTTCTTGCTTTCTATCTTCATCTATCTATCTTCCCTTCTTGCTTTCTATCTTCATCTATCTATCTTCTTCTTGCTTTCTATCTCATCTATCTATCTCTCTTTCATCTATCTATCTATCTCTCTTTCATCTATCTATCTATCTTCTCTTTCTATCTCATCTATCTATCTTCCCTTCTTGCTTTCTCTTCATCTATCTATCTTCTTCTCTTTCTATCTCTCTATCATCTTCCCTTCTTGCTTTCTATCTTCTCTATCTATCTTCCCTTCTTCTTTCTCTTCATCTATCTATCTTCCCTTCTTGCTTTCTGTCTCTCTATCATCTTCCCTTCTCTCCATCTATCTATCTTCCCTTCTGCTTTCTGTCTCATCTATCTATCTTCCCTTCTTGCTTTCTGTCTTCATCTATCTATCTTCCCTTCTTGCTTTCTGTCTTCATCTATCTATCTTCCCTTCTTGCTTTCTGTCTTCATCTATCTATCTTCCCTTCTTGCTTTCTGTCTTCATCTATCTATCTTCCCTTCTTGCTTTCTCTCTATCTATCTTCCCTTCTTGCTCTCTCTTCATCTCTCTATCTATCTTCCCTTCTTGCTTTCTGTCTTCATCTATCTATCTTCCCTTCTTGCTCTCTGTCTTCATCTATCTATCTTCCCTTCTTGCTCTCTGTCTTCATCTATCTATCTTCCCTTCTTGCTCTCTGTCTTCATCTATCTATCTTCCCTTCTTGCTCTCTGTCTTCATCTATCTATCTTCCCTTCTTGCTCTCTGTCTTCATCTATCTATCTTCCCTTCTTGCTCTCTGTCTTCATCTATCTATCTTCCCTTCTTGCTCTCTGTCTTCATCTATCTATCTTCCCTTCTTGCTCTCTGTCTTCATCTATCTATCTTCCCTTCTTGCTCTCTGTCTTCATCTATCTATCTTCCCTTCTTGCTCTCTGTCTCATCTATCTATCTTCCCTTCTTGCTCTCTGTCTCATCTATCTATCTTCCCTTCTTGCTCTCTGTCTATCTATCTATCTTCCCTTCTTGCTCTCTGTCTATCTATCTATCTTCCCTTCTTGCTCTCTGTCTTATCTATCTATCTTCCCTTCTTGCTCTCTGTCTCATCTATCTTCCCTTCTTCTCTGTCTTCATCTATCTATCTTCCCTTCTTGCTCTCTGTCTTCATCTATCTATCTTCCCTTCTTGCTCTCTGTCTATCTATCTATCTTCCCTTCTTGCTCTCTGTCTTCATCTATCTATCTTCCCTTCTTGCTCTCTGTCTTCATCTATCTATCTTCCTTCTTGCTCTCTGTCTCTATCTATCTTCCCTTCTTGCTCTCTGTCTTCATCTATCTATCTTCCCTTCTTGCTCTCTTCTTCATCTATCTATCTTCCCTTCTTGCTCTTCTCCGTCTATCTATCTATCTTCCCTTCTTGCTCTCTGTCTTCATCTATCTATCTTCCCTTCTTGCTCTCTGTCTTCATCTATCTATCTTCCCTTCTTGCTCTCTGTCTATCTATCTATCTTCCCTTCTTGCTCTCTGTCTCCATCTCTCTCTCTATCTATCTCTCTCTCTCTTCTTCTCTCTGTCTTCATCTATCTATCTTCCCTTCTTGCTCTCTGTCTTCATCTATCTATCTTCCCTTCTTCTTCTGTCTTATCTATCTATCTTCCCTTCTTTCTCTGTCTTCATCTATCTATCTTCCCTTCTTGCTCTCTGTCTATCTATCTTCCCTTCTTGCTGCTTCTGTCTTCATCTATCTATCTTCCCTTCTTGCTCTCTGTCTTCATCTATCTATCTTCCCTTCTTGCTCTCTGTCTTCATCTATCTATCTTCCCTTCTTGCTCTCTGTCTTCATCTATCTATCTTCCCTTCTTGCTCTCTGTCTCTGTCTCTGTCTTGTCTTCTGTCTATCTGTCTCTGCTCTCTGTCTATCTATCTTCCCTTCTTGCTCTCTGTCTCTGTCTCTGTCTCTGTCTTCATCTATCTATCTTCCCTTCTTGCTCTCTGTCTCTGTCTCTGTCTCTGTCTTCATCTATCTATCTTCCCTTCTTGCTCTCTGTCTCTGTCTCTGTCTCTGTCTATCTGTCTCTGTCTGTCTATCTGTCTCTGTCTGTCTATCTGTCTCTGTCTGTCTATCTGTCTCTGTCTGTCTATCTGTCTCTGTCTGTCTATCTGTCTCTGTCTGTCTATCTGTCTCTGTCTGTCTATCTGTCTCTGTCTGTCTATCTGTCTCTGTCTGTCTATCTGTCTCTGTCTGTCTATCTGTCTCTGTCTGTCTATCTGTCTCTGTCTGTCTATCTGTCTCTGTCTGTCTATCTGTCTCTGTCTGTCTATCTGTCTCTGTCTGTCTATCTGTCTCTGTCTGTCTATCTGTCTCTGTCTGTCTATCTGTCTCTGTCTGTCTATCTGTCTCTGTCTGTCTATCTGTCTCTGTCTGTCTATCTGTCTCTGTCTGTCTATCTGTCTCTGTCTGTCTATCTGTCTCTGTCTGTCTATCTGTCTCTGTCTATCTGTCTCTGTCTATCTGTCTCTGTCTATCTGTCTCTGTCTATCTGTCTCTGTCTGTCTGTCTCTGTCTGTCTATCTGTCTCTGTCTGTCTATCTGTCTCTGTCTGTCTATCTGTCTCTGTCTGTCTATCTGTCTCTGTCTGTCTATCTGTCTCTGTCTGTCTGTCTATCTGTCTGTCTGTCTATCTGTCTGACTATCTGTCTGACTATCTGTCTGACTATCTGTCTGACTATCTGTCTGACTATCTGTCTGTCTGTCTATCTGTCTGTCTATCTGTCTGTCTATCTGTCTGTCTATCTGTCTGTCTATCTATCTGTATATCTATTTCTCTATCTATCTATCTATCTATCTATCTATCTATCTATCTATCTATCTATCTATCTATCTATCTATCTATCTATCTATCTATCTATCTATCTATCTATCTCTCTATATATGTCTATATATGTCTGTCTATCTATCTATCTCGCTCTCTCTCTCTCTCTCTATCTCTATCTTAATCTTTCAATCTATCTTTCTTTATTTCACCCCACATCCCGTCAGCAGCTAGCACGTTAGGATTCTTTCATTAGCGCAGTGGGTGATAATTAAACTGGGGGCTGTGTCTTTAATTATCCAATTTTTACAATACATGGAAGGGATAGGAAAAGGAGGGACAGGAACAAAGAAAAAGGGAGAGAAATAATAAGACAAAGAACAAAAAAAGATGACTAGAGAGGAGACATGTCCGCTGACATCCGACCCGATCCGCTAAAAACGACGTATGGGGGGCATGTCCATCCATCCATGTGGATCGGATCGGGTAAGATCTGATGAAAACGGACATGCTGTCCGTTTTCATCAGATCGATCCATAGGAATCAGCGGTGCCCGACAAGCCCCTCCCCGCTCAGTGAGCAGAGAGGAGCTTGTTGTCCATTGGCTCAGCGGAGATCTGCGGACTCATCTCCCGCTGAGCTGGCAGGAGCAGGCTTTACAATTTTGTTACCATTTTAACACATCTTCATCACACAAAGTTTAGACCGTTTTTCACGCCCTAAATAGTCTCTATAAAATTCAAACCCTTGAGTGAAAAAAAAGAGAGAGTCTACACCCACAAAGTGACATTTAAAAAATCCATACCTGCAGGTAATAGGTGCCCTTTGGTTGTGCATACAACATCATGAAGCTGTAGTCCAAGTTCTGCTTAGTTCTCCACCTGAATAAAAAAAAAAGCAAATGTCAGCTTGTACCTTTATTAGAGCAACTTGTTTATCAAGAGTCTCAAGGGGATTTACATCAATCCTTGACAACTTTCTGCAGTTTGATTTTACAGCGCATTATGCCTTACATAGAAAGGTGGCAGAATCTTTGGGTATCGATAGAAAACAGGGGATGGAAGGCCAGAAAAATAATTGCACACAGCCATTCTGTGGTCCCAAAGAGGATTTCAATCAGTATATCCTTCACCTTAAAAGGGGTTGTAAAGGTACAATTCGTTTTTCCTAAATAGCTTCCTTTACCTCAGTGCAGTCATCCTTCACTTACCTCATGTTTCGATTTTGCTTTTAAATGTCCTTATTTCTTCTGAGAAATCCTCACTTCCTGTTCTTCCGTCTGTAACTCCACACAGTAATGCAAGGCTTTCTCCCTGGTGTGGAGTGTCGTGCTCGCCCCCTCCCTTGGACTACAGGAGAGTCAGGATGCTCTTTACGTTGCAGATAGAGAAAGGAGCTGTGTGTTAGTGGGCGTTCTGACTCTCCCGTAGTCCAAGGGAGGCGGCGAGCACGACACTCCACACCAGGGAGAAAGCCTTGCATTACTGTGTGGAGTTACAGACAGAAGAACAGGAAGTGAGGACATTTAAAAGCAAAATTGAAGAATGAGGTAAGTGAAGGAGGACTGCACTAAGGTAAAGGAAGCTGTATAGGGAAAATAAATTGTACCTTTACAACCGCTTTAAAAAAAGCCTTTTCTCTGGTTTAGTCCGCCTTTTTGGGTAGGCATCTACCAGCTTTGCACATTTAGGAGAGTGCCATTTTTGCCTATTCTTCTTTGCAAAATGGCTCAAACTGGATTTAGGTCTGGGCTTTGAATGGGCCATTCCAACACATGAATACACTTTTATCTAAACCATTCTATTGTAGCTCTGGCTGTATGTTTAGGGTCATTGTCCTGTTAGGAGGTGAACCTTCGCACCAGTCTCAAGTCTTTTGCAGACTAACAGGTTTTCTTTTAAGATTGCCCTTTATTTGGCTCCATTCATCTTCCAATCAAATTAGAAAAGAAAGAAAAGAGGGCACACCAGCCTTGTGCATTATCCTTGAATATATTTTATTTAAAGAAGAAAACTGCAGTATAAAAGCCTTTAAATTATGGTGATCGGTCTAATGACAACAGCCTCCAGAAGGCAAAAAAAGACTTGAGGGCCACTGCCGGCTGACACGTTTCTAAGGGATACCACCTCCTTCTTCCTCGGATATCCCTTCGAAACACCAAAGATAATGCACAAGGCTGGAGCGCCATCTTTTTCTCCATATCCCTATCATTAAGGGCAGCAAGGCCTGAGGCACTAACCATTACAAACTATAGTCCATCTGATTAACACACTTATGCACGAGAGTATTTGTTTTCTACCATCTGCCAATGAACTCTGACCAGCTTTCCCTTTCCTAGCTGAAAAAAAGCATCCCCACAACATGATGCTGCCACCACCAAGTTTCAGGGTGGTGTGCAGTGTTAGTTTTCCACCGCACATAGCGTTTTGCTTTTAGGCCAAAAAGTTACATTTTGATCTCATCTGACCAGAGCACCTTCTTCCACATGTTTGCTGTGTCCCCCACATGGCTTCTCACAAACTGTAAATGGGACTTCTTATGGTTTTATTTCAACAATGGTCAGATTTCTGGAGTGCAGGACGAATAATAGTTGTCCTGTGGAATATTTTTTTTTTATATAACCTAACCCTGCTTTAAAGTGATACTAAAGGATAGTTTTTTTTTTCTTAAACAGGCATGTCATACTCACCTCCACTGTGCAGCTCGTTTTTGCCCCCGACCCGTAGTGACCCCGAACACCGTCCTCTGGGGTCCCTCGGCGGCTCCTTCCAGCATCAGATAACCCCCTAGGAGAAGCACTCTCCCGTGGGGGTTACCTTGCAGGCGCGCTCCCGAGGCATTCATTCGGCATCCATAGAAGCTGAATGTATGACTCGGCCCCGCCTCCAAGCGCGTCATTGGATTTGATCGACAGCAGCGGGAGCCAATGGCTGTGCTATCAATCTATCCAATCAAGAGCCGGGACCCCATGGAGAGAGGTAGAGGCCGTCCCTGCTGAGCTACTTCCACGGCTCAGGTAAGTAAACCAGGGGGGGGGGGGCTGTGTTGCCGGTGACTGGCAGAAGTTATTTCACTTCTCAACTTTATCCCTGACCTGTCCGGCATGTTTCTTGGCCTTCATGATTCTGTTTGTTCACCAAGGTTCTCTAACAAAACCTCTGAGGGCTTTACAGAACTGCTGTATTTATACTGAGATTTAATTACACACAGGTGGACTCTATTTACTGTTTAGGTGACTTCTAAAGGCAATTGGTTCCACTAGATTTTAGTTAGGGGTATCAGAGTTAAGGGGCTGAATACAAATGCACACCATACTTTTCAGACAGTTGTAAAAAATGTTGAAAGCCATTTATCATTTTCCTTCACAATTATGTGCCACTTTGTGTTTATCAATCCCAATACATTTACGGTCGTAATACGACAAAATGTAGAAAATTTCAAGTAGGAATACTTTTTCAAGACACTGTACTCTTTAGGGTAAAACAAATTTCTATTTCAGTATATGTATAAATTGTTATGGAGTACCTCACTCTCTCTTTGGAGTCTCCAAAGGTTTCCTTTACATTGGAGAACTCTGGATAATAGGATGCTGGAGGAGAAATAACCTCAAGGACACCAGACTGGATTTCACGGGGAAAGCTGCAAAGTAAAGACACAAAATTAATATTTGATGTTTCAAGGATGCGTGGATGGAACACACACACACACAGGTGAATATTTTAGGGGCAAACAAAGCTAGGTTTACAGATGTTAAGACTGATAAATAAGGCCTTGACCACCTATTAAAATCTCAGCCTATTTAATAAAATATCAGTTTGCTTGCTTATAGTAATGAGGTGTATGATAAAGCTTTGTACATGCTATTTTTGTGTTTTAAACATGAAAGCTCTAGTAATAGTAATGGTTTCAAAGTCATTTCGAATTACTTGTAGCAACGTGAATGGAGATTCCATCATCAATTCAGAATGTGGCTTTGTACGCAAATATCATAAACAAGAACCAATATGGTCATGATCTTTAGTGGTTGCTCTCCGTTAGATGTTGAGCTGTGTGTACCTGCTGTCAGTTTACCATCAGTATATTCTCTGATTTTAGTTAATTTTACTTTTCGTCCACTGATCATTTTACCCCAGTCAAATCTGTACTGGTCTTTAAAAGAAAAATGGATTCAGATAAACGGTCTACAACAGAAGACTTCATTCACCAAGATGAATGTTTTTTTTGTTTTTTTTAACTCCGCCTTAGTGAATTTTAGTTATTTGCATGAAGAGAGTACCGGTATTCAAAAAGACACTGCTATGTTGCCTATGCAGAGCAAGGCGATTTTGTTTCTGCATAGGGCATTCCCTGACCTATAAATTCAGGTTACCTGTGCTCCATTGCAGCTTCTTGCAACTGCATAATCGGTTTTACCAGTGACCAAGGATTGTCTGCTAGGTTTAGTCCCTGTCAGAGAAGCAGTTCCAAATACCCCTATATCAAGAAGTGCTGCGTATTCACACTGGCTGCAGATGATTAAAGAAGCTGTGAGAGTGCAGGCAAAGCAAATAAAAAAAGTCGTTGGGGGAAACCCTATGCAGAAACTAGATCCGTTTGCCCTGTTTGGACAAGGTGACTGTCTTGCTGTTAATTGCCTTATTTTTAATGAATTGTATGCTCTCATTTTATCACTACCTCAAAAAAAAAAAAAAATAATTCTGCTCTCCCCGAACACATGACTGAAACTCAGGTGACACCAGTCTATGGTTTACGAGGCATTAAAGTATCTCTTAAATGCCTGTGCAGCAAATTTATCCGATTTTGAAAATCTGAAAAATCCATTTCCATCCATTCTCTCAAAAAAAAAAATAATCCAATTCTAGAAAAGCTTAAAATCTGCAAAGTGCTCTCTCCAAACCCATATATTGTATATCAAATAATCTATACTTTGCTCATTTGTGGAGATATTGAAATGTGTAATTCCTGTGATGTCATCACAGAATGTCCTGCAGACTAATCACTACTGGGAGCTGGTTGGAGGGCTCATGTTCATGTAGGTGACCATGGCAAGGCCAACCCCCATGAGCCTACATGAGTGGGAGTTGCTGCTGGTGTAGGTGGGTACATCGGCCACTGCATGTTTGGCAACAGAGGAACACAGAAGTACCCTGTCATTACTGCAGCATCAATCTGGGCAGCAGAACTGATGCACTGGGGCCTTGTCCAGGACAGAGTATCCTGAGAGGTTAGGCAACAAGCAACTGCAGGATTCTGGTCACTCTAGTAGTTCAGAGATGACTGTGGATTAGGGTGACCACATTTCCAAATTACCATTTAGGGACAAAAATCAGCTTGTGCTGTAACGAATCACAGCAAAGTGATTGGACACAAGAGGCGCTCCTCCAGGCATTCCCGACCAGAACAAGTACTGTCAGTGAGTAAAGCGGTGATGTGGTGACCTTTTTTGGAGGCATCAGATTGGCCTGGGGGGTGTCTGTGTCAGTTTCATTCCGGGACACTGTATTGTCCTGAAATGAATGTGCCCGGGACCAATGTTGTTTATCTTCCTTTAAAAAAGTAATTAGTTACAATTACAAGTTACTTGTCCGAAAAAGTAATGGAGTTAGTGACTCAGTTACTTTATTGGCAAAGTAACTAGTTACTCGGCAAAGTAACCAAGATTTTTTGTTTTTATATTCTACAATGCAATTACGTTCTATAACATCTTTAATATCAAAGATGTTTATATTAACTGATTGAAGAATAAAAACACTATATACAGTATTTTAGAACATTTCGTACTGTGTACAATTATTAATATCATCATCACACTCCACCTGCCCAGGCAGCAATACTGTACAATATAGATTCAGTGTGCAGTGTGAGTGACACTGCTGCAGTGCACACTGAATCTATATTGAACAGTATTGCTGCCTGGGCAGGTGGAGTGTGATGATGATATTAATAATTGTACACAGTATTGCATTTGCTGGGCCTGCCATATACTGTACTGTACTATACTGTATAACTGCACTACAAAATTCCTTTACAAATAATGCATATTTTAAAATGTTATTACTAATAAGTTATTACTAGTGCAGTTATACAGTGTCACTCACACTGCACACTGAATCTATATTGTACAATATTGCTGGGCAGGTGAAGTGTGATGATGCTGGGCCTGCCTGGGCTTGTGGAGCGGTCTGGTGGAGTGTCCCGTGTACTGTAAGGGCGTACCCGTTTGCCTCTCCATCCGTGACTGTCATGTTGATGATCTCATCAGTGGGCTCCAACGCCGCTGTTCCATCCGTTCGCATCCGGGCGCTCCCACACACATCTCACTGTCGCCATTCGCCGGGGAGTCCGGGCAGACTCTGCCTCCTCCCGTGACGTAGCTCCCACCCCAAGGTGTCCAGACACAAGTGTCACGTCTGCGGCCGCAGGCGGGAGACTCCAGGGGCGCGTGCATGCGCTGCGCCAGCGCCACCCACCGAGTCAGTCTGACACAGAGACAGTCACATGCCCGTCGGCGACCAATCATTAACTTTGGCATCATGTGATGATGACAATCACCCACCCAATCACAAGTACAATGCAACAATCATGCTCCATCCCGCCGGCCCCGAGTTGAGGGGAACCAAGTTAGAACAGACAGACATTAACCCCTGAGTCCGGACTGCCCCCACCCGCGCCGCACGCTCAATGTAACGTAGTAACATCGCCAATGTAATGGCAACGTCGTTCCCGCTGGGGTAAAAGTAATCAGGTAGATTACTAGTTACCCCTTGGCAGGCAATCGTTACGTAACGTTTATTTAAAAGCCGTTACTTACAACACTGCCCGGGACAGACCTGCAAAATGCGGGACTGTCCCGGGCAATCCGGGACACGTGGTCACCCTAGTGTGGATGAGCAGAGCAGGGCAGGGAGAAGGGCCCTGCACTCTGAGCAGTATGTTATACACTCCTGAGCACTGCACTCAGTATGCAACATTCTTCCAATAACTGTGCTGTGTCAGCTGGGCTGTACGTGGCATATATTCTCAACCACTGAACTCTGTATTGCTGTGCGCTACATACTCCTAATCCAAGTGCTCACTGTCTCAGCAGTTGTGCATGCACAGGAATAAAGTCATCTTGTCACTCAAGCTCTGTGCTAGAATGTGATCTGAGATAGGCAGGTTGAGCTTGCCTTTTCGCATTTTTTTCAACCATATTTAGGGTGCATCATGGGATGTTTTGCATAAATCAAGGGATACTTTTCCCTGCAGCTTTCAGTTTTAGTTTGAATTCAGTGCATCATCCATTCACAGCAGCATTAACCTTAGGGACGCATGGTCAAAAAAATTTGAGGGGTGGGAAAAAACACAGCAAACCAAGCTTCACCCCGAAAAAAACAAGAGTTCCTCAACGGAGGAACTTCAACCTTAAATGGCCACCTGTAAAACCTTGCGGCCAAAGGAGGCATCCGAAGATGCACTCACATCCACTTTGTAAAACTTTAAGAAGGTGTGGATTGATGACCAGGTCATTGCCTTACACACCTGTAAAACAGACGCTTGATGGCGGAAAGCCCAAGAGGCACCAATCGCCCTGGTTGAATGCGCCGTAACCAGAAAGGGAGGTGCCTGTCCCTTTAGGGAATAGGCCTGGAGAACGACCTGTCTGATCCACCTAGCAATGGTGGCCGACGAGACCGCCAGACCCTTCTTAGGACCAGTCACGACACGATGCCGGCCATCTTGGAAAGGATTTTGGCCTCTAGTGACTAGAATAACGGCACAAATCCTCTCAGCACACTTCCTAAGGGACGGCACAGCGCAGGCAGCGTTTGCAGCTTCTCAGCAGCACTACAGCCTGGTCGGGTGGTGAGTCCTCTGGGGGGTCCCCTGCTCTCTGTTGCGGCCAGGAGGGTGACCTGTGGGTCTTGCCTTGCAGTACTAGGGTGGCATTTACAGTGGGTGAGCATGGCGTCCGAACCGGAGGCTTCTTCCCCAGGCATGCCAGAGTTAACCCTTGGTGCCCCTGTTCCTGCGGCCTGGTGGATGCTATGACGGCAGTCCTTGAGGGGTTGTTGCCAGGATTGAAGCGGCAAGTGGCCAGAAGGGGGGTAAAAAGCGTCCCCTCCCTACGACTTCTTCTGGGGATGTCTCTGACATGGAATCAGGCCCTGCTACTGCGTCTGGCCCGGGTTCCGTCATGTTAGATGATGCAGGCTTAGCCCACATGGACAGTGAGGATGGCTCTGCTTCAGGGTCAGCACATAAGGCATTTGTTGGAGCTCTTATCACTGCGGTGCGGGATTTTCAGAAACTTGAGGATTCGGCGGAGGCATCAGACCTAAAGATAGTTTCTCTCTTGTCCACCAAACAGATTTTTTCCTTCCAACCTCCAGCTTCACCCGGAACGTCGGGAGGCCCTGTCAGGGGCTGTTCAGGATCTGCTGGTCAGGAGAGTGATTGTACCCCCTCCCTCGACAGAACGGTTTCAGAGGTTTTAATCCAATCTGTTTGTAGTCCCCAAGAAGGATGGGTCCGTCCAATCCTGGACCTCAAGACCCTCATCTGTTTTGTCAAAGTACAAAAGTTCAGGATGGAGTCGATTCGCTCGGTAGTGGCAGGTCAATGCTGCTGTGTCTGTCCATGAACGGAAGAGAAAACAACATATTCCATCTGCCACCACAGCACAAATCTCAACAGAGCACAAGAGTGATGGCAATTCAAAGCAAATATATTATACTCGCTGGCAATTGCTTACTTTCTCCAGCCCTATAACAGACCTCCAGTACAGACCTGGGGCTCGGGTAAACCATGCAGGAGCTTATGCATTGCATCTGTGATAAACTGGTCCCTTTTGCAAGACTTTGCAGGCTTCAATTCAAAATGGAAAAATTTATTTTTTTATTTTCATAACTTGGTGTATTTTGAAGATTTTGCCTTTTGCCTTTAATTTACAGTTCTTCTTTAACCACTTAAGACCCGGACCAATACGCTGGTAAATGACCCAAGGTGTTTTTGCGATTCGGCACTGCGTCGCTTTAACAGACAATTGCGCGGTTGTGCGACGTGGCTCCCAAACACAATTTGTGTCCTTTTCTTCCCACAAATAGAGCTTTCTTTTGGTGGTATTTGATCACCTCTGCGATTTTTATTTTTTGCGCTATATACAAAAATAGAGCGACATTTTTGAAAAAAAAACACTTTTTTACTTTTTGTTAAAAAAAAATCAAATAAACTAAATTTTAGTCAAACATTTAGGCCAAAATGTATTTAGCCACATGTCTTTAGTAAAAAAAAATCGCGATAAAAAAAAAAATTAGCTACCTAGCGGGAACAGCGACACTAATACAGCGATCAGAAAAATGATCGCTTAGTGACGCTGGCAATAGGGAGTGAAAGGGTTAACTAGGGCGGTGATCAGGGGGTTAAAACTTTATTAGGGGGGGTGGGGGGGCTATCCTGAACCTAACACTAACTGATTTTACACTTGCAGATCGCAAGGGGTTAAGTATGCCTATGTGTGTGTGTGTGTCAGTGTAATGTTGGTGCACACTAACTGTGAGGTGTTTCTCCCATCGCAGCGGTTGGAAATACCGCTGCGATGGGAGATTACATCACTTCCCCCTTCCTGTGTTTACACAGGAGGAGGAAGTGACACAAAGGGGGAGCGCGCGCATTGGCTGGGAGCGATCGCGGGGGGGCGGGTAAACACCGACATCCGCCCGCTCGTCCCGGATCGCTCCCGGAGCCAGGGGGACCCCCGCACGCCGCGGAGGGGGTCCCGATGGGACCCCCGAACCGCACGAAGGCGGGGACGTAAATTTACGCCCTTGTGCCTGTACGAGCCATTCTGTGGCCGTATATGTGCGTGCGGGGGTCCTTAAGTGGTTAACCACTTCAACCCCTTAAGTCATACCCATGCTTCCTCAGGTTGAAGTGGTTATACCGGGATGATGCTTGCATTTGCAGGAATCAACCCAGTACCAAAATTTTCAGCAGACGACGGGTACATCCGTACCCGCATCCCCTCTATAATGTAATAAACCGAAAGCGACGAGGATTTCGTCACTTTCGTCTTTGGTTTCACGTTTACCGACATGTAAAACAGCAGATCAAACCAATCTCAGTTTGATCAGATGCTTTCAGGCAAAAGGTGATATCTGGAGTCAAAAATCTTCTTTTATATTTTATCCCTCAAAAAAAATTAAAAAAAAGGTCATTATGTTGTGTTTTTGTGCACTAAATTTCATTACAGTGTATGTTCTACAAAAAAATTAAAAAAGGATGCAAATATTGTGCGACATAAAATATTGCAACAATTACCATCTTATTCTTCAAGGTTTCTGGTTTAAAAATGTTTTTTAAAGTGGTTGTTCAGCTACTTTCACATCTTCATACCATTCCCTCTGTTCCAATTCTGTGTCCCCGTGTGAGTGATTTATAAAGAACAGCCTGCTATACCCCATTTCAGAGCTCTTCTCAGCAATCACATGATCGGCTGGCTTTCTTTTTTCCCTGTTTGATGGATGCAGCGGGCGGGGCAGAGATTCCCAGCTGAGATCACTCAGAGGAGAGGAGAGAAAGCCAGTCCATCATTGAGAAGAGCTGTAAAATGAGGTATAGCAGTCTTTTTTTTATTTGTATTAATCATTCACAAAGGGGCACACAGGATTAGAACACAGAGGGGATGGTATGAAGATGTGAAAGTTATTTGAGCAGCAGGAGTTGAGGGGGCAGGCACTATCAAAAGCTGACAAGCAGAGAGGGGAGGGGGAGAGAGCACAGAGAAGACAGCAGGCTGGGTATGATGGAGGCATGTCTGGATGACTCCGGTGTCAGGGCTCAGCAGTCCTGATATATCGGAGTCAGCGTAAAGGGGGGAGGGTATAGCTAGGCAGGATCAACCAGGTGTTAGAGTGGGTCAAATGACACAGCACAAGCACAGTGCTGTATAAAATGTTTTACGGTAACAGGATCTTTATTTTTTTGGTGTTAAACGCTTTAATGTTTGAGAGGGGTTCCAATTAATTTTCTAGCAAAAAAATGCTGATTTGTAAATCTATATGAGAATAAAAAAAAAAAAAAAAAAAAAAAAACAGTAAAGTTAGCCCAATTTTCTTGTATAATGTGAAAGATGATGTCACGCCAAGTAAATAGATACCCAACATGTCACGCTATAAAATTGCTCATGGAATGGCGCCAAACTTCGGTACTTAAAAATCTCCATAGATTTTCGCTTACACGTTGCTTACATTTTTTTACAGGTTACCAGTTTAGAGTTACAGAGGAGGTCTAGTGCTAGAATTGTCGCTCGCGCTCTAACGCAGGTGGCGATACCTCACATGTGTGGTATGAACAGCGTTTACATATGTGGGCAGGACTTGTGTGTGTGTTCGCTTCTGAGTGCAAGCTAACGGAAACTGGCGTTTTACATTTTTTTTACATTATTTTTATACTTTTTTTTTTTTTTTTTTTATTATGACTTTTATTCCTATTACAAGGAGTGTAAACATCCCTTGTAATAGGAATCTATTGTGACAGGTCCTTTTTATGGAGAGATGCAGGGTCAATAAGACAGGAGATAGAGAAAAAAAATTCACTGATCTCATGCTTACTAGACGTGATCGCGGCTTTATTTACATACAGGGCCCAGGTGTGACGTCATAACGTCGCGCCTTGGCCTCTGACGGTCATAGAGATAACTGGTGAGCTTTAACTGTTGTGCTGACTTAGGCCTGGTTCCCACTGGTGTAACATATGCTCCGACTTTGGGCGCACATGTTGCATGACGTGTATAAACCAATAGTTCCCCTATGAGAGCTATCTTACCTGGTCCGACACCAGTCGGTCCAACTTTGAAAAAAGGTTCCCGCACTACTTTGGTCTGACTTCAGCCCATTCAATATTATTAAAGTGTAATCATCATCTAAATGATCTGACTTTGGCTGGCAACTTGTGGTCTCTGAGGATTTTGAAGGGGAACCTCATGGCATAATAAAATATGCATGTGGTCCCCCCCCAAATTCATACCGGACCCATGCAGCCTGGCAGTTCAGGAAGTTGGGGGCGGGGGGTTGGTTGGGCGAGCAAACAGTAGTTTTCTTTTTAGGATAAAGGCTTTACATAACTAAGCAGAAGCTGATCATTTTATTCACCCCTGCCAGTGTTAAAGGGGGTTGTAAAGGTTTGTTTTTTATTTTCTAAATAGGTTCCTTTAAGCTAGTGCATTGTTGGTTCACTTACCTTTTCCTTCGATTTTCCTTCTAAATGTTTTTTTTTCTTTGTCTGAATTTCTCACTTCCTGTTCCTCCTCAGTAAGCTGTTCTAAATGACTTTCCACCACTTGGATGATGGTGGAAAGCTCACAGGAAGTGAGAAATTCAAACAAAAGAAAAAAAAACATTTAGACGGGAAATGGAAGGAAACGGTAAGTGAACCAACAATGCACCAGCTTAAAGGGGTGTTCCAGCCAAAAAGTGTAGCTGCTGGCTTTTAATAAACACTCACTTACCTGCTCCTGCATTCCAGCAACGCGCCGACCGGGGCTCCGCTCCTCTCCCCCCCTCCCCAGCCGGCGTCTCCATCCCGACTGTGGGCACCCAGCCGTGACAGTCTTCGGCTTCACGGCCGGGCACCCCGCTGCGCATGCGCGCGCAGCTCGCCGCCGATTGGAGAGGCGATCGCATGGGACCTGTCATGTGTCCCATGTGATCACCTACAGGGAGGGGCTGGTGTAGGCGATTAAGCTTAATCGCCTAACCAGCCCCTCGGCGGAAGCAGGAAGTGGGACAGGAAGTCCCACTCCTACTGAAGCCCCCACTCCCCCCCCAAAAAAAATGACATGCCAAATGTGGCATGTAAGGGGGAGGGGATTAAACAAAAGTTAATTTTTAGGGTGGAACTCCTCTTTAAAGGGAACCAATTTAGAAAATAAAAGACAAACCTTTATAATCAGTTTAAGTGATTTGTCTCATTTATGTAAACTGATACATTCTGCTAGAGATTTTGTGCCTTGAAAAAACAACCGACCTCTGCTGGCTCGATTACCATATAAAAAAATAGGAAACTAACACAATCATCACATCTAAGAAATGGTAAGCTGCAATTAAATAAAATATGTTTGCTTCTGGGTTTAATACTACTTTAAGCATGGCGCCATTTACAATTATTTAAATCAATTCTCCTGAATTAAAAAATATTAGTTTTTAAAAATATGTAAAACCCCATGTGACTACACAAATTTACCAATGAAATCTACAAGCTGATCAGCAATCATTACTAATCGCGGTTCTCTATATTCCCCCTCAAGTACAATTATCCAAGTCAAAATGATGTTCTTACCTGTCTTTTATACTACTTGTAACATCATTTACATACTGGGCATTCACCTGAAATAAGGCAAAAACATGGTGTTATTTTATTTGCCACCAGTCATTAATTCTTGGAAAGTAATATACACAAAATTCTCCTGAGCTTCCTAGCCATTACCATTTCACTATTAAGTGCCCTGCATGCACAAGAAGCATCAGAGAATTTCTGCTCCTTCAATGTCCAATCACAGGCTGAGTGCAAGAACTTAACAAGGCTGCATCTCTTACTATGCTAACTAGCAGGGCTGTGTACATTTCTGGGCTGTGTGGACAGAAATACAGATATTTTGTTAGGTACATGTTATCATATATAGTATATATTTTAACTGTATTTCAAGCTTTGAAGGTTCACAAAGGAGCCTGCTAGAGGATCCATGCCTGAGTGTGGCTATAATTAGCAAACATTGTGACGGATTCCAGGATGAAACCTATTTATTTATTTTTTTGTATATTTTATCATTTTCACATAGGTTAGGATCACAATCACTGATTTCCAGCTGCACTGAGACTCAATTATCAGTTTGCCTTTTTTTTTTTTTTGGCCACCAAGATTTGGACTACTGCAAAATGACTCGAGAACTTTGAGGATGCCGCTCAGACTGTAGGAATCTCAATCAATAAAGCCAACCATTGTGAGTAAAGGCTAGGATGGAGCTTGTCCCGACTCAAGACAATATGTAAATTGCTTTCTGTGTACATTGCTAACCGCATATCTCTGCATACTTCAGGTAAGTAACAGCCTCAGCCCATGCTCCAACCAGGCCATGCCCCCAAAGCATTTCACTTCACCTGCAGAATTTAATCATAGAGATACTTATGATTAAGCTCCAGGGGTGGAGTGAAATTAGTTGGGGGCCTGGCCTGGCCTGGCTAGAGCCCGGGCTGAGGCTGTTACACTTACATACCTGAGGTTTGCAGAGATGTGCAGTTCACATGGACATATTCTTCCCCGTCCATATGAAAAACCACAACCTCCGGTTATCCCTTACCTCTGCTATAAACACTACGACAACACAATCATCTTTTTCGCTTGCAGACATTTCTGAGAAGACGGAGCTCAACGTGTCCAACAAGTAACTCTGTTTGTTTCTCTTCACAGTTGGGATCCCAATCACAATGGACACTATTTAGAGAAACAAAAAAATAAAATAAAAATATGCATATTAAGAGTGCGTAAAGCTTTACATAATATATATTACGTAAGTTAGCTGTGAAGACACCTTAAAAATGGCACCTGTGAAGACAGTAACATGATAACTATCAAATTGTATTTATAGGGGCTGACAATTGGTGCTGCATTCTGATCTTGCAGCCAATCCTACCTAGAGTGTGTCAATTACCTGAAAAAAGTTTGCTGGACAGGTGTTGAGACCTAGGATTTCGAAAAGCTTGCACTTTTAAAAACAATGGTCCTGACGCAAAATGCCAGAGATTTAGGAATGAAACGGGAGACTTAATACACATGGTTTGGAGGTGCCCAAAGCTATATCGGTATTGGAAAAAAATAGTAGAGAGGATAAATAATGTGTTTGGGACATCTCTGCAGCCAGATGTCAAGACATGTGTACTGGGTCTCTTGGGGGGTAGGGGAATGTCAGGTAACACACTGAAGGCATTTATTAGGTGTTTGTTCCAAGAAAGGAAACTCATCGCACAGAGATGGCAATAGAAAAGAACCACCAACAGGTAAAGAATGGAGTAAGGCGATAGACGATATGGTTATGAAAGAGGAATTTATATACACTAAGAGGGGAAACAAAAATAAATTCAAAAGTATGTGGAAACAATGGACAGAAGTGGAGGAATGTTCAAGGGTTGGTGATGGGTAAGTAAGGAAGGGGTATGGATGTGGGGAAAGGGAGAACGAAAGTGACGTATGACTGGATAAGGGGCAATGGAGGGAAGGGGTATATGGAGAGTTTCTATTTTCGACAATTGATATATGTATTTCTGCACATAAAAGGAAAATTATTGTAAAAAAAAAAAACTCTGGTCTACAAGGAGAAAACTTCCGGAAATGAAATTAGCTCAATTTTACCAGAATTGGGTCACTAATAAAGGAAAATTAAGTCCTGAGTATTAACTAGCTCCAGTTTCCAAGATACAGCTTGGTAGGTAAATTGGATCTCGTCCAAATTGGTCCAGTATATATGTGTGTATGACTGTGTGTCCCTAGCATGTCAAGATCCTACGGGGTAAAAATGACTGCACCAGCCAAGCAGACACTGGCTGGAAAAAAGCGCCCAGAGGCGATTCAGTTCGCATGCGTTGCGCTATACAAGTCATTCATTCATTCACAGCTTCAAGTCAAAATGGCATCAAAATAATCCAAAATATGATGGGGATGTGCGATTATGCTCCATAACTTTTCTGCAAAATGTGATACATTTATGACTGGCGTGGCACCATTCTCATTGTATCTTTTTATTGATACCAAACACATAATTTTCCATTGATTTATTGCTGTAACATTTTCATGCTCCCGCCACACCATTGTGACTGCGAAAGGCAGAGAAGTTGCACAAATAATGCAACAATTATTAGAGGCCCCAACTCTTGTCCTGATCCCCTATTTTGCATCCAAAATTTGGTGGTATGCCTATTTACCACCGCGGTTATACTGCATTTTTGAGATGCAAAATAACCTTGCCACAAATGTAGCAGAAGAAAAGGGGTAGTTTTATGGCATTTTTATTAATATTTTTTTTTACTAGTAATGGCGGTGATCAGCGTTTTTTTTCGGTACTGCGATATTATGGCGGACACATCGGACACTTTTGACACATTTTTGGGACCATTGGCATTTTTATAGCGATCAATGCTATAAAAATGCATTGGATTACTATAAAAATGCCATTGGCAGTGAAGGGGTTAACACTAGGGGGCAGGGAAGGAGTTAAGTGTGTTCCTATTTGTGTTCTAACTGTATGGGGGGGTGGCCTTACTAAGGGAATTGACGGCGGGCGGTGGGCAAGCAGTTATTTAGACGTTATAAAGGCATCATGATCACCAGACACATGCTTTGTAGGCAATTATACTTATCTGTGTATAAACCTATTATGTAATATCTTGAACATTTTAGCCAACCAGCGCCTTTATCTAATTCATCCAATCAAAATGTGTAAGAATTAGCACATTTTATGGAGGTCAATAATTTCCCAAAATTTGCAGACCAGTGAAACAAGCAGGTAATGGCAGTACACAAGCAAGCAACCCATACACAAACTAAAAGTAAAAACACCTAATTTTCAAGATTTGCAAATAATGCCATTATTGCCATGTTCCTCTGATGAAGCCACGCTTAATAGGCAGCTCTGAGGACATAGAAATTGATCACATGACCGTGTTTGGAAGGCAACGCTGAGAGTTATAATCGTTGGTGCACAGTATCCTCCATTTTAAGGAGACAGTGACAGGAGATTGAATTGGAACACAGGTATACGTCTACATGTCTGACAGACCATACACAGGAATAGACCACCCACCCCCTGATGCACTGCATGCCTAGCTACTCAGAGGAACCTACAGGAATCCTCAACCATGGGATTCACTGGCAATTGGATAGTCTACAGTTGTTCCCGCTGTGTTTGCCTGTCCGGACTACCTGGATTGTTTCTCCATGCCTTTCCCTGCATATAGGTATATGGCTCAACATGGAAATTCCCTGCTCACTGTACTTATAAAGGACAATCTCCTGTACTGAATTAGCTGTCCGACACAGTACTGTGGATCTGACCGCATTCATCTAGTAGCCATCAGGGTTTGAAGGATGTCCTCTGGGATTCAACGTAAAGACAGCAGTGCAACTGGAAAGCTGGCCATTCACTTATCGAAATTTGACGGCTTATTGTGGTCGTCCCTGTTCAACAGAAGTCAATTGCTTGGATTGACTTCTGATGAATGTAGAAGCTGGAAAACTTCTCGATCAGCATATTCTGCCACTGTCAAAAGTCAAAGTTTTGAGGGAAGGGGAGTAATGAAATTCCTCTTTCCACCTTATTTAAGGCCCCTTCCACACGAGGCTATGGAGTCCGCCTGCTCCCGCCAGCTCAGCGGAGGAGATCAGTCCATTGATCTCTGCTGAGCTGTTGGATGACAAGCTCCTCTCTGCTCACTGGGCATCGCTTTATCCTATGGAGAGATCGGACGAAAAAGGGCAGCATGTCCGTTTTCATTAGATCTCACCCGATCCGCCATGGACGGATGGGGATGTATCCCCATATGTCTGTTTTTAGCGGATCTGATCGGGTTGGATGTCAGCGGACATGTCTCTGCTGACATCCAGCGCTCCATAGAGATGCATGGAGCAGCCGTTCAGGTCCGCCGTCAAAACTGACAGGTGTATAAAAGGAATCTTATTATTTTTTTTTGTTTAGTACATTTACATACATACATACATATAGGGCTACAACTAACAATTATTTTCAGAATCGATTAGTTGGCCGATTATTGTTATGATTAATCGGATAATAGCCTAAAAAAAAAATTTTTGGGCCAATTTGTTGTTGGGCAAGTTACAAAACACAAATTGCCGCAAAAACACATTACATGTTTTTCTGCAGCTTCTCCATTGAAGTATATTGAACCAAAAAAAAACAAAATAGCACCGTTTTTGTTAAAAAGTCCTTGCCCTTTCCAAATAGGCAGCAGCTAAAAAAAATCATGGATATGAACGTGTCTTCATGTAAATGAACTGTAGTGTTTTTCTGCAAAAAGCACCAAAAAACAGAGGTGTGACCCAGGCCTGAGATGTTTAGTAACATAATGGGGCTAAAAAAACACAAAGAGTAGTACAAAAAGAGCAAATAATCGCTACTGTAAGGGGTTCATTTTTTTATTGTGGGACAGCAAAAAAAGGATTTTTAATAAACAGCTTACCTGTAAAATCCTTTTCTTGAAGTACATCACGGGACACAGAGCGCATAGCCATTACACTTGGGTTATATGGGTACCTTCAGGTGTGGACACTGGTGTAATCAATTTCACAGGAAGTTTCCTCCCTATATAACCCCCTCCCACTGGGAGTGCTTCAGTTTTGTAGCAAGCAATTCTCCCGAGGTTACACAATGTTCCCCAAAAGAGGGGTGGGAGCTCTGTGTCCCGTGATGTACTTCAAGAAAAGGATTTTACAGGTAAGCTGTTTATTAAAAATTATTTTTTCTTTATCGTACATCACGGGACACAGAGCGCATAGCCATTACACTTGGGATGTCCTAAAGCAATGCTCTATGAAGGGAGGGAGACCATAAGGCCAAGAATAGCCAAATAAAAACATTGTCAGGAGAAAAAATAGCTCCACCAACAGAAAAACAAGGGGGCGTGAACCGGGCCAGAGGATTCTATACTGCTGCCCGTAGGACCGCCTGCCCAAAAGCTGCGTCCGTACCCTTTGCAACGTCCAACTTATAAAATTTAGTAAACGTATGTACGGAAGACCAGGTTGCCGCCTTGCAAACCTGTGCCATAGAGATCTGATGGTGTGCCGCCCAGGAGGCACTCATGGCCCTCGTAGAATGGGCTTTAACTGATAAGGGAGGTGGAACGCGCTTCAGACCATATGCCTGAAAAATCAGCTGCTTAATCCACCTAGCCAAGGAAGACTTGGCAGCTGGCTGACCCTTCTTGGGGCCATCCGGAAGAACAAAAAGCACATCTGTTTTCCGAATCTTCTCTGTAGCCTTGAGATAGACCCTCATGGCTCGAACCACGTCCAAAGTATGAAGCCGTCTTTCCTCTCTGGACTGGGGAGTAGGAAAGAAGGATGGTAGGACTAGGTCCTGATTCAAGTGAAAACTGGATATGACCTTAGGAAGGAAAGAAGGTTGAGGCCGCAGAACCACTCTGTCCTTATGCAGAATAAGGTATGGCTCCCTGCATGACAAGGCTGCCAGCTCGGAAACCCTTCTGGCTGAAGCCATAGCCACCAAGAAAACCAACTTTCGGGTTAGTAGCACAAGAGGGATTTCTGTCAGAGGTTCAAACGGCTGCCTTTGTAAAGCTGACAAGACCAGATTTAAATTCCAGGGGCAGAGGGGAGCTCCAATAGGGGGATTCACATGCAAGACCCCCTGCAAGAAGGTTTTCCTAAGCGAATGGGCGGCCAAGGGTCTTTGAAACCATATTGATAAAGCCGACACCTGCCCCTTTAGAGTACTAAGAGCCAACCCTTTGTCAACGCCAACCTGGAGGAATCGCAAGATCCTGTCAATAAAAAACTTTCGAGGATGACATTTTTGAGACTCGCACCACTCCACATAGGTTCTCCAGACTCTGTAATAAATATTTCTGGAGACCGGTTTCCTAGCCTGAATCAACGTAGATATGACCTGATCTGAGAGGCCTCTGCCCTTAAGAATTCAGCCGCCAAGCCGTCAAATTTAGCTGCTGTGAAGCAGGATGGCAGATTGGGCCCTGAGACAGCAGATCTGGGCGCAGGGGGAGCGGCCACGGCGCCCCGACTGATATCTTCACGATGAGTGCGTACCAAGCCCTCCTGGGCCAGGCTGGGGCCACCAGGATCACAGGCCTGCGCTCCACCCGGATCCTCCGTAGAAGGCGGGGAATCATCTGCAGTGGAGGGAACGCATACAGAAGAGAAAACTGGTGCCAAGGACAAACCAAGGCATCGGTCCCGTAGGCCGAGGGATCCCTGGCTCGGGATATGAATTTGTCCAACTTTTTGTTGGATCTCGTTGCCATAATGTCCACATCTGGGACTCCGAATCTTTGGCAAATCTCTTGGAATACCTGGGGGTGAAGAGACCATTCCCCCGGGAGCAACTGTTGACGACTCAAAAAATCTGCTTGAGAATTGTCTATCCCTGGGATGAACACCGCCGAGATGCAGGGTACATGGGCTTCGGCCCATGAGAAAATCAGGTTTACTTCTCTTTGGGCTGCTGGGCTCTTCGTGCCCCCCTGGTGGTTTATGTATGCCACCGCAGTGGCGTTGTCGGACTGTATCCTTACTGGCAGACCCTGAAGGGGGAGAGTCCAGGCGATCAGGGCCAGCCGAGCAGCTCTGATCTCCAAGATATTGATGGGAAGCAGTTTTTCTGCCTCCGACCACAGCCCTTGCTGGGTCTGTTCTTCTAGAACTGCCCCCCCAACCTGACAGGCTGGCATCCGTGGATACTATCTTCCACGTGATGGGGCAAAAGGATTTCCCTTTTGACAAATTTTGAGAGACCAGCCACCAAGACAGGCTGCGCCGGACCTTCGGGAAGAGCACTAACGGACGATCTAACGCCTGAATGGACTTGTTCCAAGCAGAGAGAATGGCTGCCTGAAGATATCTGGTATGGATCTGGGCGTAGGGCACAGTCTCGAAGGCGGCCACCATCTTCCCCAGCAGTCGCATACATAGGCGAATAGTCGGCCTCTTCTTGCCTAAGATCACTTGAACTGCTTGAGCTATTGATCTGATCTTTGCTTGAGGTAAAATTATCCTCTGGCAGTCTGTATCTAGCCGAAGGCCTAGATATTCCAACTGCTTTGTGGGTTTCAATACCGATTTTTCTAGGTTTACAATCCACCCGAATTCCTCTAGATGCTGAACTGTGCGACCTACTGCCTGATTGAGGTTGGAAGCTGAGCTGTCGATAACCAGAAGATCGTCCAAGTATGCCAAGACTAAAATGCCTTCTGTCCTCAGGACGGCTAGCACCGGGGCTAACACCTTTGTGAATACCCGCAGAGCTGTTGCCAACCCGAAAGGGAGGGCTACGAACTGGTAATGGCGGTGATCTATCATAAAACGAAGAAACCTGTGATGTGCCGGGTAGATCGGCACGTGCAGATACTCATCTTTTATGTCTATAGATGCTAGCAAGTCGTCTTGATGTAGGCTGGCTGCCACCGAACGTATGGACTCCATACGAAAGGTCTGAATGTTTAGAAAGCGATTTAGGCGTTTGAGGTCCAAGATAGGCCTGACGTCGCCATTGGGCTTTGGTATTATGAAAAGGTTGGAGTAGAATCCCAGACCCCATTCCTGGGTTGGTACTTCTACAATTACCCCTTGGAGCAAGAGACGATCCAATGCTTTTACAAGAGAGGCCCTCTTTAATGGGTTGCTTGGAAGACTTGACCCCTGAAAATGAGGAGGGGGGACTTCCCGAAACTCTAGCTTGTAGCCCGTGGTTACCACGGATCTTACCCAAGAGTCGGGAATTCTGGCCTTCCACACTTCGGAGAAAAACCGAAGCCTTCCCCCCACCCAAGAGAGTGGGGGCGCCCCTTCATGAATCTGACTTGAGGACTGGTTTAACCGGCTTGCGAGACCATGGCCTCTTGCCTGTCGTGGCTTGTCCTTGTGGGCGGCTATTAAATGCTGAATGCCCGGGAGGCCGTCGATACTGACGAGAAGTTGAAGGGGCCGAGCCTACGAAGGCCTGTCGCTTAAATGCAGGCCCACGCGATCTTTTCTTGACAGGCAAGAAAGAACTTTTACCACTTGATATGGTCTGGATATATTTATCTAGGTCTTCACCGAATAGTCTCCCACCATGAAAGGGAAATCCTGCTAAAAGCTTTTTGCAGGGTGCTTCTGCTGACCAGTTTTTTAGCCACAAAAGGCGACGCATATGAACCAACAGCAGAGATAAACGGGACGCCTGTTGAACGGAGTCCTTAATAGCATCTACTGCAAAGCAGAGAGCTCTTGGGAGGTCAGCCAATTCACGAGCTTGCTGAGCCGGTATGTCCCTTAATATCTGTTTAGTCTGATCCTTTAAAGCCTGACAAACGCCAATGGCTGCCACTGCTGGCTGAACCACGGTACCTACTGTGGTAAAAGAAGCCTTCAGTAGGGTCTCCAATTTTTTGTCGACTGGATCTTTAAACACCTGGACATTTTCCACCGGACAGGTCAGGGATTTATTTACGCAGGAAATGGCTGCGTCCACGGTAGGGAGTGCCCATTTCTTTGCAAATTCTTCTTCCATAGGATAGAGAATGGTGAACCTTTTAGGAGGGATAAAAATCCTATCAGGTCGAGCCCAATCCTGAAAAATCACGCTCTCCAGAAGGGGGTGAACCGGGAAAGACGCACCACTCAATGGTGCCTTCAAGGAACCTAAAGAGGATACCGCGGGGGCTAATTGTTCTGACACTGGAAGTTTAAAAGCAGTGCGAACCATATCCGTCAGAGACTGGATCCACAGACTCTCTGCTTGAGAAGCCGAAAAAATGTCATCTATAGTGGAATCTTCAATGTCTGACCCGTCAGGACTCCGCTTGATCCCCCTGTGGGTCCAATTCCTCCGAAGAGAGGACCTCTGCATCCGAACACACCGTTCTAGGTGACGGGGATCTAGCCTGTTTGCCACCCGGCAAAGAGCGGGCAATTAAAGCAGTTAACCTTTTCTCTAGCCCACCCAGGGTGGATTCTAGCATTTCTTCTGTAACATAAACGGGAATGGGTTGATTGGGGGCCGCCTCTGCCCCTAGCACCCTCAATGGCTCCTGCACGATGCTGTTCGGTGGTCTATCTGGTGAGGGTGGGACCACTGGAGCCTGGCCCAAATCCTCTGACCCCGTTGGAGACCCCTTTACTTTTTTGGCACCTTTTGCAGCCTTAGCTGGTCCTGATCCCTTGGGAGCCATTGCACAACCTTGAGACACCCCTACAGCCAACACCCAACTGTTGTAGCTAGAAGTGAAACATTAATAATGACAGGCTATGGTAAAAAAAATTCTAAATTTTCATACGCCTGAGAAGGCGGCAATACCGAGGAAAGTCCTGTGAGTATTGCCACACCAATGCCCGTTAGCTGGAGTCCAAGGTTGCACCGACTCAGATACTGCCAGATCTAAGGCTGAGTCCCTTTAAGAAAAAAATCTTTTTTTTTTCTGGTCAGTGTGGACTTAAGTCCAGACCTGAAGATCCACAAACCACCACTGGGTGTCACTGTTAGCCAGAACTGGCTCAGCTGCGCGCTCTATGTCCTCACTCTCCACTGCTCTCAGGAGGGAATGACCAGCCAGGAAATGCTTTTTTGCTTTATCTGAGACCTGACGCTGCTGGCCCGCCCCCCCCCCCCCCCCACGCACGCTGACGCTGTAAAAGGCGGCGCGCACGCGCGAGCGCGCCCCCGCCCCCCCACGCTGAAACCAACATGGAGGAAGCAGAGAGCAGAGGAGAAGCCTGGACCAGCGCTAGTAACACAGACACCCGGTAAGCCACTAATCTTTGTAGTGCACACATAGAGGAAGCTGTCCCCCTAGGCTTCCTAGGAAACAGGAGTTTTGTCAGCACTTCCTCTCTATACACGTGGGGCTGCAGTATCATGCTAACAGGCAAATCTGGGGGGAGTAGCAAAATACATATCTTTAAAAGCATATATATATCTACATGTTATCTGGGTAAACATTAGTACATCCCATCCTGCCTCAAAAGACATAGTGGAGATAGTGGCTGATGCACAAGCATACCATTAGCCAACCCAGAACCCCCAGGGGGATACCTACTGTCGAACCAAGTCCCGCAGGTTCCCTCTTACCTGCTCCACGCCGCAGGGTATTGCAAAATGCAAAAGGCCCAGCCTTCCCCCATCTCCGTGGGTATTGTCTTGGACCTTCAGGGACCGGGGTCCTGTGTTAAGGAACCCACACCCCTGGACCTATATAGCATCCTGGCATCAGTAGCGTTTAGTTCTTGGAAGAGACTAAGGCACTGGAGCCCAGAATCCAGCCCTCCAAGGAGAGGCATTATAGGCAAAACCCCACTCCAGCAGGGCCCGGGTACCGTACACCTTGGCTTTGAAGCACTTCGGACGGATCCGGCTAGCTATCCTGGGTCCCGAGACCTCCGAGGGACAGCTAGACGTGACCAACACCTAAGACACTGGCAAAAAAACTGAAGCACTCCCAGTGGGAGGGGGTTATATAGGGAGGAAACTTCCTGTGAAATTGATTACACCAGTGTCCACACCTGAAGGTACCCATATAACCCAAGTGTAATGGCTATGCGCTCTGTGTCCCGTGATGTACGATAAAGAAAGTAATATTTAGGAGTAGCGATTTGCTTTTTTGTACTATAAAGGGCTAATTTTATTTTTTTTAACCTCATGTTACTGGCCGATTAATCAATTATGAAAATTGTATAATCGATTAGTTGCCGATTAATCGATTAGTTTTTTCGGCCCTACATACATACACACATGTATTATATATATATATATATATACACACACACACACACACACACACATACGACATTTGAATTGAAAGTTATTAAAAATTACCTTTCCCTTTTCAATCTGCAGAGCTGTACATTTTCTGTAAAATGCAATGCAATATGGCTACCTGGAGGAGTTCTGTACACAGATGGTATATAGAACACCCACAGAAATTGAATTTTTCCGCTTGTGCGATTGGTTCATTGGGCTTTCTCAGAAGTCTGCACCAATATGCAATCAGATTTTGAGCATCCCCTGCAACAAATGTCATTTTTGATGACACTCCCAAAGGGAAATCGCATGTAAAATGGATGCAGAACCTGCAACTTTCCTCAGAGCCATGCAGGTGCAGCAACTGATTTTTATAAAACCACTCCCATTTACATCCACATGGACACAGACAAACAGCCATTTCTTCGGAATAATAAAAATGTAGGAATTTGAATACACCTCACACTATGTTTATTGAGATAACCTGATAACATTTTAACCTTACAAGAAATTACTCAAGTGAAAATCGTACATTATAAACTCCTAAAGCCAAAAACTGACAGCCAGTTTGTGACAAAATGTGTCAGTGTGTATAGTTACAGTACTAAATTCACAGCCCTGCCATCATTTACTCTCACTTTAAAGAGATCTTCAGATTATGTACAACCTGTAGCACTAAATATAATATGATTTCAGTGTGGTCCACCTAAAATGCATAAACACACAGGGATAAAGCGCCGCCACCTGTTAGCCTCAACAGCAAGCAGCATCCACAGCAAATACAAGTTGTGATGGGGTGCAGGTGAGCAATGTCTCTGATGTCCAAGGCTGTTGCGTGTAATGGCCCATACACACGATCCGAATATCGGACGAAAACGATCGTCCGATGATGGATCGTACAATTTTCGGATCGTGTGTACACTACTTTCGACAGCCGATCACGACCGTTCATCCGATATTATTCGATCGGACAAGCTCGAAAATTTTCCTCGTACGATGTCAGATCGTACGATTTTCGTTTAGTCAGTACAGCCGTCGTCCGACAATACAATACAAATACATTACAACACATGACATCACTTCCGATCATTTTTTTCTATCGTATGATAATTTTCATGAGTTTAATAACCTATTTTATTTTACTTGCGATTATTAAGCGAAAAAAGTCGTACGATCCGTCGGCCGATATTCGGATCGCGTGTATGGGCCATAAGCCTGACAAATTTTGGCACCATTGAGTTTAACAGGGGCAGTTAGTGAATCAGTTCAGCACCAAAGGTTCTGCAGAGCAAGGTTCCTAAAGTGTTATACCTTAAGGACCAAAATAAACCTGGTCACTACTGCCCATGCCTAGCCTTGGGTTCTAAAAATGAATCTGCTTAGTGGTCTTATTTTCTACCTTGCCACTTTCTGAATTATTTATTTTTTACTTTCTGCCTCAGCCATCACTCTGCTCATCCACCTTAGAGAGCAGGGGAAGGGGCCTGTTTACTATGCTCCAGTTTATGAATGAGCAGGAGCCTCTCTGTCTGAATGCTTCCTCTGGCCCTCTCTCTGTCTCAAAAGTGAGACTTTGGGGGGCATGTTTAGACCCCTGATATTTCACTAAAGCCCCCTCAACAGGGCAGTTAAAAAACACACACACACACACACACACACTGTAAAAAAAAGTTAAAGGGGTGTTCCAGCCGTGATTTTTTTTTTTTTTTAAAGTCAGCAGCTACTAACAGTGTAGCTGCTGACTTTAAATAAGGACACTTACCTTGTCCTACTTGCCCGCACTGATGGCCCCCCCGATGCCGGTCCTACGATCGCTCCGGGTCCCGCGCCGCCATTCACACTATGGGAAACAGGCAGTGAAGCCGTACGGCTTCACTGCCCATTTCCTACTGCGCCTGCGTGAGTCTCACGCTGGCTTGTGAATGGGCGCGATGCTCTCTGAGAACACACACAGTTCCCAGAAAGCAGCGCGCCCCATTCACAAGCAGAAGAAGCAGAAGAAAGGACACCGCGGTGTGGAAGAGGCAGATTACGGACTTCCGCATAGCAACAGGTATTTCAGGTGAGTATTTTTTTTTTTTTCATGTTTTTTTTTTTTATTTAATTTTTTTAAGTAATAAGGGGAAATGTTGTTTTCCTGGGTGGAACTTTAAATTGTACAAAATAATGAAAAAAAAAAAAACCAACTACCAACACCATCCACTGCCCCACCCCCAAAATGCGATAATAAATAAAAAAACCTGCAACATATAATAATAATAAAAGAAAAATGTAAAAAAAATAAAGGCTCATTCACAAGGGCTGTCTTGCACATACAGTTTCCAGTACCAGCTCATTTGTGTGGCTGAGGACACCTGTTACTCTATGTAGACACAGTGACTGTAAAAACACAGCTGCATGTCCTAATTTGACAAGTGTGCAGACAAATGTCCCCAAATGCACGCTGTCTGTTTGGAGCCATACAGCCGCATCCACGTGTCAATTTAGGACCTGCGGCTGTGTTCATACAGTTGCTGTGTGATTAGAGCATTACATAGGCTGCCTGCACACAGCTCCAGTCACAATAGAAAAAATAATTAAATCAGGGTCGCACTATACAAGACCTAATTTACATATATTTATTAACGCAATACAGATTTATATTTAAGAGTGCGTGGGAATTGTTAGATTTGTGTCTGTTAATGATTTTATTGTATATTATTTCTTGTGGAAAGGAAATGACGGACAAAGAAAATATTTAGAAAACTCATAGAAGAAAAAAAAAAAAAACATAAAAAAAAAAATGCAGGTAAACACACACAAAAATGCAGTTAAACACGACTACATATCAGTTTCTACCTGCATTTTTTAGTCACACAAGTGTGATCCAGACCTTCGTTATATAAAAAAGTATGACAAAATATTTAAATAGAATTTTACTTGTCAAAAAGATACCTGTTCCAAGAATTTGGGTTTAGCATTAGATTAGAATTTCTCACAACCCATAATACAAAATATTGATCTCTTAATTTAGGAGACAAAACTGCACTAAAAATGTCCGAAATAAGACAACATGACACACGTGCAATAGTCCTTAAAAAAAACACAAACTGGAGAAAACATTTCCTCATACTGTACGTTCATTCCTCATTTCACAAGACAGAAGACGAGCAAAGTGCATATTAAAAATGCAGTTCTGACACGCCTAGATCAGGAATTTCCCAATATTACCTACCATTGTTGTCTTTCTACCTTTATTAAATATCCATAACCTGCACAGAGCTACAAGTACAAACTTGTCTCAGCTTCCAGTATACGGTTGTATAACTGCTGCTCATTCAACTTTGATACTGGCAAATGGTACCAGCCATAACCGCTGTTTTTTTCAGAACTTAAAGTCCTATTAACCCCTAGTGTTTTTCTCCGAACTTCCAGCCTCTGTAGAAAAGAGTCAACAGCGAGTTCAGTCTATAGTCAGTCTGTTAGCTTGAGGAGGAGGTGGGGGGGGGGGGGGGGAGTAAAAAAAAACACTGGGGTCTCATTCGGAGTGGCCGAGCAATCTTCTGGGACCTGTGACGTGTCGCAGAAGATTTCAGAGAGGTGGAGAGGATTAGCCTAGGCGACGTGAACGGAAGTGGAAGCTGGTACCCATCAAAACTAGGTACTCGCGCCCCCCCCAAAATAAATAAATAAATGGCTTGCCAAATATGGCATGTTAAGAGTCCTTAAAGCAGAAGTTCCACTTTTGGGTGGAACTCCGCTTTTAAGAACTTCCCATTAGAGTATATGGGGCCAAAAACAGCCAAATCTGCCTCTGAAGCAGCTCATAGCTTTTGGAGCATCAAGTGTTGAGCTACAGGCACCCGAGCACTCACACGTGAACAGCCACCATTTAATTATGTGAAAACTGGTTTGTTGAAAGTTTTGGAGCTTCGTGCTTCAAGGTAAAAAAACGCTTAGGTGTGATTGAGGCCTGAAACTCAAGTTTAGCTCTGCCCCCATCAACTATTAACGTAACATCAGACATATGTTATTCAGGTTTTTTCATGTTTTTTTTTTTTTCCAATTAAGTCGTTTATAGTTTTCTTTTGCAACAAATACATTCATAAACACCAGATACAGTTGTCATACACATTAACTCATTATCTCCCCCCCAATGAAATATTATAAAAAAAAAAAACATTTCCTTTATTTGATATTTAATATTTTAGTGATTTTCTCTCCTTCCCCTGCACTCACACACCCCCCCCCCCCCTATCTCACTGCACCCTCGTTTAGCAAGGTCGCTCATCGCTCAAGGCCCCAGACCTCCAACCAATCTTTTCAAATATAAATAATCAAAGGAAATTTGAAGCCAAGTAAATAAATATATTTCTCCTTTACTATAGTTTTCCTTAGTTCTGTTCTCCATTCCTCCAAAGTCAGGGGATATATGGAGGTCCATTTCTGCGCTATAAATTTTTGTGCCAAAAACAGGCACTATAGATGTTTGCCGATATATTAGATTTGTTTACTATATTTAACAGACACATCCTTGGTCTGATATTAGTTTTATACCAAGTGTATTAATATTTTGAATAATATCCTCTCAATAACTTTTTATTTTTTTTCATGTTAAACGCCTAAATGTTTAGTAATGTAAAATTGTTACACAAGTATTTATCTCTGGGAGATTACAGGGTCCCCTAACAATACCTTTATCTGCTCCACCCAACTGTTCAGGCATTAACCTGGGTTAACATCCACTTGAGACTGATATGGCAGCTTCGAGATGACAAGCTTATTAATTCTGGTGACTGTACAGTTCTTGGCAGAGTTCAATATGTGACACAGATCAGCTCCCTTCTGCATTCTTTTATTGTATGACTTCCTACAAATTCACAGTTCTATAATCTGACCATTGGGGTAAAGATGTCAAAAGGAAAAGCTTCTTAATGCCTGCAGCAGGCTGATGACATCTCAGCCTGGGAAAGGTTGCTTGACTAGCACTCAAGCACTGCCCATTAGTAAAAAAAAATAAAGGAACAATTTTTTTAAATTATACTGTAGCTGTATGTTGGGTCAAAAATGTGTTCATGCAGATCCTTAATTGGAAAGGCACACTTTAAGGTGGAACTAAACCCATTACTTCAATGGTTTCACAAACACAGTTACCTTACCAGCATGCCGGAAATGCCAACTGTCACATTTGCTTATGCTTTTAACCAAACAGTCACGCAATCAAATGGCTGAAGTCACAGGTGATCACATCTGCAGCTGCCATGGTACTGCACATCAGGGGCTAAAATGGCAGCTATCTTTGCTGAATAAGGATAGGAAGGTTTAGTTCCACTTAAGGAAATAAGTAATTACTTAAATTAAATCTCTTTACTGTACATTCAACATTCAAAATTGAGTGTTTGAAATGCTCTCCTGATGCCCAATGGCCACGTCCCTCTTTGATAGTCTAGACTCCAGAAGTACAGTAAAGAGGCGCTATGTACAATGTTTGTACCTTTTTTTGGAATGCAATCACCTCCCACCAGCAAGAACATTAACATGCTTGAGCTATTTATCAGTTGTTTACTTTGAGAATCACTGCAACTTTGTCTTTTTCCTAGATTGTGCATAGCAACAAGTGTCTCAGCAGTTGTAATTGTGGCAGAGACCCAGGAGAAAATGACTAGTTCTCTACTGCTAAATTGCATCAGATGTGTTTACAGAGAAGGAGAAGCCTAAATGCAGAATGAGTTGAGCACAAAATCATGGAAAGGTTTTGTTAGAAAGCAAAAATTACTATTTTGACAAAAGTAAACTGGAAATTACGAAAACAAAAAAGATGTGTAGCACTGTAGCTGCTGGTTTAGATTTGGGCCTGCCGTTAATTTACTGTTCCATACGCTCGTTTGAAGAGTTGTCCATAAAAATGTACGCACAAACACAAAGTCTTCGTCAAGGTTTTTTTTATAACAAAGTGGTAGAGGGATGGGGAAAGACTTTTGCAGATCACGGTTACCACTTAGATCCAGAGGATTAACTCGGCTCCACACTGGATTTCAGCCACCACCAGATATGCCTACTGTCGCCGGCCTAGCAGCTGATGCGAAGCTTGTCAAAGTCTCTGCCACAGACTTGATAAGTGTTGTCAGGCCGTCCCACGATCTTCTGCCACAAGATCATGCAACCGGCTGCACACCCGATATAGTTCCAACAAAAGTTACACGACTCACGGTGCCAAGAATCTTTCAGCCGGACCGGCAGCACAGTGAGATAAATTCGCCAGGATACGTCCATCAATTGTATCCCACTGGTTCAGCTTCCTTCCATAAATAAGGTAGTGAAGGACCATCCCCGGATCAGTAGGCCCCAGAAACTCCTATTACAAAAACAGCTCAGAGTGGGTGTGTGCCTTTCCTTCAATCAGCAATGTTAGCCATCTGGCTGTATGCTGTATGCTGTATGCCCAGACATCACACTCTGTGTTAACCAGGAAAAGAAAATCTAACAGGATCTCAACTTTCTAAACAGTATATAAATGTGAAGACAGCAGATATACATATATAACCTATGTAGGGAGATTTGGTTAATCTCTGTATCATCTGAGGCTGTTCACTTCACTGGGTGTATGGAGGGTTTACATCCACTTTTAACGCACATGTGTCAAACACAATGTCCCCTGGATAGGGTGACCACATGTCCTGCATTTTGCAGGTCTGTTCCGGGCCCATTCATTCCAGGACAATACAGTGTCCCGGAATGAAACGGACACAATCTGATGCCCCCAAAAAAGGCCGCTACATCACCGCTTTACTCACCGACAGTACTTGTCCTGGCCGGAAATGCCTGGAGGAGCACATTCCCGCCCCTGCTTGTGATTGGAAAAATCATAAATCCCGCCTCTTGTGTCCAATCACTGTGCTGCGATTCGTTACAGCACAAGCTGATTTTTGGTATGGTAGTTTGGAATTGTGGTCACCCTACCCCTGGACCATTTCATGTGGTCCTCACACCTCTCATGTAGCTGCACTACCCCCCTCGTCTCTGTACCCACCTTGTCTCAGCAGTTTGCAGCAGAGAACAGGACAAAACTCCTCCACCAGATTGCTATGCAGCCACAGAGAGGCTCGTCTCCACACCCCCATGAAGGCCCTTGAAAAAAATCACGTGACGAGTGATGAAACCGGTCAGAAGGAGCCAGTGACATTACACACAGTGATTGAATGCGCTTGACGTGGAGGAAAAGGGATCCTGCTGTCTAAACTGACCGCTCTATAGGAGTCACACTATCAAGTTAAATGTGAGTGTAGCTATCCAAAGCTCTTGTTCTATTATTCCATAGTAAACCTGCGCAATGATGTCGTCTTAAATTTCTTTGAGAATCGATGCATTTGGAGAAGTCATGATATAATTATCCACTTTATATGAAGAGTGTCAGTCTCTGATGTGAGTTTTCTATCTGGAGAACTACCCCAGGGATTTCTTTCTCAATCAAAGATAGATGAGTGTGTACAGGAGATCAATGCAGCCTCACCAGGTTCCTTTAAATCATTTGCAGCCTGCCTTAGTATGTCAGAAAGGGGGACAGGGCAGTGTTACCAGGAGCAGTGTTTTTGTCTTTGCCCATCTATGGAGGAAAGTTGTCCACACAAACACCACGTTAAGGAGCAGCTTGTCAGTATGATAAGCGGGAGGAGCATTATCAGTGTGCAGCGCCGCGGGGGTTAAGAATGCAGGACTTGTTGCTTGACATGCTGTTAGAAACAGTGAGCCCGCTCTGTGAAAGAGGGAGGGAAGGAGAGGACCGGACGGGGATGCTCCAGAATGACACCCTTGTACTGGGCGGCACCAAGGGCATGGCCCCGCCCCATTTTTGTAACTTTTTTGTCGAGATTTCTCATTTGGCAAATGGCCAAAAGGGCGGACAAAATCACGGTGCATCCCTACTCCCTAGGACACACTTAACTCATTCAGCGCCCCTACAGGTTAACCCCTTCACTGCCAGTGTAATTTTTACAGGAATCAGTTATTTTTACAGCGATCAGTGCTATAAAAAGTAACAATGGTCCCAAAATGGTGTCAAAAGTGTTCATTGTGACCGCCATAATGTCGTAGTCAAAAATTATTAATAAAAATGCGCTAAAACTACCCTATTTTGTAGACGCTATAACTTTTAGCAAACCAATCAAATGCTTATTGCGCTTTTTTTTTACCAAAAATATGTAGAAGAATGCTTATCGGTCTAAACGGAGGAAAACATTTTTTTTTTAGATATATATATATTTTTTGGGCATATTTATTATATCAAAAAGTTAAAAATATTGCATTTTTTTCAAAATTGTCGCTCTATTTTTGTTCATCTCAAATGGGGACACCTGTTTTCTGTGACAACTTTGTTTTGGAGGGGTTTCCTCTTCTGTTGTGTCTCCGGGGAAGAAAGTGAAGGGAAATCTCTCCAGCAGGACATAGGCAGCTAAAATAACCTTACAAGGGTTAAAGTCCTCTATACACTATCTATGACAAAAAGAAATTCTATATTTCACATACAGCCTAACGTCAGATGCTCTCAATATTAACAGCTGGTCAGCAATATGTAAATGGTTAAACCACAAGACATGGGAGGTGCCAATGCCCTGCCCTAATGTTGGAGTTCGGGAGATAAAAAGAAAAACAGAACCGTTTGCATTCCGTGATAAATTCACCTGATCCGAGTTTTCAGAAAAATGATCGTCTGGACATACGCTTCGTTAAGCAGCACGATTTTGAGCAATTATTCACAGATAATCAAAGACCAAAGATGGCCTTTTTATAAATGTGCGAGGGACCAATCCAATAAGAAGTTTGTAATTTACAAAGGTTGTTTCGGTTCATGCAGGCTGTTTATGTATGTAGTAAACATACTGCTTCCCCACTGGTTACAGTTTAAAACAATTTGAAGGATGTACAATGACGACAGGTTAGGAGAGGACTGACTAAAAAGTCTCTCTCTATAATACAGTAATGCAATTTGGTTTAGAGTTTCAGTGGTGCATGAATACCAAATATGCAAGCGCATAATTATGTTTTCCCAGGAAAGTCCACAATAAAGTACACAGTGTAAAAACAAGCCTTCTTCAGTGTTTATTCAAGGTCCGGATACAATAGTGGTGGTATCCAGAGTGTCACAATGGCAGAGTTCTGAAAGTCTTAAGCCCATAAGGCCCCATGCACACGAGATGCAAATGCAAACACATCTAAACACACTTTTCACGCGTTTAAAAAGCCAGTTTTTGCTGTGAATTTTGCTGTGTTTTACCGCGTTTGCGTTTATAAGCGTTTAGTTAAGAAACATCATAAGACCCTCCCTAAGCTCAAAAAAATAGGATTTTTTATAACAGCTTACCTGTAAAATCCTTTTCTTGGAGTACATCACGGGACACAGAGCTGCAAATTAATAACTATGTGGGTTATATTCCACCATCAGGTGCTGGACACTGGTGTAATCAATTAAACAGGAAGTTCCCTCCCTATATAACCCCTCCCATATTGGGAGCTCCTCAGTTTTTGTAGCAAAGCAATAAGTGTCCCAATATCCCCAAACAAGAGGGGTGGGAGCTCTGTGTCCCATGATGTACTCCAAGAAAAGGATTTTACAGGTAAGCTGTTATAAAAAATCCTATTTTCTTTATCGTACATCACGGGACACAGAGCTGCATATTAATAACTATGTGGGATGTCCCATAGCAATGCCTACTGAGGGGAGGGAGACAAAACGCAGACCGCCCTCATACATGAGGAGCTATAACGCTGCTTTCAGCATACTGCGCCAAGAGGCTGCATCCTTTGCCATCCTTTGTTCACCTGATAGGAATTAGTGAACGTAAGCACAGACGACCAAGTTGCGGCCTTGCAAATCTGAGTCATAAAGGCTTGGTAATGCATCACGCATAAAGCGCTTACTATCCTGGTAGGGAGTACCCCAACAAGAAGCAGGGGGAATCCCACTCTTTAAACCACAAGCCTGAATAAAAACCTGATGAATCAACATTGAACACAGTTGAATTAGACGCTGCCTTGCCCTATCCCGGGGCCTCCTTGTAGCGCAAACATCAGTCTTCCGTATCCGAGCAGCCGCTTCAGATAGGCCTTGCCATTCTTACCCTAACAAGAGAGAATAACCCTCTTAATAGCTTATCTGAATACTGCCTGCCCACACTAGGGTCTTCTGGCAGTACAATAAACACGTCAGCCTTCTATATCTGACAACTTCATCTCAATTGAGAGAAAAGCAATAACTCCTCCTTCCGTGAAACAAGGTTTTGAAAAAGGGGAAGGTACGAATCTCCTGATTCAAATGAACACTAGATCCTTCTAGTGAACAAGGCTGGGTGAGGATTAACATCAACATCACCCTACCTGTAAAACAAATTAAGTATGGCTTTATGCCAAGAAAGTTGCCAATACTAAAAACTCACTTGGAGGCTACCACAACTAAGAACACCAATTCCCCTGTTAAAGGATGAAGGAAAATATGGTGCATCGGCCCAAGGTACTGACCCTGTAAGCCGACAACACTAGACCCAATCCTCCGAGCACAAGGGCGTCCAAACTGGCGGACTTATACACATCACCCCTTGAAGAATGGCTCGGATCAAGGAGCGTGAAGCAAGCGCCCTTGGAAACAAGGTCGAGATCGGATCCTTGACTGAACTTAAGGCTAGCTCCGTCGCCCTTCCAAATGTAGGAAGGCAAGAATTTTTCCTATGCCATACTTCCAAGGATGCCACCATCTGGTTTCACACCAGGAACATGGGCTTTCCAGATCCTAGGCCATCTGGTCCCGGAAGCCAGCTCTTCTGTATGAATCAAGGGAATTACCGCTGATTCCGAAAATCCCAATCCTCAAGAATGTGGGCTATAATAACCAGACCATAAATTCACCTGTTTGCAAGACAGGATGCAATACCCTCTGTGAAGTAGGCCTGGACAAGATGTAAGGGACCCTGGGTCCTCTACTACCACCCCTACTGCTTCTGCACAGTGAGGTGAGGTTGTCTGGGTTATGCCGGAGAAATCAGGCCGGCTTCCGTTCGCCTCTGACGTTGCATAGAAGCCAAAAAGTTGCGGGACTGGGGGGGGGGGGGGGGACACAAACCAGTGACAACTGGTCCCCCCGGATAACTAACACCTCTGTCCCGCATGCGGATGGATCCCTTGTCCTTGACCCAAGCTGTTCAATTTCTTGTTGAACCTGGACACCAATACCTAAAAGTACAGGATACCCTTTCTGTGGCTTTGGCCAGAAAAAAGGTCGGGGCGTAGAGGTCGTTCTCCTGGAGACAATTGTTGACGGCTCCAGCAAATCGCCTGCCAATTCCATAAAATGACAATTGTCAATAGGCATGGCACAAGCTCCTCCTTGGTAGAAGAAGTAAATCCCTAGTGTGGCATTGTCTGATTGAACTCTGACAGAACAATCCTGCCACCTAAACGTACAGGCCTTAAGTCAGATGCCCCATCGGTAGCTCTAGCTGACGGATAAGGCTCACTTGGAGCTTGACTACTTTCCCTGGGCCGTGGTCTTTTTCCAGGCCTGGCAATCCCTTCTTAGTTAAGAACCACCAACAGAAATTCCAGCATATCACTGGGACCCGACCCATTGGATAATGCTAGGTTAGGATCCACTCCTAGGCCAACAGATAATGTTTATATCAGCCCTGAATAAAAGTTAGCATAGGGAACTGTGTTGAATGAAGCCAGCATCTTCCCTAGCACCTTAAGAAAAAAGGCAAAAGGTAAGGAACCGTTCCTTGCTGTGACCCCATAGACCCGCTTCCCTTCGAACGGGAACACCGGCCTCGTCCCGGTGGGGGGGGGAGAGGAGAGGGCCGTGGTCGGGCGTTGTCCGCCTCCCTGGGGCGGCCGCGGGGGGCCGGGGAATGACGGGTGGGACCGTGGCCACAAAACTCCTTTTTGGGCTGTGCCAAACCTTTCAAGCTTCTTGTTAAATGAAAGAAAGAATGTACCCTTAGACTGGGGTCCCAACCGAGTAGTTCCAGATACTTGACCTTGCTGGACACCCTTAGGTCCAGCCATGCTACTGACTGAATCATCAGCAGGAGTTTGTATTGGTATGCCATTAGCGCTATACCCTGGGCCTTTAGACCTGCTAGAGGCGGGCCCTAGCACCCGGTCAACCCTGGAACAGTGGCTAAGCCAAGGGCAAGACCACGAACTGAAGATAGAGCTGTTCCCCTGCGACACACAGCCCATGTAAATAAACACATATATAAATGGCTTCTCACGTGTGTGTATATGGCAAGTGCTTAAAGCCATATGCCTCTATGGAAGCGTGTGTTCATGGAAGCATATATTCATACAAGAATGGAACAAGCATCTAGCAAGCCAGCACGCGCTAGGAAAGTTTTATACAACATTGTGCCGCATGTACCCATGCAGATACGTATTCCTATGCAAGCCCATGGCATCCTGTATAATTAAGGAGACTTAAATTATCATGGCTCATTAAGCAAACATGCAAAATCTAGGCCAACAAGCAACCTTTAAAGCGAACATGCATACTTATGCGATCCAGCATCTTTCATGCGATCAACATCTTATGCATCTTAAGCACTACTGTGCAGACAAGTACCCTTGTGGAACCAAGGACTCTCGTGTGATCAAGCACCCCTGTGTGATCCAGCATTTTTATGCAAACAAGCATCTTAATGCGACTTCAGGCATTTAAGCCTCTCTACGTGATCAAGTATCCGTGGGTACTCAAGGACTCGGTCGATCAACAACCATGTGCGATCCAGCATTTTTATGCCTTCAAGCAACTTCATGCGACCCTTAGGCATTACTCAGGAAACAAGCCTCTCTGTGTGCCCAAATATCCCTGGGTAATCCAGGACTCTGAGATCCAGCTTCTTTATGCATTCAAGCATCTTTATGCAACTTTTCGCATTTCTGGGGGGAACAAGCCTCTCTGTGTGACCAAATATCCTTAGGTAATCAAGGACTCGGGTGATCAGGCAACCATGTGTGACCCAGCATCTTTGTGCATTTGAGCGTCTTTATGCGACTTTAGGCATTTCTATGGAAACAAGCCTTTCTGTGTGCCCCCATATCCTTGGGTAAATCAGGATTCTGGTGATCAGGCAACCCTGTGTGATCCAACATCTTTATGCATTCCAGCCACTTTAAGCGATCTTATGCATTCCTGTGGAAACACAAAAAAAGGGATTTTTAAATACAGCTTACCTGTAAAATCCTTTTCTTGGAGTACATCACGGGACACAGAGCGGCATATTCATTACTATATGGGTTATATGGAGTACCTTCAGGTGTGGACACTGGCAATCTCAAACAGGAAGTCCCCTCCCTATATAACCCCCTCCCCTAGAGGGAGTCCCTCAGTTTTGTAGCAAGCAGTATGCCTCCCAAAATGTTTCCCCAAAAGAGGGGTGGGAGCTCTGTGTCCCGTGATGTACTCCAAGAAAAGGATTTTACAGGTAAGCTGTATTTAAAAATCCCTTTTTCTTTCTCGTACATCACGGGACACAGAGCGGCATATTCATTACTATATGGGATGTCCGAAAGCAATGCTTTAATGAGGGGAGGGAGACATCTTCCAAAGAAGGATTCAATTTAGAGGTATACTCAAATAATAATAATAATTCCAACTTAGTCAAGAAAAAACTATTTTTTTTTTTTTTTTCTTTTTTTTTTTTACAACCAAGGGTGCTTCTGATCCCGAGGATCTTAAACTGCAGCCTGTAGTACTGCCTGTCCAAAGGCAGAATCCGCATTCCTTCTCACGTCTAGTTGATAAAACTTTGTAAACGTGTGGACTGATGACCACGTCGCCGCCTTGCATATCTGAGCCATAGAGATCTGATGGTGTGCTGCCCAAGAGGCGCCCATGGCCCCGGTAGAATGGGCCTTTACCGACAAAGGAGGAGGCAACCTCTTCAAACCGTAGGCTTGAATGATTAATTGTCTAATCCATCTCGAGATGGTGGATTTTGCAGCTGCCTGCCCCTTCTTGGGGCCATCTGGTAGAACGAACAACACATCTGTTTTCCGGATCTTTTCTGTAGCTTTAAGATAGGCCTTCATGGCCCGGACAATATCCAAGGTATGCAGCAACCCCTCCTTTCTAGATGTGGGTTTTGGAAAGAAGGATGGAAGTACCAAATCCTGGTTCAAGTGAAAATTGGATATAACCTTTGGTAGAAAGGAAGGATGGGGCCGGAGAACTGCCCTGTCCTTATGTAGAACGAGATATGGTTCCTTACACGATAAGGCTGCTAATTCTGACACTCTCCTGGCCGAAACTATGGCGACCAAGAAAACCAACTTTCTTGTCAGTAAGACTAAAGGAATCTCAGCCAACTGCTCAAAGGGTTGTTTCTGTAGAGTGGACAGGACAAGATTTAAGTCCCATGGACAAATTGGTGACTTGACAGGAGGATTAATACGCAAGACCCCCTGTATGAAGGTCTTTACCAGCGAGTGGGTGGCCAGCGGCCTCTGAAACCACACTGACAGAGCTGAAATCTGTCCCTTGATTGTGCTTAATGCCAGGCCTTTATCCACTCCTAGCTGGAGAAAACTTAACACCCTATCAATGGTATATTTGCGGGAATTCCATCTTTTGGATTCACACCAGCCTACGTAGTTCCTCCACACCCTGTAATAAATCACCCTGGAGGCCGGCTTTCTAGCCCTAATCAGGGTAGGAATTACCTGCCTAGACAGACCTCTACCCCTGAGAATCAGGGATTCAGCCTCCAGGCCGTCAAATTTAGACGTTGTAATGTAGGGTGGAGGATCGGGCCTTGTGAGAGTAGGTCTGGTCGTAGAGGAAGAGTCCAAGGGTCTCCCACTGCCATCTTCAGGACTAGTGAGTACCATGTCCTCCGGGGCCAAGCTGGAGCTACTAGAATGACCGGCTTGTGCTCCACTCTGATCCTGCGCAACAGGCGAGGAAGTAACTGTAGCGGAGGGAATGCATATAGAAGTTTGAATTGATGCCAAGGGCAAACCAACGCATCGGTTCCGCAGGCCATAGGGTCCCTCGCTCGAGACACGAACCTGTCTAGTTTCTTGTTGAACCTGGATGCCATTATATCTACGTCTGGCATTCCCCACCTCTGGCAGATTGTCTGAAAGACCTGGGGATGCAGAGACCACTCCCCTGGCAACAGACTCTGGCGACTTAAGAAGTCTGCCTGCAGGTTGTCCACTCCGGGAATGAATATCGCCGAAATGCAGGGTACATGAACCTCTGCCCACTGAAAAATCAAGCTCACCTCCCTCTGAGCGGCCTGACTCCTGGTTCCCCCTTGGTGGTTTATGTATGCCACCGCTGTGGCATTGTCTGACTGGATTCTCACCGGGAACCCCTGTAATCTGGAGGTCCATGCCAGAAGGGCTAGGCGAGCAGCTCTGATCTCCAAGATATTGATGGGGAGCTGCCTCTCTGTTTTCACCCAAGTTCCCTGGCGAGAGAACCCCTCGAAGACCGCCCCCCAGCCTGCCAGGCTGGCGTCTGTGGTAACTACCTTCCAGACAACAGGGCTGAAGGATTTTCCCTTTAGAAGATTCTGAGGGTTCAACCACCAGGCCAGGCTTTGTCGGACCCTTGATGATAGCGTCAAAGAGGACTCTAAGGCATGTGCTCTCTTGCCCCAGGCTGCTAGAATGGCTGCCTGTAGGACGCGAGTGTGGATCTGAGCGTTGGGTACTGCCTCGAACGTGGCCACTAGCTTGCCTAGTAATCGCATACACAGGCGAATAGTTGTTTTTTTCTTGCTTAGAACCAACTGAACCAACCCCTTGATAGCCTCGATCTTTACAAGGGGCAGGAACACCCTTTGCTGTTCTGTGTCTAACCTCATGCCGAGGTATTCCAACTGCTTTGTAGGCTGGAACGCTGACTTTCCCCGGTTTAGGACCCAGCCGAATCCTTCGAGGTACCGAACCGTGAGGTTTACTGCCTGTTGCAGACACGGCCGTGAGTGATCTATGATTAAAAGGTCGTCCAAGTATGCTAGGACTGTGACCCCTTGGATCCTTAAATTGGCCAGAACTGGGGCTAGGATCTTCGTGAATACCCGGGGGGCCGTGGCCAGCCCGAAGGGGAGCGCCCTGAATTGGAAGTGTCGCTGCCCCACCGCGAAGCGTAAAAATCTTTGATGCGACTGAAAGATTGGTACATGAAGGTAAGCATCCTTTATGTCTATGGAGGCCAGAAAATCGTCCCTCTGAAGCGCGGCGGCTGCTGACCGGATGGATTCCATCCGGAAGGAACGAACCCTTTGGTAACCGTTTAACCTCTTTAGGTCCAAGATTGGCCTGACATCGCCGTTGGGCTTTGGTATGACAAAGAGATTGGAATAGAAACCTAGCCCTTGCTCTTGGGCTGGCACCTCTATTATTACGTCCTGGCAAAGCAGGTGATCCAAAGCTGCCAGCATTGAGGCCTTCCTTGCTGGATCCTTTGGTAGCCTTGACTCTTGAAAATTAGGTGGAGGACACTTTAGAAACTCCAGTCTGTAGCCTGTGGTTACACACGCCCGGACCCATTTGTCGGGGATCTTGGCTTCCCAAACTTCTGAGAAGAAACGAAGCCTTCCCCCCACCCGCGAGAGTGGGGGCGCCCCTTCATAAGGCAGACTTAGGGGCTGTCTTTGTCGGCTTGCGATACCATGGCCTCTTACCCCCAGGGGCCTGTCCCTGCGATCTACTGTTAACGTTGGATCGTGCAGGCGGCCGTCGATACTGCCTGGAATTTGAGGGCCCTGAGACAGGAAAGAGCTGCCTTTTAAATGTAGGACCCCGGAATGTCTTTTTGACCGGTAAAAGGGTACTTTTGCCACTTGAAATAGTCTGAATGTATTTATTCAGATCCTCCCCGAAGAGTCGTCCTCCATGGAAGGGAAACCCTGCCAGAAGCTTTTTGCCTGGGGGCTCCGCCGCCCAGTTCTTCAACCATAAGAGCCTTCTCATGTGCACCAAAAATAGTGATAAACGAGAGGCCTGCTGGATGGAATCCTTTATAGCATCTACAGCAAAACACAGAGCTCTGGGAATGTCAGAAAACTCTTCTGCTTGTTGGGTAGGCATGTCTTTTAACATTTCTTTTGTCTGGTCCTTTAACGCCTGACAAACTCCAATTGCAGCCACAGCTGGCTGTACCACTGCTCCTGCCGTAGCAAAGGATGCTTTTAAAAGTGTCTCTAACCGTTTATCAACCGGATCTTTAAACATATGTATGTTTTCCACCGGGCAAGTTAGTGATTTATTCACACATGAGATGGCTGCATCCACTACTGGGAGCCTCCACCTCTTGGAGAATTTTTCCTCCATGGGGTAAATGACCGCAAATCTCTTCGGTGGCAGAAAAATCCTGTCCGGCCGTACCCAATCCCGAAAGATCAATTCCTCCAAGAGAGGATGGACCGGAAAAACTGCGTTGCTTAACGGAGCTTTCAAAGAGCCCAGAGAGGATACCGGAGGAACCTGAGGCTCTGGCAATGGTAAACTAAATGCCGAGCGGACCATGTCCGTCAAAGACTGCACCCACAGTCTCTCTGTCTGGGAGTCTGAAAATGGTTCCTCAGAGGTAGATCCCTCAATCCCTGAACCCTCTTGGTTCAGGTCTAGTTGATCCTCCTGCGATTCCAATTCCTCCGGAGAGAGAATCTCAGCATCTGAGGATACACCTCTTGGTGATGGGGATCTAACCCGTTTCTTACCAGGAATAGCTCTAGCGATCAATGCTGCTATTCTCTCTTCTAGCCCCCCTAGGGATACGGCTAGCATCTCCTCTGTGATAAACACAGGGCTGGGCTGATCTGGGCCAGCCTCCGCACCAGATCCCCCTAATGGCTCATCCAAGGCGCCCTTTATGGGAATAAGTTGCGGGGAAAGTATCGGCATATCATCAGAATCAGAGGGGGAACCCCTTTGTTTTTTTGGTCTTTTTTGTACCCTTTGACCCCGAACCTTTGGAAGCCATAATACAAAATCGAGGGACTCCGCCAACAACAACAGACTGTAGTGGCCAGGAGTACAAAACTAGAGCTTAGGGGACAATAGATCACTAATGCCCAAAAACTGATGGGGCCCCGTATGTTTTTTTTTTTTTTTTTTTTTTTTTTTAAATATATATAAGTCTTTCTTTTTTTTTTCAAACATACAGTGACCCCAAACTTAGTTTGCCAGCCTCCAACCTGCTGCAAAAAGGGGAATTTCTTGGCTTAACAAAAAAGGCATTGGAACAAAGTCGAGCATGTACTACCCCTCTTCCGCCACCGGGAGTCACTGTTCTGCCGCTCTGCGTCCTCTCCCTCTGAGATCAGCCTCAGACTGAGCACTGACAATGCCTGCTGATCTATAACAGCACAAGGCGCGCCCCTGTATGACGCTGCAGGCACGCCCCCCCCCCGCCCTCCTCTCTGAACGGCGCGAAAAACGTCTATAAGACGTGCGCGTGCACGCGCGCGTATGCCGGAACAGGAGGAACATGGAGGAGCCGCGCTGCTGGAGACCCAGGACTGCAGTATCAGGCGGCAGATTCAAACCCCCGGCCAGGTAGGACTCTCCAAAAGGCCCCATAGGGATCCTTACCAGTCCTAGGAAGAAAGCAGCAGGTTAGCTAGCGACACCATTCTTAGACAGGGGAACCTAGTGATGGGGGAAAAGGGATCATCCTGTCTTTCTCAGACATAGTGAGCAAGGTTGCCAATGCAGAGCATACTTAGGCTACCCCCCTTTTAGGTTACCCCGGAGAGCCTGCTGTCGAACCAAGTCCCGCAGGCGCCCCCTTACCTGCTCCATGCTGCAGGATGTTTGTCCAGCAAAACGATCCAATCTTCTCCCATCTCCGTGGGTAGCGTAGTAGACCTTCAGGCCCTGGGGTCCTATGAAGGTACCCACTGTCCTGGACCTATATAGCACCCTGGCAAACAGGAACTTATGGTTTTTACAAACACCAAGTCCTGGGCCCAGGGTCCAGCCCTCCAAAGAGGAGCATTATAGGCAAAACCCCACGGTTTGGGGCCCGGGTACTGTCCACTTTGGCACTGAGGCTCCTTGGACAGATCCGGTTAGCCCGCCCTTAATCCCAAGGATGTGGAGCAAAGCTATTCCGTGACCAACACCTAAGACACTGGCGAAAAAACTGAGGGACTCCCTCTAGGGGAGGGGGTTATATAGGGAGGGGACTTCCTGTTTGAGATTGCCAGTGTCCACACCTGAAGGTACTCCATATAACCCATATAGTAATGAATATGCCGCTCTGTGTCCCGTGATGTACGAGAAAGAAAACATGTTTTGTTACTTGTTTTTACCCAACATGTATTTATATGCGATCTTAGGCACCTTAATGAAACCAAGCATCCATATGTGGCTTTGTAAAAAAACATGTAAAACCATACAGACAGAACCTGTAACTTTATGCGATTAACCATAAAACATGTTCTGTTACTTGTTTTTACCCCACATTTTAAACATACCAAACTCATGTATCTTATGCAAACATACGGATTGGTAAACAGGAAGTTATCCTCTGCAGATGTGTGTTTCCGCAAACATGCAATGTTAGCCAACTGTGCATCCCCCTGCATCTGGGTAACCTAAAGCCAACACCAAGAGAGAACCCTATGGGGGACTTGAAGTTATATACAGCCAGAACCTGTGATAGGTTCCTGGTTAGCTGCAGCTGTAGCCTGTCCTAGGTCTTTTAATCCCTTTAAGGAATTGGAGCAGGGAAATGGGGCACACCCTGTTTTTCCTGCTTACTGTGAGGCTGCTGAGAGTATAGCAGTTAACCTCTTATAGACCCACAAATGCAATGCACAAAACACATATGCAGCGTGGCTGCATCTTTTCCCAAGGCTGGTGGCCAACACCTCCTCTGTAACCTAGACAGGGGGTGCTTTGGCTAGGCCGGCAATATCTCCTTAAAACCCGAATGCTCACCGGAGGGCCCAACTCTGGTGTCTCAGGGGAATAGGGTGTCAAAGAGGCTTGTGCATCCTTTTTCTTTTTTTGGCGGTTTTCGCCGTCCCAGGCCCCTTAGGAGCCATGTCCCTGTCTAGAAGGACTGCTTATCGGGACACCAATCAGACAAGGAAAGGATCACTCTAAGGGTAACCCCTGAGTCCTCCTAGTCTGGACAGTTACTAAATCACTGTTGCTGGGCTACAGGGCTAATCCCATACACCCCACTGAGGAACCGAGTGTTCGGGGTTAAGGGGAGTCTTCACTGGCTGTCTGCTTTCGGGTGGGCGTCACAACGTATCCCACCCCTCCCCCAAAACGCGCGCCCGGAGACCAGCGAGGAGGAAGGGGGTGACTGCCCCAGGTAGGAGCACTAATTCGGGACTCAGCTAATTAACCCAGGCTGAAAGAAGAGAAACCGACAAGTAACAGCTTAACTTAACAATCAACCATGCAGTAGAAATGTAGGATCAGCCAGGGTATAACCATATGGGGAATAGCAGCCATCCTGTCTAATTTAGACATAGTGGTCAACATTGCCTCTGCACATCAGCATAACAGGCCACCCATAGACCCCGAATAAACTGGAGGACCTACTGTCGGACCAAGTCCCGCGGGCCCCCCACTTACCTTTTCCACGCTGCAGGGTATTGCATAAGCAGGAGGCCCAATCTTCACCCTTCACCGTGGGTATTGCCAAAAGACCTTCAGGGACCGGGGTCCATCAGTAGGAACACCAACTCCCCTGGACCTATAGAGCACCCTGGCATCAGAAGCACTTAGCTATGGAATAGACCAGAGCTCTGGAGCCCAGAGTCCAGCCCTCAATAAGAGAGGCAATATAGGCCAAACCTCGTTCTTCCACCGAGGCCCGAGTACCGTCCACTTTGGCTATGAAGCACTTTGGACGGATCTGGATTTATGGAGGCTTTTTACATCCAGCATGGATCCCTCCAGTGGAGCTCCTAAGAGCACATGTTCACTCGTGATCAACACCTTAGACACTGATGAAAAAACTGAGGAGCTCCCAGTATGGGAGGGGTTATATAGGGAGGGAACTTCCTGTTTAATTGATTACACCAGTGTCCAGCACCTGATGGTGGAATATAACCCACATAGTTATTAATATGCAGCTCTGTGTCCCGTGATGTACGATAAAGAAACAATATTATTTAACCATCTCAGCCATTTTGTGAGACCAAAGTGAGTAGCAGCTGAAAGCGCAGCAGTGTACTTGTATTTAGCGTGTCACTTGCCACATCACCTGCCACAAGCTGTGGATTGTCCACTTGCCATGTCATCTGCCACAAGTTGTGGATTGTCACCTGGCCACGTCACCTGGCCACGTCACCTGCCACAAGTTGTGGATTGTCCACTTGCCACGTCACCTGCCACAAGTTGTGGATTGTCCACTTGCCACGTCACCTGGAACGTCACCTGCCACAAGTTGTGGATTGTCCACTGGCCACGTCACCTGACCACGTCACCTGCCACAAGTTGTGGATTGTCCACTGGCCATGTCAGCTGCCATGTCACCTGGCCACGTCACCTGCCACAAGTTGTGGATTTTCCACTTGCCATGTCACCTGTCCATGTCAACCTGCCACATCACTTGGCCACGTCACCTGCCCACCTCACCTGCCACAAGTTGTGGATTGTCCACTGGCCACGTCACCTGCCACGTCAACTGGCCACGTCACCTGCCACAAGTTGTGGATTGTCCACTTGCCACAAGTTGTGGATTGTCCACTTGCCACGTCACCTGCCACAAGTTGTGGATTGTCCACTTGCCAAGTCACCTGCCACTGCAAGCTGGTTGTACCCAAGACCATTGATCGATCTTGGTACATTCAGCCTGCCCATTAAAGATTGAATCTTGGCTGGTTCATCAGGAATGGCCAGCCTTCAACTCCATTCACACTTGTACAACTCCAAAGTTGCACGACTTTGGAGTGCAACTTTGGATGGGTGTGACTTGGTTGTGGCTTGTTGACTTTTGAGGGTTAACATTGAAGTCTATGGCCCTCAAGTTGAATGAACTATTTTGATGTCACTACAACTTTAAAGTCATACATATTGGGGGTGGCATGAGAGCGAGTGGACGTACCTGAGCTGAGCTCCATCTGGCCCACTCTTCTCGATCACTCCTGCAGCAGCTAACCAGGGGAAAACCCTTCAAAAAAGGATGTCGCTGAAGCAGAGGCAATCCCTACAGCCTCAGCTAACTCCCTGGCTCTGTTCCAGCTCCCTGGACATCTATTTTAGCGATGACTGCTGGGCACACGAGATGGCACCGGGCGAGTGCTCCATGGCCACACGTGCTGCCTCCCCGATGCCCTCCACCAGCGCAGCCAGGGGCCTGGGAGACAGAGATTTAAAGCGGAACTTCAGTAATTTTTTTTACAACTTCCCATCTATTAAATATTCTGCCCTTGCTGTTTTAACTTTGGATAGTAAAACTTTTTTTTCTGCCAGTAAATACCTTATACAGCCCACTTCCTGTTTGTCTGGTAAAAAGCCTAGGCTTATGACATCATGCACAGCTCTATCTCACTCTTGTGAGAGTCATAAGAGGGCGAATAAGAGCTGCAGAGCTGGAGGTGTGTGTCTGTGTAAAACCAGGAAGTGAACAGGCAGCAGCTTTAGCTGGCCACAGTTAAAATGGATGCAGGCAGACTCCGTGGAGGGAGATTTCAGCAGCATATTTGGCTAGTACATAATCACAGTATATATATATATATATAAAGTAATATGAAAAATAGTTGGAGAGAAGCTTCAGAATGGCAAAGATGTTTTTATTACAAATTATGTGAGCAGACTGCAGTTCCTCTTTGAAGGGAGGGACAAGATGTGGGACCTTTACCACTTCCCGCCCAAGGACGTCATATGACGTCCTGGACTTTCAGTGGGGATATCTGAATGATGCCTGCAGCTCCAGGCATCATTCAGATATCCATCTCTTCAGCCGGCGATTCTGTGCACCATAAGAACGATCATAGTGGCGGTTCCGCCGCTTGATCCTTCTTATAGGCGGCGGGGGGGTGCTTCTCTGGGCTCTCCTTTGCCATCGGAGACCCGGAGAAACGATCCGCCAGCGTCGGATGGAAACCATAGAGTAGACTGGTGACAAGATGGTCACCAGTCATCTCTATGATTGTCGGAGGCCCGGGCGTGATGTTATGACGTCATGCCCGGGACCTGGAATGTAAACACAGCCGCAATCGCGGCTGAAAGCATTAGATTAGTGAATTTTTTTTCACGATCTAATGCTTTCCAGCCTGGAGGAGAGATGTGGGGTCTTATTGACCCCGCATCTCTCCATAAAGAGTACCTGTCGCGAACCATTCCTATTACAAGGGATGATTACATTCCTTGTAATAGAAATAAAAGTGATCAAAACCAAAAAAAATCAAAAAGTGTAAAAATAAAAGAAATTGAGTAAAAAAAAAAAATATTTAAACGCCCCTATCCGCGGTAACTCGCGCTCAGAAATGAACACACACGTAAGTCCCGCCCACATATGTAAACGCTGTTCAAACCACACATGTGAGGTATCGCATGTGCGTTAGAGCACCAGCAACAATTCTAGCACTAGACCTCCTCTGTAACTCTAAATTTGTAACTTGTAAAAAAAAAATAAGCAACGCCTATGGAGATTTTTTCAAGTACTGACGTTTGGCGCCATTCCATGAGTGTGCGCAATTTTAAAGCGCGACATGTTGGGTATCTATTTACTCAGCGTAACTTCATCTTTCACATTATACAAAAAAATTGGGCTAACTTTACTGTTTTGTTATTTTTTAATTCACAAAACCGTTTTTTCCCCCCAAAAAAAAGGCGTTTGAAAAATTATTGCGCAAATACTGTGCAAGATAAAAAGTTGCAATGGCCGGCATTTTATTCCCTAGCGTGTCTGCTAAAAAAAAACATATATAGTGTTTGGGGTTCTGAGTAATTTTCTAACAAAAAAATTATGATTTATGCATGTAGGAGAGAAGTGCCAAAATAGACCCAGTATTGAAGTGGTTAAAGGCTGACCTGGAGAGTTTTTTTTAGCTAGGATGGAAAAAGCCCTGAGACAGGACATAGCAGCCCTACAAGCTTATACAGCTCACCTAGGGGGTAGAGAGAGGCCATGTCGGTGGAGGATATCACCCCTACCTTGCAGGCCCTGCAGACACAATGCAAAGCACACAATCAACGCATTGACTCATTGCTTGATTAATTAGATGATGGGGAAAACCGTAGCCACAGGGTTAACAGCCAAATTAGGGGCCTGTCAGAAGCCACTGCACCCAGGGACATCAAGGAGTTTTTAATCATATTCTGCATAAATCGATCAAGCTCATAGAGCCCCAAGACCCCCACAGAAGACCCGAGTAAACCACAAGATATAATCTCTTTTCAACTCTGATTTCCTTGAAATTTTTAAATTACATAACAAAAAGATCATTATCCACATCCTAAAGGTAATGATAAAGAACAAACCACATTATAATAATATATAAAACATTAGACACATTACATATAAACATATACTAACACACTGCAGGATTCCCTACAAAAAAGGGGAAGAAAGGGGGAGGAAAAAAACATAAAAAAGAGAGAGGGGGAGAAAAGAAGAAAATACCACTAGAGACTGTCTACTCATCAATAAACTCCTATGTTATAAAGAAACACAAAATACACATTCTTAGGCCCCATGCACACGAGAAGCAAATGCAAACACATCTAAACTCACGTTTTCAAAAGCCAAAACCGGCGTTTAAAACGCCCGTTTTTGCCGCGAATTTCGCGGCGTTTTGCCGCGTTTGCGGCTATCAATGTTTATAGCACAGACATTGTAGACCCTCCCAAAGCTCTGAAAGCTATATATTTCTAACTATTTCTGACATTTTCAACAGAGAGCAGCAGCAGCAGACTTTCATATGCAGACTTGCATACGTTCATTTGATTCTTCTTTTTTGAAATGGGTCCCATATTGAATATATGCCAAGAAATTGTCCATACGTTGCTCTTGCTGAGGCTTCAACGCCGTCGCAAACTACGGGAGAGATCCGTTGGCAGAGCTTGTCACTATTGGACACATCCGTTGATGGCACAGAGATTTTCAGTTGGCTATTCTACCAATATGTATGTCCAGCTGCGTACTTAACCAGAGAATTTTTTTAAATTTTTCAAATTTCGAATTTTTCAAATTCTGAAGTACGAAAATTTGTAATTCAAAAATTGAAAAATTTCGAATTTCAAATTTTCGAAATTTCGAAATTTCGAATTTTAAATTTTTCAAATTTCGAATTTTTCAAATTTCGAATTTTTCGAATTTTCAAATTTAGAATTTTCAAATTTAGAATTTTCAAATTTAGAATTTTCAAATTTAGAATTTTCAAATTTAGAATTTTCAAATTTAGAATTTTCAAATTTAGAATTTTTTGAATTTTTTAAATTTTCGAATTTTTTAAATTTTCGAATGAAATTTCGAAAAATTCGAATTTCGAAATTCGAAAATTCGAATTTCTAAATTTGAAAAATTCGAATTTCTAAATTTGAAAAATTCGAATTTCGTATTTTCGAAAACTGAAATTCCGAAAATTCGAAATTTTTCAATTTCATAATTTTAAAAATTCGAAATTTTAAAAATTCGAAATTTTAAAAATTCGAAATTTTAAAAATTCGAAATTTTAAAAATTCGAAATTTTAAAAATTCGAAATTTTAAAAATTCGAAATTTTAAAAATTCGAAATTTTAAAAATTCGAAATTTTAAAAATTCGAAATTGAAAAATTCGAAATTTCACAATTTTGAAAATTTGAAAATTCGAAATTCTTAAAGGGACACTAAAGTCAGGGCTTTTGTTTAAAAAAAAATAACAAACATGTGATACTTACCTCCACTGTGCAGTTAGTTTTGCACAGAGTGGCCTGGAAAGCTGTCTTCTGGGGTCCCTTGGCGGCTGTCTGGGCTCCTCGCAAAACCTTTCCCTCTTCATGCGAGGGCGCTCGCATGGAGGAAAGCTTTTGCGAGTGCGCTCCCGTGATACAGCGGCGGCCATAGCCGCCGACTGTATCACTCGGCTCCGCCCCCGGCGCGCCGCGTCATCCGCTCTGATTGACAGCAGCGCTAGCCAATGGCTGCGCTGCTATCAATCCGCCCAGCCTAGCCAATCAACGGCCAGGCTGGGAACCGAAGAGGACGATGTGGACACGCCCGGGAGATTCGAACGGTCAGGTAAGTACAATGGGGGCTCGGGGGGGCCGGTGCTGTGAGATGTTTTTTTACCTTAATGCATAGGATGCATTAAGGTAAAAAAACGTGTACCTTTACAACCCCTTTAATTTCGAAAATTCGAAATTTCGAAATTCGAAATTTCGAAATTTCGAAATTTCGAAATTTCGAAATTTCGAAATTGAAAAAATTTCGAAATTGAAAAAATTCGAAATTGAAAAAATTCGAAATTGAAAAAATTCGAAATTGAAAAAATTCGAAATTGAAAAAATTCGAAATTGAAAAATTCGAAATTGAAAAAATTCGAAATTGAAAAAATTCGGAATTTCAACATTTCGAAAATTTCAAAATTCGAAATTCTAAATTTTCGAAAATTGAAAAATTTGAAATTTAGAAAATTTCAAAATTCGAAAAATACAAAAATTGAAAAATTCGAAATTTGATTGTCCACTTGCCACATGACCTGGCCACGTCACCTGCCACAAGTTGTGGATTGTCCACAATGCAATGCAAGCAATTACGCCAAATTAGGCCAAAAGCTTCTAAACCCATTTTTTTGCGTCTGAAAAAACAAGCCTAAACTCAACTGCCTCTAACCTCAAAAAAACGTGAATGTGTGCATGGACACATAGGATAACATTAAATGTGTTCAGGGGCAGTTGAAAAAAATGCCCAAATGCCTCTGAACTCGAGTTTACCAGCGTCTAGTGTGCATGGGGCCTAAGAGGCAGACATGACTAGGAATGATGGGAATTGTAGTTCCTGAACAACTTGAGGGCCATAGTTTAGAGACCCCTGCTCTAGACCATTCAGATTTTTTAGACCCTAATAAGAATATCCCTGTCTTATCTTCCTTTGTCCAATTAGATGAAATATACAATTTCCTACTCCATATCTTCAACTCCCACGGTAGTGTTGACTATATCACACACAAAATGTTTTAATAAATATATATATATATATATATATATATATATACACACACATAAGCTTCGGAAGTATTCGCTGAAGGAACACATCATGTATTATGTCAGGGGGGTCTGCCATGTTGACTTTGACGGAGCCAAGTTGTGCCTCTTTCCAGACCTCTCTAGGTGCACCCTGATGCAGCGCAAGGCACGCAAGCTGCACTTAGAAGCATTGCAAGAGGCTTGCCGAATTTAACGCTGGGGTTTCCCCTTCAGCCTGTCACTAAAGATGGTCACCCCTTTTATTAAGGACACCCTGCATCTGTCTGTTCCTTTTGCTCCGGAAGCTGGACTGCTGGGAGTGATCAACGACTCCATACCTACGATATCCGCTCGGACTATGATACGTATGATTTTATTCTATGCCAGAAAACTGATTCTGTTACATTGGAAAAATGCCTTTGCTCCTAATATTCAAATGCTGTTCCGTATGATAAATAAGGTTTTACCAGTGCATATACAGGGATAGGGAGTGTCCTGAAAAATTCACTAAGATATGGCAGCCATGGCTGGGGGGGTGTGGGTGCGGGGGGGGGGTGGGCTTATGGTGCGGGCGGTTGTATGGCAATGAATGTTTGAGTGTGAGTGTGTTTGGCTGGTTGTTCTGAGTTTGGAGTTTTCTGTTCCTAGTTCAGGTGACTATAAGGCGGGGATCCCTAGGGGTCCATGGTAATTACTCTGGGTCATTCGTTGCCAAGGTCCCTCTGTTGGGGGCCTGGGGAAATACCCTACATATTACGATGACGTCTGCCATGTACGTTGATATCTCTGTGGGAATTTTAAGGTGAATTGTTACTGATTTTGTGCCTTTGCATAATATACTTTTGTATGTGCAGAAAACCAAATAAACAAAGTTTTCAAAAACAAAAAACAAAAAAAGATGGTCACCCTATGGAATAAAAGCAGATCTGTCTCAATTTCTCTTTCGCCTTGGCTTGCCTTCTATGGACATTCCGGACTGGCACGCTTTCCCGGAGATTCCCATCCTGGTGTGCCATCAGATTAGGCGACCCATCATCATCTTGTCATCATGTCACACCCCGCACTCGCACTGAGTGGGAAGGGGCAAAACTTCAGAGGGTGCAAAAATATGTTCGCTTGCCCCCTTCGGGTGGTGTGACAATCGCTATAAATGTCTGGGCACCGATGGGTTAACCAATGCCTATTATTACAAATTTCTTCCCCTCCTCTCGAACCATATGTGTACGTACTTTAATGCCCTAGCATCAGGAACGAACATCCCTAAAATAAGCCCTGTTGGCCCATATAACAGTTGTCTCAAAGGAAGGAAAGGACTCTACTGCTCCAAGTAGCTATAGACCGATATCGTTGTTGAACACCGATATTAAGATTCTAGCGAGGGTCATGGCAAATTGATTGAAGCCCATCCTAACAAATGTAATACATTCAGACCAAACAAGGTTCATAGCAGGGAGAGAGGCCAGGGACAATTCCAACTGGGCGACTCGCAGGACTGCTTGTCCACCCTGCCTTCTACTGTCTGTCTACTGACACAGAGAAGGCTTTTGAATAAAGTGGACTGGGCAAACGTCTAAGCCGTGTTGATCAGACTGGGTCTCGGCAATAAAATGCTGAGGTGGATAGGGTCCTTCTATAGTTCCCCAGAAGCTCGAGTCAAGGTGGATGGAACTCTCTGGCCCCTTCCCCAAATGGAATGTGACGAGGCAAGGATGTCCCCTGTACCCACTCATCTTTGCCCTAAACCTTGAACCTTTGCTAAATTTGATCAGTCTGAACCCTAACATTAAGGGATTTAAAGTGGGGACGACAGAACATTTTAAAAACTACAGCAAGTCAGAGATTCTTTCTCTTGTGCTTGCCTCTGGCCTACGGACCCAGCTGCAAGCCTCTTCATCCATTACATGGTGTCGCTCTTCCTTAATATACTTAGGCATTTATCTCCCAGCCCAATTTATACAATTATACACTAGTAACTATTACCCTTTGCTCTCCTAAATAAGAGCAGACTTGCTGAGAGATGGGACCATACCACTTTTTCTTGGATGTTTCAGTATATTGAAAATGAATGTGCTGCTGAGAGTTTTTTTCGATCCCCAGATGGTGTCTATATCGTTACCCAGATCTTTCCTCTCACCCCTCAACAGTCTGTTTTTGTATCTGGCATGGGCAGAACCCCCGCCTGGCCCTCTGCACCTTGCAGTGTCCCAAGAGGTTGGGGGGATTGGGGGTACCTTCCCTCAGGGAATATTATGAGGCGATAGCTCTGCAGCGGATTTTAGACTGGCATCATCACAATAACACTAAATCACGGGTTCCCCTTGAATTTTTGGCTGGTCGTAACATGTCTCATGCCCCTTGGCTCTCACGGGAAAGAAAACAAACGGCAACACACATCATGCTTGCGTTAGCATTTGTTCACATCTGCGCATTCCCAAATGCATTGCAATCTACAAGAAAACGTACATCACGCTTACGTTACCATTAATTTGCATCTGTGTGTTTCCGAATGCATAGCAACCCGCACGCTTTGCTGTGTGTATTGAAAATAAATTTACATTTGCATTACCCTTATTTCACATCTGCCTGTTTCCAAACGCACGGCAACCCAAAATAAAAAATATGATTTGCAGCGTTTTGAAAATGCACAGCAATATAGGTAATTTTTCTAAAGCAACCAGCACAGAAAACAGGCACTTTGTTGTGCTTTTTAAAAACACATAGCAACACGTGTGGCAACAAAAATGCACACTTTGCGGCACATTTTTAAAATGCATGGCAACTAACAAGAAAATGCATGATTTGGTAAGCATTTCAAATATGCGTGGCAACGTGCAGCTCACTTGCGTTACCATTTGTTTTTTTGCATCTGCATGTTTGAGCGCATGGCAACCTGCAATAAAATGCGCAGCAATGCATCACATCAGTGTTACCATTTAGGTTGTGTTCTCATTTACATTTCCAAACGCACAGCAACCAGCAAAAGAAAACGTGCTGTGTTAAGTAAGAAAACGGAAACGCACGTCATGCTTGCGTTGGCATTCATTCACATCTGCGCATTTCCAAATGCATGACAACCTACAAGAAAACGTACATCACTTACGTCATCATTCATTTGCATCTGTGCGTTTTCGAATGCATAGCAACCCACAAGAAAATTTATGCTTTTTCGTGCGATTAGAAAACGTGCCGCAATGTACAGTTTGCTTGCATTACTATTTGTTTGCATCTGCGTATTTCCAAACGAGTGGCAACCTGCATAGAAAACTTGTACTTTGTTGTGCATTTTGAAAAGCCATAGAAATACATGTCGTGCTTGTGTTACTGTTCGTTCACATCTGTGCATTTCCGAACGCAGGGCAATCTGCAAGACAAAGCACGCATTTTCTGTGCTATAGTGATAATCTGTTATGGTGCCGGGGCTATCTATTCATCCCTCCCAGCAGCAGCACAGCTAGCCAGGCTGTGTATGAAGACGTGTGCTATGATTTTTAAAGACGCTGTGATCCGAGGAGGGACTTGGGAGGTTTGGACTCTACCTGTAGGTGTGACTGGATGGGACTGAATGCTAATTAGGATGTATTCCAACCCACCCACCATCAGAGCTATGAAGGAAGTTACATAATTTGCAGAGTCTGAGACTCTAGAGGGGTGTGTTCTATAGGGTTGCCACCTTTTCCTCAAGCCAAACCCGAACACGCCACTACATATGGTGGGTGTGGCCATATTAAGGGAGGGGCCTCACGAGGCATGATTAAATTAAACAAAATAATTATTTTACCTATAAAATATGCTTACTTTGCTGTGCCACAAGTAAGAGTCTCACCTGACATGAATAAACCTCAGCACAATCATTTAAAAAAAATAAAACTCTTCCATTACTACAGAGGTAAGTGCAGTGGAGATCAGGGGCATTAGTTCACCTTTTAATTTTCATTAAGTACAGAGGGTATTACAGTATGTGCAGGGAGGGAGTGCAGAATTTACAACAGTATATACAAGAGTGTGGCGCGTATGTTGGTATGTGTAGGAAAGGAGTGCAAAGTGTAAGACATTATGTACAGGAAATGAGTGCAGAGGGTAGGTATTACTTGCAGGAAAGGAGTGAAGAGGGTGTAACAGTGACCAGTATATGCAGTAGAGGAGTGTGGAGGGTATGATGGGATCACTATGTACAGGAGAGGAGTGCGAGGGTATGACGGGGGCAGTATGAACAGGAGAGGAGTGTGGAGGGTATGACAGTGGGCAGTATGTACAGGAGAGGAGTGTGGAGGGTATGACAGTGGGCAGTATGTACAGGAGAGGAGTGTGGAGGGTATGACAGTGGGCAGTATGTACAGGAGAGGAGTGTGGAGGGTATGATGGGGGCAGTATGAACAGGAGAGGAGTGTGGAGGGTATGACCGTGGGCACTATGTACAGAAGAGGAGTGTGGAGGGTATGATAGTGGGCACTATGTACAGGAGAGGAGTGTGGAGGGTATGATAGTTGGCAGTATGTACTGGAGAGGAGTGTGGAGGGTATGACAGTGGGCAGTATGTACAGGAGAGGAGTGTGGAGGGTATGACAGTGGGCAGTATGTACAGGAGAGGAGTGTGGAGGGTATGACAGTGGGCAGTATGTACAGGAGAGGAGTGTGGAGGGTATGATGGGGGCAGTATGAACAGGAGAGGAGTGTGGAGGGTATGATAGTGGGCACTATGTACAGGAGAGGAGTGTGGAGGGTATGACAGTGGGCAGTATGTACAGGAGAGGAGTGTGGAGGGTATGACAGTGGGCAGTATGTACAGGAGAGGAGTGTGGAGGGTATGACAGTGGGCAGTATGTACAGGAGAGGAGTGTGGAGGGTATGACAGTGGGCAGTATGTACAGGAGAGGAGTGTGGAGGGTATGACAGTGGGCACTATGTACAGGAGAGGAGTGTGGAGGGTATGACAGTGGGCACAATGTATAGGAGTGGAAGGATGTTTAGGGACTGCATAGTGGTTAAGCGGGTCATACATGAATTGAAATTACACCAATTATGCAGAGACCAGCCATAGTCGATTTATGTATGGGCTAGCTGGTTTTACACAAGTCAATCTATTAATCGACTTAAGTACAACCAGCCTGTTTTTCCAAAAACAATCAGTGCTGCCAGCTATAGATAGCAACACTGATCATTGTACTCACTGGCAGAACACAACAACACTACAGGAGTGATTCCCCCATCCACAGGTCAGCAGGTGAGAGGGTGTGTGGGGACAGGCTAGGGAGAGATACCAGTCAGTGGCTGGGTAGGCACTGGCTAGTATCAGAGCCATATACACACAGGTTACATACGTCACGATCGTTAGAGCGAGAGCAATAATTCTAGCACTAGATCTCCTCTGTAGCTCTAAACATGTAACCTAAAAAAATTTAAAGCATCGCTTAGGATACCAAAAAAAATCGTGCTAACTTTAGTGTTTTTTTTTTAATGAATGAAACAGTTTATTTCCAAAAAAAAAACACGTTTGAAAAATTGCTGCGCAAATACAGTACCGTGCTAGAGCTGCACAATTAATCGTTAAAAAATTGTGATGTCGATTCAACCCCCCTGACATCTCCAATGCAGAGTTTGCTGATTCTTTCATATAACAAGTGGAGAGACTTTCAGCTGTCAAAAGAAAATATCTGGACAGTCTGCCAAGTTCTTATCAGGAAACATTGTAACTAACACTTTCTTCATAGATCAAAGGGATAAACTTCTGTGTGTAAAGAAAATATCCGGGCAGTCTGCCAAGTTTGTAAACAACATGAAACATTGTAACCATCTTCCTTTTTAGATTAAACTTCTGTGTGTAAATGCAAGAAATGTAACCACTTAAAGTCCAACACTTGTTAAGATATTTTTTGCTAGAAAATTACTTGGAACCACCAAACATTATATATATATTAGCAGAGACAAAAATGGGAATTGCTGCAATATTTTATGTCACACTGCATTTGCCCACTTCATTGAATAATAAAAACCATAAAAACAAAACAGTAAAGTTAGTCCATTTTTTTTTTTTTTCATTTTAATGTGAAAGATGATGTTATGCCGTACGAATCGTGAGAGAATCGTCATCTATCTTCTAAGCAAAAAAATTGCAGTTGTCGTTTTAGCCAGAATCGTGCAGCTCTATGCCGTGCAACATAAAAAGTTGCAAAGACCACCATAGAGTAATTTTCTAGCAAAAAATTAATGATGATTTTTTTTTTTCTCAGTCTGCTGCAGTGTGTCAGCTTGTATTTATAATGGCCGCTCTGTATGTAGCTTCTGACAGGCTGTGCAAGCAGGCCCGTATCTCCAGAACCATAAATGATAGCCATCCCATATTTTGACCAGTTGTGGGGTAGGTCCTTAACTGACTACCCCCCAAATGTGGGGTTTCTGTGACCTCTGGTCATCGAGCTACAACCCCCGCTCCATCAGCCCCTCTGTTAATCCGGCCCTGTATGGAGGGGGGGGGCAGGACTGTATGTATGGCTGTGGATGGTATATGGAGGGGGGGGCAGGACTGTATGTATGGCTGTGGATGGTATATGCAGGGGGGGCAGGACTGTATGTATGGATGTATGGCTGTGGATGGTATGGAGGGGGGGCAGAACTGTATATACGGCTGTGGATGGTAATGGTATATGCAGGGGGGGGGGGGCAGAACTGTATGTTTAGTGTATGGTGGGGGTAGTGTATGGTCCGCCCATCCACCCACCTCCATGTGTATTCTGTAGCCAGTCACAGAAGAGCTGAGCACTCTGTGTCCCATGTGCCCTCTTCCACTCTGCAGCACACAATGCAGACGGAGGCGCGCCGGAGGGAGGGGGAGGGGCTAGCACAGTGAGAAGTTGCACACATGTTTACAGCCCGGATGCACACATGTTTACAGGGGGCTAACAGAGAGCACTGCTGCGGGCGGCACACCTTCTACTAACACTCAGGCAAGCTGGTGGAGCCGGGGATGTGCAGCTCTGTTGCGGCCGGGCCAGGATGGACAGCTAAAAAAAAAAAAAAAAATGTTTTTTTTTTTTTTTTTAAATGTGCCCGGGTCTCAGGAGGCTTCAAAACCGGGCACATGTGTCCAAACCCGGACTGTCCGGGTCAAAACCGGACAGGTGGCAACCCTAGTGTTCTAGGCTAGAAATGAAACAGGAAGTGGCTATGGAAGGCAATCTGTCTACACTAGACAATACAGAGTGTCACATGGTACAAAGCCACAACTAAACCTTAGAATAGCAGGAGATCTGCAAACCAACATGGTGAAGAGGTAGGAGCTATGCTGGTACTGATAATTCCATTCAGATCTAATGAAAACAACGTTGAAATTTAGCTTTAAGAAAATGCCGCAAGACTAGATTGTAAATTGCAAATGCAGGCAAATCATACTAGGCATGGCCTATGTATACTCAGTAAACATTTATAATGACTTAACGCCCACCTACCTCCAATCTGAAAAACAGAAGGGAATTTGTCTCCTTTCATCTGGGCAGATCAGAGAGCCTATAGAGTAGCTGTAAACTGTCATCCGCCCGCTCCGCTCATTGTGGCCCATGACTGGATACCAAGTTGCTTATTTGGCCCTCACTCTTCAAAAGATTGGGCACCCCTGACTTAAAGGATCACTAAAGGAATATTTTTTTTTTTTTAGCTAAATAGCTTCCTTTCCCTTACTGCAGTCCTGGTTTCATGACCTCATTGTTCGTTTTTGCTTTGAAGTAGCTGTAATACTTCTCTGCTCTCCTGCTTGTCTGGCTCCTTATGAAAAAACTCATGCTAGCTTTTCACTGTGGTCCATGATCAAAGAGGTGTGATTACTAAAACTCCTCGGAACCAATCAGATTCATTTTAAAAACAAACATTGCCCTGTATTTGTTTGTTTTTGTTCTGTGTGTCTCTTTACTTCACAGAAACATGAAACCAGTTTAAAAGTGGAAGTAAAACTGTAGGCACATTATATGATTGATTATGATCTATTTTTAATCATTTTTAAAAGGAATCAGTTAACTTTTATGTCTCTATACCTTGTAAACAGTCACTTCAGCAAAAAAAAAAAAAAAATGTTTTCTTTAGTGACCCTTTAAGGGTTTGGAGGTTGTCATGAAAGAGTATATGTGCATCCAGGAGTAAACAGTATTTTTGACAAATATTTGCATACAGCCACAAATCAATTACAAGCTGCGGCTTACTTGTGTACAGGAAAGACATGCAACCCCTGGACACTGACAACTTGTGCCCAGAGCCATTCATCTGTCCCTGTAATACGACTTGCAATTCACACAACCCTACCATAATGCATAAATGGCCAGTGCAATACTATTTCAAGTTACAGCTTCATATGTCACCTGCCTACATCATCCCAATTCAGTGTGTGAACAGAATACCTTTTCATGATCTAATAGCCAGACAAGTGACAAAAAATACAGAATGGTGTTTTCTACTTGGTGTAGTGTGGCAGTATGTCAATCACAAGGATCCAAATGGAATTACAATCTTTCTGCTAAATTCAAGCTTAATCGTTGTGCGGCTGCAGAATTGTAGTTCTACGTTAAACACTGACACAGGGGAAGAGAGAGAAAATGTAAAAAAGAGAGAAAAAAAAATCTTTCTAGGATAGATTTAGCACTTGGTTCTCCTAATTTTATACCATAGATTCATGAAACAGATTCATGAAACTGATTAGAGAAATATCTGACTATAAGGAGTATAGTATAGGGAGGGGTACTTCTCTTCATTTGAAAATAAATCCAAATTGCCTAAAATTGATCCCCTTCTCTAATTATTCTGACCTTTTTTCTTTCTTTTAGTTGGAATAATGCCAGTTTCTCTATAGTAGTTTAAGTATTATTTTTGTATGTCAATATCTGCCTACGGGGGGGGGGGGGGGGTGTCATGCTTACCTGTGGCTCTGTCCCTCGCTCTACCCGATTCATGATTTTTTTTCTGGTTTTAAGCCATAATAAACCCCTCGCGCTCCTGAAGAAGCGTTATGTGTCAACGCAAAACATGTGGAGCACAGTTCATTCCATCTAGCATGAATCTACTCACCCCTCTACAGATGTAGTGAGCATATGCTCACTACCAGTGTTTGGTGATGTGTGTCTTTATAGATTCACCACTGTTTACATTTAATAGGCTCCTTATTTATGTTTAGGGGGTGGGTACACTCATCTAAAATTGGGGTCATTATTGTTGATGTTCTTAACATTATTCTTTAATCAATTACTATATTTAATTTTTACTCACTGATACAGTGCCTATAAAGTCCCTACATTTTTGCAACATTGTCTTGAATGAATTTGTTAGGAAATATACTTTGTGTGCGCGCAAATTAACAAATTTTGGTTGCAATCAACGGCCTGCATTTGTGGGAGTATTGATGCGGAGCACTGTATATAGGTTTACAATCACTTTAATTGTGGATCTGAAATGCCACAAGTTTAGCTACACAACTACTGCCACGCATTCCTTTCCTTATTCCTCCCTTTTCAATCGTAATATTTTAACTCTTTCATGCCTATTTCTGACATTTGTCGCTTACAAGTTAAAATCCGTATTGTTTGCTAGAAAATTACTTGGAACCCCCAAAACAATATATATATATATATATATATATATATATATATATATATATATATATATATATATATATATATATATATATATATATATATTAGCAGGGACTCTAGAGAATAAAATGGTGATACTGTTGCAATATTTTATGTCACACGGCATTTGCGCAGTGGCCTGTCAAATGCAATTTGACACGTTCATGAATGTAAAAAAAAAAAATAGACAGTAGGCTTACCCTAATTTTTTTGTCTCTTGTGAAAGATGATGTTACTCCGAGTAAATAGATACCCAACATGTCATGGTTTGAAAAAAATTGGGCACACTCATGTTAAAGTTACAGAGGAAGTCTTTTGCTAGAATTATTGCTCTCACTCGCAGGAATATCTCACACCGTTTACATATGTGAATGCGACTTGCGAATGCAGATTTTTTGCTGCGCAAACTCACGGGAACAAGAGCACTTTAAAAATTGTATTTTTTTCTTTGTCACTTTAAACAAATAAAAATAAATTCTGAGGACTTTTATTGCTGTCACAAGGAATGTAAACATCCCTTGCGACAGTAATAGGTGGTGACAAGTTCTCTTTATGAAGGGATTGGGGGTCCAAAAGACCCCCAATCCCTCCTTTGCACTTCAATGTATTCAGATTGCCAAAAATTAAATACTGTAATTTTTTTTAAATCTGCGCCATTGGTAGCCGAGTAAACCGTCGCATCTGTGTTTTTTACATAGGAGACTGGAACAAAGTCATTTCTGGCTTTGTTCCAGTCTCAGCCTAGCTGGCGACACCCCCTGCTCCTGCAGGCATCACCCAGCCAAGCTGCAGGCATCACCCTGGTATAACCCTTTCAAGTAGATGCCCCATATGCATAGGTGTGTGCAGCCTATTGCATTAGGGTGTGCACTCCAAAGCTCAAACACACACTAATGATCACTCACAATGTCCATTCAGAAAGGGAAGGGGATGGTCAATTACATATTTACCAGCCCCTTCCGCCACTCATCCTAAAACATCCCTGCAGCAACAGCTGGCGGGAGAGGAGGGAAGCTGGTAGCACTGCAGGGGGAAGGAGGGAGCCAGGGAAGTAGGGGGAATCTGCGCTGTAAAGGGTGGTTAGGGTGTGCCTGGGCACACCTGGCACACCCTGTGCGCACGCCTATGCCCATATGTGCGTACGGTCGCCTCTAAGGGGTTAAATATAGAATGTTGGGATAAGATGTTTTATTTCTTTTCTGTGCTCGTTTTGGATGTGGTCCGTTTCATTATGGCGATGTATTTTATGGTATATATTTGTTGGGAACATTTTTTCAATAAACTAAAATTATGAAAAAAAAAAAAAAAAAAAGCAAAAGAAAATGTTGCCATCAATTGCCTCACCTCCTGTTCTGCCTTGTCCATAAAGCACGTTTGGCTGCAAACCATCTTCGTGTCCCAACAAATGAGGCAGAAACATGTAGATGTTCATAAACGGCAAAGGGAGTTTGCTGGTTAAATTCAAGACTTTCCATTTTATCTCTTCAACTGAAAAGCAAATGAAAAAACACTAAGAAGTTTGTTTATCGAAATCAGATGAATAAAATAGAAAAGACATTCAGATATTCCTACTCTACAGCCAGTTGGATTTGTGCAAAGTGGTACTTTGCCCATCTTTCCTTGGTTACATTTTAGCTCAAGAAGTGCAGGAAAAATAGACACAAGATAAGGACCTGCATAGACTTCAATAATTCTAACCTTACATTGTTTTTGTTTTTTGCAAGGAGATCAATAAACTCTATGCATATCCTAATATACATGATTACTTTTGCAGCCTAATTACCCGAATGGCCCGGATTCACAAAGCACTTACGCCAACGTATCTCGAGATACGCCGCGTAAGTGTAAATATGCGCCGTCGTATCTGTTCGCCGTGCCCACAGAACTAAGATACGCCTAAAAACTGGCTTCAGACCACTGACATAACTTGCCAACGCCTGCGTAGACTGGGCGCATTGTTACGCTGGATGCATCTGGCGCTCTCATTGATTTCCTATTTAAATATGGAGATGAGCAGAGATGAGCAGAGATGAGCAGAGATGAGCAGAGATGAGCAGAGATGAGCAGAGATGAGCAGAGATGAGCAGAGATGAGCAGAGATGAGCAGAGATGAGCAGAGATGAGCAGAGATGAGCAGAGATGAGCAGAGATGAGCAGATTCACGAACGTACTTGCGCCCGGCGCATAATATATACGCGGTTTGCGCAAGTCTTATGTCCGGCGTAAAGTTATTCCCCATATAGGAGGTGCAACTCATGCAAAAGGTATGGGCCAGGGAACGAATGCGGTCGTATTTTACGTAGTTTACGTAGTACGTGAATAGGGCTGGGAGTAGGTTACGTTCACGATGTAGGCAGTGATTCGATGTAGCTTAGGCAGTTGTTTCAACGTGATTGTGAGCATGCGCACTGGGATACGTCCACGGGACGGCCATGCGCCGCTCGTTTTAAGTACTTGCCTAGCACTCGGCACATCATTTGCATTGGTCACGCTTCATTACCATGCATCAGGCCCACTTCCGCCTACGAATATACGCTACGTCGGCACAGAGTTCTGCGTTGCACCGGCGTAGCGTAAAGAAGATACGCTACAGCAGCATATATATGCGCCGATGTATGTGAATCCGGGCCTAATATATATATTATATACACACACGCTTTTTATTTATTTTTGCATGTAGCCATTTACATAGCATAACTTTAAAACCACATCCCGATTTACGTTGGAAGAATGGCATGAAAGCGCGACCGCAAACAAATGCTTGCCGGCGGCCCGAAATTGCATTGGAGAGGCAGAACAGGGAGATATAAACAAGACATTTCCCTGCAGGGGTGGACTGACAACTCATGGGGCCCCCGGGCAATAGAAGACTATGGGGCCCCTGGGCTTACAGATGGCCACCATGCCAGGAGGCAGTGCAGAGGCGGGGCAGCTAAAATCTCGGGATTTTCACATCAGAAGCATGTTGGTTTCAGACATATCAGGGACAGATGTAAAAAAAAAAAAAAACTGATTTTTACATACTGTCCCTGGTTTTACTGAGCCTGGCAACCCTGATGGGGCCCCCTAGTGACATGGGGCCCTTGCGCAGTGCCCAAGTGACTCAATGGTCAGTCCGCCCCCATTTGCCTGTTCTGCCTAGCAACATGACAGGGATCTACTGCTTCCCTGGAGCAGTGATCTCAGTCATGTTGTAGGTAGTCCATCCCCCTACAGTTAGAAAACACTTTGATCACTCCTTCCCTGCCAGTGACATTTATACAGTAGTAATTGGCTATTTTTAGCTCTGATCGCTGTATAAATGTCAATGGTCAGAAAATTGTGTCATAAGTGTCCGATCTGTCTGCCGCAATGTCAGTCATGATAAAAATCTTAGATCGCTGCCATTACTAGTTAAAAAAAAAAAAAAAAAAAAAAGCATGCCATAAATCTATCCCTTATTTTTTAGACGCTATTACTTTTGCGCAAACCACATTGGCATAAACTGTGGAAGAAATTTGTTTTATTATTTATATATTGTAACGGCTACCCAAGTAGGGAGAGGGTATGAGCCGTTGGCGACGTCCTTTTCCCTGGCAAGTTGCTATGCAAGTAAGTCCAGTATAAGCCCATCCACGAGATCCAGAGGGAGAGTCAGGTCCAGTTGTAAGAAACAGAAGGAATATCCCCTTGCATTCCCTCCTAAGAACGAGACGGTGCTACGTTTGGAAGGGTCAAGTAACACAACTTTAATGGTACATTTCTTAGTTTATATCTAGTTACAAACTGGTGAGTGCTCAAGGAACAATGAAAGTCTCCACCCCCTCCCTCCACAGGGGGGCCCCAAGTTAGACACACTGTCACCAGGCCAAAAGAAACCACATTCCTTTCTCAATAGACTTCAATCACAGATAACCCCATCAATAGATAAGCATTTCGGCACCGCAAAGCCTGACAAGTTCTTCTGAACACAAATGACATGCTAATTCAATACACAGACAGGAGACTGGTAATTTGTAATACAATACACAAAAGAGAGAAGAGACATTTAGAATTCAACAGTGAAAGAGTCACTCTACAATTAACCTTCTAAATTCAGAACCAACAGATCCAAAACAGCCCTCCAGATATCTCAGAATATAATGTGGATAATCCATATCTCAGGTAGTCCCAGATATCATTCATCCTATTGTAACACGTCCTTCGGTTCCTTGTATGTCCCACTGCATGATTATTATAGATGTACAGGCAGAATACATAGTTCCGTTACACTGCTCCCCTTTTGTGGAACACTCCGGCAGACCCGGATTGATCCTTTTCGGGTCAACTTGGGGATGTCCGGTCTGCTGTTAGGGTAAAAGTTCTGTTTGCCTGGACAGTCCATCGGCATTTCCATTGAATCTGCCAGGGCGGTATTGGATAGAAAAATTGTAGGGTTGTAGGGCCAAGCTCCATCTTAGCAAGCGTCCATTATCCCCAGCTACCCGGTTCAGCCATACTAGTGGGTTATGGTCCGTGATCAGGGTGAATTCCTGCCCATACAGGTAGGGTGTGAGCTTTTTTAACGCCCAAACCAGGGCTAAACATTCCTTTTCCACTGCCGCGTAGCTCACTTCTCTGGGTAATAATTTTCTACTCAGGTACGCGACAGGGTGTTCTCCTCCATCCTCCCCGATCTGGCTTAGAACTGCCCCCAGTCCGTACATGGACGCATCTGTATGAACGACAAATCTTTGGTTAGGGACGGGGGCAGATAGAACAGGTGCGTTGATCAATGCTTGCTTTAAGGTTTGGAATGCTGTTTCACAGGCGGGAGACCACAGGACTACTCTAGGCAAATTCTTTTTGGTCAAATCTGTCAACGGTTTAGCAATGGTACTATAGTCAGGGACAAACTTTCGGTAATACCCTGCTGTCCCTAAAAATGCCAGTACCTGGGTCTTAGTGTGAGGGGTTGGCCAATTGGCTACAGCCTCAACCTTAGCGGGTTCTGGTCGTTGTTTTCCACACCCGACTCTGTGTCCCAAGTATTGGACTTCTGCCATCCCGAAACTACATTTTTCTGGTTTCAGGGTTAGACCGGCGGCCCTAATTTGATCCAGTACAGCCTCAACATGTCTCAAGTGTTCCCCCCAAGTCTCACTATAGATCGCAATGTCGTCCAAGTACGCGCAAGCAAAATCCTGGAAGCCATCAAGGAGGCAGTCCACTAAGCGCTGGAATGTGGCTGGGGCATTCTTCATCCCAAATGGCATGACCTTGAACTGGTATAAGCCAAATGGGGTGACAAATGCCGACTTAGGGATAGCCTCCTTGGCCAGGGGAATCTGCCAATACCCTTTGCACAAATCGATCGTGGTCAGATAACGTCCCCTGGCGATCCGATCCAATAGCTCATCTACTCGGGGGAAAGGGGTAGGCATCTGTCACGGTTCTGTCATTGAGGCGTCGGTAATCGACACAGAATCGGGTTGTTCCGTCCTTTTTGGGGACTAGGACCACGGGCGAGGCCCAGGGGCTGTCAGATGGTTCTATAATCCCCAGCCTTAACATTTCTTGTATTTCCTTCCTCATCTCCTCTTTTACTGCCTCAGGGATTCTGTAGGGAGTCTGTCTGAGAGGGTTCTGTCCTGGGGTCTCTACGTGGTGAGTCGCTAAGAGAGTGTACCCGGGCTCCTGGGAAAATGTCAGCCCTTTCTCAGTTAGCAATTGTCGCATCTGTCCCTTTTCCGCGGGAGGTAACCGCTCCCCTAGCTGTATAGTATTGAGCAGAATTTTAGGTCCCGAGTCAGCTAATAGATCTGGGATGGGTAAGCTGTCAGGGTCTTCAGTGGCTGGGATACATATGGCTGCTACATCCTCTGGTCTTTCTTGATACTCTTTTAATAAGTTTACATGAAAGGATTTCTGGACCCTTTCGTCTTGGTTGCTGGCAATTACATATGTAGTATCGCAGACTTGTGCTACTACTTTGTAAGGGCCCTGCCATGAGGTCTGGAGCTTATTCCCTTTGACAGGCCTAAGCACCAGCACCTTCTGGCCCACTTGAAATGTTCTCTGACGGGCGCCCTGGTCGTACCAGTGTTTCTGCCGTCCCTGGGCCGCATGGAGATGGTCCCGTGCCATCCGAGCCAACTGTTCCATGCGGTCCCGCATTTCCAGTACATATGGCACAATGGGGACACCTTCGTGCTCTGTCTCGCCCTCCCAGTGCTCCCGGATGAGGTCGAGGGGGCCTCGCACCCTCCGTCCATAGAGCAGCTCGAAGGGAAAGAACCCTGTGGATTCCTGCGGTACCTCCCGATAGGCAAACAAGAGGTGCGGCAAAAATCGTTCCCAGTCTCTGTATTCCGCTGTAAAGGTCCGCAGTAATTGCTTGAGGGTACCATTAAAACGTTCACAGGGACCGTTAGTCTGAGGGTGATACGGTGAACTAAGCAGAGTCTTAATACCGCAGACCTTCCATAGCTGTTGGGTGAGGTCTGCGGTAAACTGGGTCCCTCGGTCGGATAGGATTTCCTGAGGAAACCCCACTCTGGTGAATATCCCGACGACAGCACTGGCAACAGTGTCTGCCTGGATATTCGTCAGAGCGACGGCCTCTGGGTAGCGAGTGGCGTAGTCCACTACGGTAAGAATATATTTCTTACCAGCGGGGCTGGGGTTAGGTAGGGGTCCCACTAGGTCGACTGCTACCCTGCTAAAGGGTTCCTCGATCACGGGCATAGGCAACAGTCGGGCTTTAGGGTGATCCCCTCTTATCCCTACCCGTTGGCATGTGTCACAGGTGCTGCAGTAACGTCGCACATCCTTCGAGATTCCCGGCCAAAAGAAGGTCTGGGTGATCCTGTAGGTGGTGCGGTTACCCCCTAGGTGTCCTGCCAACGGAATGTCGTGGCCGATTCGGAGAAGTTCCAACCGGTACTTTCTGGGTACTACCAGTTGGCGCTTCTGCGGAGAGACACCGCCTCTCTTTCTGCCCTCGATCAATCTGTATAACCTGTCACCATCCCATATAAAACGTTCCCGCTCATCTCCTCTGTCGGCTAATTCTCGATACTTTTGGAGGGTGGGGTCCTCCCTAGTTTCCCTCCCAAATTCCTCTGGTGTGTCCCAAGCTATGGGTCCCTCTACTGTACTGGGGTTAAATGTCGGTTCCTGGCTTACCTGGGTCTCTCGGTCTGTTGTAGGATCATCTGTGATACGGGTCTGTGAGCGGGTGGTCACGGGACAAGCGACATCAAGGGTAGGTAAATAAGCCGAAGTCAGAGGGCCAATGTCGTTGCCCAGTAAAACCTCGGCAGGTAGGTTGTCCATGATCCCAACTGTGGTCTTTCCTGACCCGACTCCCCAGTCTAAGTGCACCCGGGCGGTGGGTAGGCGGAATACAGCACCCCCTGCGACCCGGACGGCAACTGTGCGAGTTGACATGTTCTCTGGCTTTACCAGATGTTTTTGAATCAGAGTGATAGTAGCCCCGGTATCTCTTAGGCCTTGGGCTACTTGTCCATTTACCCGTACCTCCTGACGGTGATGCTGACGGTTATCTAGAGAGGCCGCTTGTATTGGGTCTGCTTCATACAAAATTCCCAGACATTCCTCAGGGCCCACCTCGGTCTCTAGGCAGTGGGCCACAGCGGGCCGTGATGGAGTGACCTCTGTGTTGGATGTTGGGCGTCTCCAGTTGTTATTTGTAGCTCTCAAAGGACAAAAACGAGCAATATGTCCCGTGTTGCTGCAGTGATGGCACGTCACCCTAGACGAATCCCGGGGGTAGTTGTTAGGCCCCTGAGGTCGTGGTGGTCCTGGTGGGACTGGAGCCCAAAATTTTGGGCGTGGGGTGCCGGTTGGAGTACGCGGTTCTACCTTATGAGCCAGCCGTGTAGTACCCTGGCTTACTTTCCTTGTTTCCGCGTACTCATCTGCTAGCCGCGCCGCCTCATTTAAGTTAGCGGGACGGCGGTCTCGTACCCAGTCCTGTATGTCTGCGGCCAGGTCTTGAAAGAAATGTTCCATTAGGAATAGCTGCAATACTTCCTCCCCGGAGTTGGCCTTGCACCCTTGGACCCAATGGGATGCCACCCTTTGTAACTGGTTGGCCCATTCCATGTGGGAGTCCACAGCCTTCTTCTTGGATTCCCGAAAGCGACGGCGGTAGGTTTCTGGGGTTACGGCATATCGGGTTAACAGCGCCTTTTTCACTTGCTGATATTGTAAAATATCCTCTGGAGCAAGTGCCCGAAAAGCTTCATTGGCTTTGCCCGACAATTTCCCAGACAAAATAGTGACCCATTGGTCTGGTGGTACCTGGTGTAGTGAGCACTGTCTCTCAAAATCCGCCAAATATCCATCTATTTCCTCCTCACTTTCTACAAAAGCTTTAAATGCAGTGAACGGTATTTTCTTTCCTGTCGCAGCGGGTGGGGAAGTAGGAGCTGTGTGTGTAATGGGCTGTCTAGCTCTTACCAGTTCCAGTTCTTGTCCCCTCTTGGTTTGAATCTCCTCTCTTGCTTCCCGGAACAGCTGGTTTATTAGTTCCGTGGACGTTTCTGGATACAAGGATAATCTCCGCTGTACAATATCCGTAATTACATCTTCCTCGCTGACAGGTGCTAGGGGCTCCGTTCCTTCCATGGATCCATCCATTTGGTCCAGCTCCAGTAAATCTGCTATCAGCTCCCTCCGTGGCCTGTTACTGGCACTCCTACCACGACTCTCCAATAAATCTTTTAGTGTGGTTCTTTTCAGCCTGGCGTACTGAGACTCCATTCAGAACTTGCTCCTTGGATAAAAGGACCATCCCACCGCTGCCACCAATGTAACGGCTACCCAAGTAGGGAGAGGGTATGAGCCGTTGGCGACGTCCTTTTCCTGGCAAGTTGCTATGCAAGTAAGTCCAGTATAAGCCCATCCACGAGATCCAGAGGGAGAGTCAGGTCCAGTTGTAAGAAACAGAAGGAATATCCCCTTGCATTCCCTCCTAAGAACGAGACGGTGCTACGTTTGGAAGGGTCAAGTAACACAACTTTAATGGTACATTTCTTAGTTTATATCTAGTTACAAACTGGTGAGTGCTCAAGGAACAATGAAAGTCTCCACCCCCTCCCTCCACAGGGGGGCCCCAAGTTAGACACACTGTCACCAGGCCAAAAGAAACCACATTCCTTTCTCAATAGACTTCAATCACAGATAACCCCATCAATAGATAAGCATTTCGGCACCGCAAAGCCTGACAAGTTCTTCTGAACACAAATGACATGCTAATTCAATACACAGACAGGAGACTGGTAATTTGTAATACAATACACAAAAGAGAGAAGAGACATTTAGAATTCAACAGTGAAAGAGTCACTCTACAATTAACCTTCTAAATTCAGAACCAACAGATCCAAAACAGCCCTCCAGATATCTCAGAATATAATGTGGATAATCCATATCTCAGGTAGTCCCAGATATCATTCATCCTATTGTAACACGTCCTTCGGTCCCTTGTATGTCCCACTGCATGATTATTATAGATGTACAGGCAGAATACATAGTTCCGTTACACACATATATATATATATATATTTATATATACACACACACACACACACATTTATTTTTGGGGGATATTATAGCAAAAAGTAAAAAATATTGGGGGTCATTTACGAAAGGCAAATCCACTTTGCACTACAAGTGCAGTCGCTGTAAATCTGAGGGGTAGATCTGAAATGAGGGGAAGCTCTGCTGACTATCATCCAATCATGTGCAAGCTAAAATGCTGTTTTTTATTTTCCTTGCATGTCCCCCTCTGATCTAAATCGACTGCACTTTGCAGTGCAAAGTGGATTTGCCTTTGTAAATTACCCCATTGTTTTTCAAAATTGTGGCTCTTTTTTTGTTTATAGCGCAAAAAATAAAATCGCAGAGGTGACCAAATACCACCAAAAGAAAGCTCTATTTGTGGGAAGAAAGGACGTCAATTTTGTTTGGTTACAACGTCACAAGACTGCGCAATTGTCAGCTAATAATTTGCTTTAAAAAAAAGGGGCCATTTATTAAAGCAAATAAGTACAAAATAGGGTGTTTTTTTTTTTTTTTCAAAATTGTCGCTCTTTTTTGGTTTATAGCGCAAAAAAATAAAAACCGCAGAGGTGATCAAATACCACCAATAGAAAGCTTTATTTGTGGGGAAAAAAAAAGGATACAAAGGATACAATGTCACACACGTGCAATTGTCAGTTAAAGTGTCGCAGTGCCGAATTCGCAAAAAAATGCTCTGGTCATTGAGCAGCCAATTCTTCAGGGGCTGAAGTGATAAATGAACCTTTCATCGGGAACACTGATCAGTGTCGTGTCACAGTAAGCCCTGCCCCCACACAGCTAGAATCATTCCCTAGGACACACCTAACCCCTTTCTAGCCCCCTAGTGGTTAACCCCTTCCCTGCCAGTCACATTATACAGTATTCAGTGCATTTTTATAGGTTATGGTCCCAAAATAGCGTCAAGTGTCCGATTTGTCTGCCATATTGTTGCAGTCATGAAAAAAAAAATTGCTGATCGCCACTATTATTAGTAAAAAAAATAAAAATATTAATAAAAATGCCATAAACACTCCTCTATTTTGTAGAGGCTATAACTTTTGTGCAAACACTTTTTGTGATTTTTTAACCGAAAATATGTAGAATAATATGTATCGACCTAAACTGAGAAAAAAATTGCTTAAAAAAAAATGGGGATATCATTTTGAGCAAAAAGTACAAAAATACGGCTTTTTTTTTTCTAAATTTGGGCTCTATTTTTGTTTATAGTGCAAAAAAAAAAAAAAAAAAACACAGGAGGTGATCAAATACCACCAAAAGAAAGCTCTTTTTGTGGAAGAAAAAGAAAGAAGGATGTACATTTTGTATGGAGAGCCACGTCCGCCATAATGTCGCAGTCGCGAAAAAAACAAAAAAGAAAATCGCAAATCACCGCCATAACAAGTTAAAAAAAATCGGCCTAAACTGAGAAAAAAAAAAAATATATATATTTTTTTAAATTGGGGATATTTATTATAGCAAAAAGTACAAAATATTGCTTTTTTTTTCTCCAAAATTGTCGCTCTATTTTTGTTTATAGCGCAGAGGAGATCAAATACCACCAAAAGAAATCTCCATTTGTGGTTAAAAAAATGATGTCAATTTTGTTTGGGAGCCCCGTCGCACAATAGTCAGTTAGAGCGTCGCAGTGCCAAAATCGCAAAAAGTGGCCCGGTCATTTGGCAGCCAAATCCTCCGGGGGTTTTGTTGGTTAAAATTAGGGGCTGCTAAAATAATTAAAACCACCAATTAACATTCCTTACAATGGAAGAGAAGCAAAATTGTAGTCAATGCCACACTCCCTACACAATGTTTGGTCTATACCTACTTCCTTCACCACATCATAAGGACTTGCAGAACGCCAACTCAGCATAAGCTACTCAGAGTAGGCCACTTTAGCACCGTAGTAAGTATGGTTCAGACTGTTCAGGTAAAAAATACCAAGGAAGACCAGATATGCATACAATTCTCTTTTTTTTAATGTTTACATCTAATCTGCCTGGCTGTTAGAGGCATGCGTTCCATTGAAGTCATTTGGGTGACCAGTTGAGATGCAGGCATTGCTCAACAGTGTTAAGGTCTCCTGCACACGGTACTGATGTTTGAGCTTCTGCTTTTCTTGTAATTTCAGGTGTTTGTTTTACGCATATCAATGCAAGTATTTGAGCATTCACGCACACAAGTCCTTCCTAAGGAAAAAGTCATTCATATTTGCTCTCACCAGAGGAAAATATTGACCGGGAATGCAGATTTTATATTTTACTGAGGAATATTCAGCGTTAGTCTCCACCGGGAGAAGACATTGATTTCTAGTGGCCATAGCAGCTGCTAGTGATAATCGGAGGTAAAACCCAGCATGCTGGTTGTACCCAGGTTGAGCGGATCAGCTTGGTACATTCAGCCTGCCCATACACCATTCAAAGTATGGCCTGCCTAATGCTAGGTTTATAGTAAGAGCTAGAATGATGGGCATAGTGTCATGCTTTAGGGCTGCCAATTACAATACCATGCCTTGCTACTGATCAGCAATATAATGGATTCCTTTTAATAGTAGTATTACCTGTTATTTAAAAAAAATTGCATGTTAAAGGCAAGGCAACCTTTAACCAAGATACTATTTTTCACAATGAACATTTGTCATTTTAACTCTGTCAACTGTTTTGTTGACATGTAGCTGACAAACCCTGTTGTAATATTCAATGACTCCTGGAAGCCACTATAGAGGATTTTCAGTACTGCCCTCATTAGGGCTCATTCACACTGCAGCTCCAAAAAAAAAAAAAAAAAAAAGCCGCTTTGAGCAGAGTTTGAGCTTTTATATCTCTGCCTCTAAAATGTCCCATCAATTCTTGGCTCCATTCACACTTGAGCGTTTTGTCGCCTGAAGCGCGACGCTACACTACGCTAGAGGGGAAAAAATACATTATTCTCTATGGAGATGGTTCACATCTCCACTACAAAACGCGTGACGCCGAACGCCTGAAGCTCAAACAAGTTCCGGACCCTTTTTTGTTGCGCGAATCGGGCGGTTTGGCCGTTCTTGAGTGTTTGTATTTCCCATAGAAAGTAATGGAAAACGCTCGATTCAAGCGTCTAGCGCGACAACGAGCGTTTTTGCGGGCATTTTGTCGCTTTAGTCAATAGAAAATTTCACCCAGGCAAAAGATCAAAAAAATCTACAAACATAGCAACAAGTGATGATAATTTTTCATATTGGCTAAAATAAAAAAACGTCGAAGTTCAAAAACGTTGGACAACGCTGTATGCAAACGCGCGCCGGAAAAAACATCCGAAAACGCTATGCTCAGGTGTGAATGCAGCCTTAAAACACAAGCTGCCATCATTCCCACAGGACTTGTACTGACATGAGGAGGCTACTAGCACTATCTAAGGCCCGGTTCACACCTATGCATTTTGGTGCATTGTTCGTTTTTGCAGAAACACACCATTTCTTTCTCGTACATCACGGGACACAGAGCGGCATATTCATTACTATGTGGGTTATATGGAGTACCTTCAGGTGTGGACACTGGCAATCTTCAAACAGGAAGTCCCCTCCCTATATAACCCCCTCCCCTAGAGGGAGTCCCTCAGTTTTTTCGCCAGTGTCTTAGGTGTTGGTCACGGAATAGCTTTGCTCCACATCCTTGGGATTAAGGGCGGGCTAACCGGATCTGTCCAAGGAGCCTCAGTGCCAAAGTGGACAGTACCGGCCCCCAAACCGTGGGGTTTTGCCTATAATGTTCCTCTTTGGAGGGCTGGACCCTGGGCCCAGGACTTGGAGTTTGCAAAACCATAAAGTTCCTGTTTGCCAGGGTGCTATATAGGTCCAGGACAGTGGGTACCTTCATAGGACCCCAGGGCCTGAAGGTCTACTACGCTACCCACGGAGATGGGAGAAGATTGGATCAGTTTGCTGGTCAAACATCATGCAGCATGGAGCAGGTAAGGGGAGCCTGCGGGACTTGGTTCGACAGCAGGCTCCCGGGGTAACCTAAAAGGGGGGATAGCCTAAGTATGCTCTGCATGGGCAACCGTGATCACTATGTCTAAAAGAGACAGGATGACACCCTTTCTCCCCCCATCACTAGGCCCCCCTGTCTAAATATGTGTTGCTAGCTAACCTGCTGTTTCTTCCTAGGGCTAGTAAGGATCCCTAGGGGCCTTGAGAGAGTCCTACCTGGCCGGGGGTTTGAATCTGCCGCCTGTTTCTGCGTGCCTGGATCTCCAGCAGCGCGGCTCCTCCATGTTCCTCCTGTTTTCCGGCATACGCGCGCGCGTGCGCGCGCACGTCTTATTGAGATTTTTCGCGCCGTCCAGACAGGAGGGCGGGGGGGGGGCGGGCCTGCGGCGTCATACAGGGGCGCGCCTTTGTGCTGTTATAGACAGCAGGCTTTGTCAGTACTCAGTCTGAGGCTGATCTTTCAAGGAGAGGACGCAGAGCGGCAGAACAGTGACTCCCGGTGGCGGAAGAGGGGTAGTACATGTGGACTTTGTTCCAATGCCTTTATTGTTAAGCCAAGAAATCCCCCTTATTTTGCAGCAGGTTGGAGGCTGGCAAACTTAAATTAGGGTCACTGTATGTTGTCAAAGAAAATATATAATATATAATATATAATTATTTAAAAAAAAAAAAAAAAAAAAACCAACATACAGGCCCATCAGTTTTTGGGACACTAGTGATCTATTCTCCCCTAAACTCTGAAATTTGTACTCCTGGCCACTACAGTCTGTTGTGTGGGCGGAGTCCCTCGATTTTGTATTATGGCTTCCAAGGGTTCGGGGTCAAAGGGTACAAAAAAGACCAAAAAACAAAAGGGTTCCCTTTCTGATTCTGATATGCCGATTCTTTCCCCGCAGCTTATTAATTTAAGAAGCACCTTGGATGAGCCATTAGGGGGATCTGGTGCGGAGGCTGGCCCAGATCAGCCCAGCCCTGTGTTTATCACAGAGGAGATGCTAGCCGTATCCCTAGGGGGGCTAGAAGAGAGAATAGCGGCATTGATCGCTAGAGCTATTCCTGGTAAGAAACGGGTTAGATCCCCATCACCAGGGGGTGTATCCTCAGATGCTGAGATTCTCTCTCCGGAGGAATTAGAATCACAGGAGGATCAACTGGACCTGAACCAAGAGGGTTCAGGGATGGAGGGGTCTACCTCTGAGGAACCATTTTCAGACTCCTAGACAGAGAGACTGTGGGTACAGTCTTTGACGGACATGGTCCGCTCGGCATTTAGTTTGCCATTGCCAGAACCTCAGGTTCCTCCGGTATCCTCTCTGGGCTCTTTGAAAGCCCCGTTAAGCAACGCAGTTTTTCCGGTCCATCCTCTCTTGGAGGAATTGATCTTTCGGGATTGGGTACGGCCGGACAGGATTTTTCTGCCACCGAAAAGATTTGCGGTCATTTATCCCATGGAGGAAAAATTCTCCAAAAAGTGGAGGCTCCCAATAGTGGATGCAGCCATCTCATGTGTGAATAAATCACTAACTTGCCCGGTGGAAAACATACATAAGTTTAAAGATCCGGTTGATAAAAGATTAGAGACACTTTTAAAAGCATCCTTTGCTACGGCAGGAGCAGTGGTGCAGCCAGCGGTGGCTGCAATTGGAGTTTTGTCAGGCATTAAAAGACCAGACAAAGAGATGTTAAAGGACATGCCTACCCAACAAGCAGAGGAGTTTGCTGACATTCCCAGAGCTCTGTGTTTCGCGGTAGATGCTATAAAAGATTCCATCCAGCAGGCTTCTCGTTTATCACTATGTTTGGTGCACATGAGAAGGCTCTTATGGTTGAAGAACTGGGCGGCGGAGCCCCCATGCAAAAAGCTTCTGGCAGGATTTCCCTTCCATGGAGGACGACTCTTCGGAGAAGATCTGGATAAATATATTCAGACTATTTCAAATGGCAAGAGTACCCTTTTACCGGTCAAAAAGACATTCCGGGCTCCTACATTAAAAGGCAGCTCTTTCCTGCCTCGGGGCCCTCTAATTCCAGGCAGTATCGACGGCCGCCTGCACGATCCAACGTTATCAGTAGATCGCAAGGACAGACCCCTGGGGGTAAGAAGCCGTGGTATCGCAAACCGTCTAAGACAGCCCCTAAGTCTGCATTATGAAGGGGCGCCCCCACTCTCACGGGTGGGGGGAAGGCTTCGTCTCTTCTCAGAAATTTGGGAAGCCAAGATCCCCGACAATTGGGTCCGGGCATCTGTAACCACAGGTTACAGACTGGAGTTTCTAAAATATCCTCCGCCTCATTTTCAAGAATCAAGGCTACCAAGGGATCCAGCAAGGAAGGCCTCAATGCTGGCAGCTTTGGATCACCTGCTTTGCCAGGACGTAATTATAGAAGTGCCAGCCCAAGAGCAAGGCCTAGGTTTCTATTCCAATCTCTTTGTCATACCAAAGCCCAACGGCGATGTCAGGCCAATCTTGGACCTAAAGAGGTTAAACGGTTATCTAAGGGTGCGTTCCTTCCGGATGGAATCCATCCGGTCAGCAGCCGCCGCGCTTCAGAAAGACGATTTTCTGGCCTCCATAGACATAAAAGATGCTTACCTTCATGTACCAATCTTTCAGGCGCATCAAAGGTTTTTACGCTTCGCGGTGGGCAGCGACACTTCCAATTCAGGGCGCTCCCTTTCGGGCTGGCCACGGCCCCCCGGGTATTCACGAAGATTCTAGCCCCAGTTCTGGCCAATTTAAGGATCCAAGGAGTCACAGTCCTAGCATACTTGGACGACCTTTTAATCATAGATCACTCACGGACGGGTCTGCAAAAGGCAGTAAACCTCACGGTTCGGTACCTCGAAGAATTCGGCTGGGTCCTAAACCTGGAAAGTCAGCATTCCAGCCTACAAAGCAGTTGGAATACCTCGGCATGAGGTTAGACACAGAACATCAAAAGGTGTTCCTGCCCCTTGTAAAGATCAAGGCGATCAAGGGGTTGGTTCAGTTGGTTTAAACAAGAAAAGACCAACTATTCGCTCTGTGTATGCGATTACTAGGCAAGCTAGTGGCCACATTCGAGGCAGTACCATACGCTCAGATCCACACTCGCGTCCTACAGGCAGCCATTCTAGCAGCCTGGGGCAAGAGGGCACATGCCTTAGAGTCTCCTTTGACGCTATCATCAAGGGTCCGACAAAGCCTGACCTGGTGGTTGAACCCTCAGAACCTTCTAAAGGGAAGATCCTTCAGCCCTGTTGTCTGGAAGGTAGTTACCACAGACGCCAGCCTGGCAGGCTGGGGGGCGGTCTTCGAGGGGTTTCTCCCGCCAGGGAACTTGGGTGAAAGCAGAGAGGCAGCTCCCCATCAATATCTTGGAAATCAGAGCTGCTCGCCTAGCCCTGTTGGCGTGGACCTCCAGATTAAAGGGGTTCCCGGTGAGAATCCAGTCAGACAATGCCACGGCGGTGGCATACATAAACCACCAAGGGGGAACCAGGAGCCAGGCCGCTCAAAGGGAAGTGAACTTGATTTTTCAATGGGCAGAGGTTCATGTACCCTGCATTTCAGCGATATTCATTCCCGGAGTGGACAACCTGCAGGCAGACTTCTTAAGTCGCCAGAGTCTGTTGCCAGGGGAGTGGTCTCTGCATCCCCAGGTCTTTCAGACAATCTGCCAGAGGTGGGGAATGCCGGACGTAGATATAATGGCATCCAGGTTCAACAAGAAACTAGACAGGTTCGTGTCGCGAGCGAGGGATCCTATGGCCTGCGGAACCGATGCGTTGGTTTGCCCTTGGCATCAATTCAGAACTTCTATATGCATTCCCTCCACTTACAGTTACTCCCGCGCCTGTTGCGCAAGATCAGAGTTGAGAACAAGCCAGTCCATTCTTAGTAGCTCCGGCTTGGCCCCGGAGGACTTGGTACTCACTAGTCCTGAAGATGGCAGTGTGGAGACCCCTTGGACTCTTCCTCTACAACCAGACCTACTCTCACAAGGCCCGATCCTCCACCCTACATTACAGCGTCTAAAATTTGACGGCCTGGAGGCTGAATCCTGATTCTCAGGGATAGAGGCCTGTCTAGGCAGGTAATTCCTACCCTGATTAGGGCTAGAAAGCCGGTCTCCCAGAGTGATTTATTACAGGGTGTGGAGGAACTACGTAGGCTGGTGTGAATCCAAAAGATGGAATTCCCGCAAATATACTATTGATAGGGTGTTACTTTTCTCCAGCTAGGAGTGGATAAGGCCTGGCACTAAGCACAATCAAGGGACAGATCTCAGCTCTGTCAGTGTGGTTTCAGAGGCCGCTGGCCACCCACTCGCTGGTAAAGACCTTCTTACAGGGGGTCTTGCGTATTAATCCTCCTGTCAAGTCACCAATTTGTCCATGGGACTTAAATCTTGTCCTGTCCACTCTACAGAAACAGCCTTTTGAGCCGTTGGCTGAGATTCCTTTACTCTAACTGACAAGAAAGTTGGTTTTCTTGGTCGCCATAGTTTCGGCCAGGAGAGTGTCAGAATTAGCAGCCTTATTGTGTAAGGAACCATATCTCGTTCTGCATAAGGACAGGGCAGTTCTCCGGCCCCATCCTTCCTTTCTACCAAAGGTTATATCCAAATTTCACTTAAACCAGGATTTGGTACTTCCATCCTTCTTTCCAAAACCTACATCTAGAAAGGAGGGGTTGCTGCATACCTTGGATATTGTCCGGGCCATGAAGGCCTATCTTAAAGCTACAGAAAAGATCCGGAAAACAGATGTGTTATTCGTTCTACCAGATGGCCCCAAGAAGGGGCAGGCAGCTGCAAAATCCACCATCTCGAGATGGATTAGACAATTAATCATTCAAGCCTACGGGTTGAAGAGGTTGCCTCCTCCGTTGTCGGTAAAGTGGCCCATTCTACCAGGGCCATGGGCGCCTCTTGGGCAGCACACCATCAGATCTCTATGGCTCAGATATGCAAGGCAGCAACGTGGTCATCAGTCCACACGTTTACAAGGTTTTATCAACTAGACGTGAGAAGAAATGCGGATGCTGCCTTTGGTCAGGCAGTACTACAGGCTGCAGTTTGAAATCCTCGGGATCAGAAACACCCTTGGTTATAAAAAAAAAAAAAAAAAAAAAAAAAAAAATTTTTTTTTTTTTCTTGACTAAGTTGGAATTATTATTATGATTTGAGTTTTCTCTAAATTGAATCCTTCTTTGGAAGATGTCTCCTCCCTCATTAAAGCATTGCTTTCGGACATCCCACATAGTAATGAATATGCCGCTCTGTGTCCCGTGATGTACGAGAAAGAAAAGGGATTTTAAATACAGCTTACCTGTAAAATCCTTTTCTTGGAGTACATCACGGACACAGAGCTCCCACCCTCTTTTGGGTGACCATTTTGGGAGGCATACTGCTTGCTACAAAACTGAGGGACTCCCTCTAGGGGAGGGGGTTATATAGGGAGGGGACTTCCTGTTTGAAGATTGCCAGTGTCCACACCTGAAGGTACTCCATATAACCCACATAGTAATGAATATGCCGCTCTGTGTCCCGTGATGTACTCCAAGAAAAGGATTTTACAGGTAAGCTGTATTTAAAAATCCCTTTTTAACATGGCTTCCCATGGGTCAAATTCACATCTGTGCATTTTATGGAAAAGGACAGGGACTTTGCTGGTTTTTGGTTCCATAGACTTTAATGGATCAAAAACATGTATTGAAAAAACTAACCTGCATAGGTGTGAACCAGGCCCGACTGATTTATAACAAGTTGACAACCTTCCCCTTTCATGTCCAACAACTTGAAAGTGACACATAGCTAGTTCTTTTATACACTCTAGATAAGCTGCAGTGGAAAAGGTCTCCACATTTTATATTTACACACAAGAGTGAGTCTAGGGCTGTAAGGGTCCTTTCACACGGACAGAACGTTCGTCCGTTTTTTACAAGTCCGTTTATGGACTTGTAATGCATCCCTATGGGATCGCGTCCGTTAGCGGATGATGCATCCGCTAACGTCCGCAAAGATCCGCTTTTTCGGACAGAAGAAAACCCTATTTTTCTTCCGTCTGGCAGATCGGATAGGATGAATACGGACAGACGGTCCGTATTCATCCGATTCCCCATAGGGGAGAGCGGAGGAAAGACAGGGCGGTCTCTGCACAGTGTGCAGGGACCGCCCTGTCCGCCAACAGCTCAGCAGGGATTACGGATGATCCCCACTGAGCCGACGGACACACACGGAGCGGACACAAAAACGGTCCGCTCTGTGTGAAAGGACCCTTAATACAAAAAAAAGTCAGTTTATTCTTAACTACTTTGCAACCGCCCTATAGCGAAAGTACGGCTACAGGGCGTTTGCTTAATTCTAAGTGGCCGTTAATTAACGGCCTCTTAGAATCGTGCTCCCGCGCGCCCCCTGAGGCGCGCACACGGGAACACCCGTGACCGCCGGGTCCGGAGGACCCGGCGCATCACGGTAAATCGCCGCTGATAGCGGCGGTTTACCACGTGATCGCTCCGTCCAATGACGGAGCGACCACTTGTAAACAAAGCGGCGTCATGTGCTGACGCCAGTTCCTCCCTCCTCTCTCTGTACCGATCGGTACAGTGTGAGAGGAGAGGGGAGGGAGCGGATGGCAGCGCCAGTGCTGCGGGCTGGATCTGTGACAAATGTATTCACAGATCCATCCATCCCTCCCTCCCTGGGGCCATACTCTGGGCCATACTCTGGGCCATACTCTGGGCCATACTCTGGGCCATACTCTGGGCCATACTCTGGGCCATACTCTGGGCCATACTCTGGGCCATACTCTGGGCCATACTCTGGGCCATACTCTGGGCCATACTCTGGGCCATACTCTGGGCCATACTCTGGGCCATACTCTGGGCCATACTCTGGGCCATACTCTGGGCCATACTCTGGGCCATACTCTGGGCCATACTCTGGGCCATACTCTGGGCCATACTCTGGGCCATACTCTGGGCCATACTCTGGGCCATACTCTGGGCCATACTCTGGGCCATACTCTGGGCCATACTCTGGGCCATACTCTGGGCCATACAGCGCCCCTGTCCCCGTGAGCTTGCATGCAGAAGCGAACGCATACGCAAGTCCCGCCCACATATGAAAACGGTGTTCAAACCACACATGTGAGGTATCTTTATATAATGTTTTGGGGTTCTATGTAATTTTCTAGCAAATAAATGATGATTTTTACATGTAGGAGAGAAATGTCAGAATTGGCCTGGGTGCTCCCTGCATGTTGGGCCTCTGTATGTGGCCGCACTGTGTAAAAGTCTCACACATGGGGTATCGCCATACTCGGGAGGAATAGCAGAATGTGTTTTGGGGTGTAATTTGTGGTATGCATATGCTGTGTGTGAAAAATAAAGTAATATGAAAATTTGATGGAAAAAAAAAAAAATCTTGATTTTGCAAAGAATTGTGGGAAAAAATGACAACTTTAAAAAACTCACAATGCCTCTTTCTAAATACCTTGGAATGTCTTCTTTCCAAAAATGGGTCATTTGGGGGGTATTTGTACTTTTAGGGCATGTTAAGGTCTCAAGAAATGAGAGAAGCTGTCAGTACTTCAGGTGTGATGAAATTGATCAATTTTCAGTAATTGGTACCATAGCTTGTAGACCCCATAACTTTCACCCAGACTAAATAATATCCAACATTTTTTTTTTTTTTTTTTTTACCAAAGATATGTAGCAGTATACATTTTAGGCCAAATTTATGAAGAAAAATTACTTTTTTGCAAAATGTTATAATAGAAATGAAGAAAAATGATTATTTTTTGCAAAATGTTGTTCTTTTTCATTTATAGCAAAAAAAATAAAAACCGCAGAGGTGATCAAATACCACCAAAAGAAAGCTCTATTTGTGGGAAAAAAAGGACAAAAATTTCATTTGGTTACAGTGTTGTATGACTGAGTTATTGTCATTCAAACTGTGAGAGCACCGAAAGCTGAAAATTGGTCTGGTTATTAACCTCTTAACAGAATACGTGAACAGCGTGGACCTGAGGCGCCGGGGTCACGTCTTTGGACGTGATTTGCTTGTAATTCCCCGCGCGCGCCACAGGGTGGCGCGCGGCGGGGAAAAACAGTCCCGACGCATCACCGAGGATCCGATGCGTGTACCCGGCGGTCGCGATGTCCGTCAGGTACACGCGATCGTCGGTGAGAGAGCAGGGATGTGGAGCTCTGAGTGTAAACACAGAGCTTCACGTCCTGTCAGTGAGGTGACAGATGCTGTTTCTCTTGTACATAGGGAGACAGCATCGGTCACCCCCCTCCCCCCACACAGTTAGAACACACCCAGGCAATACATTTAACCCCTTCCTCACCCCCTAGTGTTAACCCCTTCAATGCCAGTCAAATTTATACAGTAATTAGTGCATTTTTATAGCACTGGTCGCTGTATAAATGTGAATGGCGCCAAAAATGTGTCAAAAGTGTCCGATGTGTCCGTCGCAATATCGCAGTCCCAATAAAAATAGCAGATCGCCGCCATTACTAGTAAAAAAACAATATAAAAAAAAAAAATCATAATTATGTCCCCTATTTTGTAGGTGCTATAACTTTTGCGCAAAGCAGTCACTTATTGTGATTTTTTTTTTTTTTTTTTTTACAAAAATACGTAGAAGAATACGTATCGGCCTTAACTGAGAAAAAAAAATATAAAAAAAAAAAAAAAAAAAAAAAAATGGGATATTTATTATAGCAACAAGTAAAAAATATATACAGTGCGGAAAATACGTATTTGAACACCCTGCTATTTTGCAAGTTCTCCCACTTGGAAATCATGGAGGGGTCTGAAATTGTCATCGTAGGTGCATGTCCACTGTGAGAGACATAATCCAAAAAAAAAATTCCAGAAATCACAATGTATGATTTTTTTAACTATTTATTTGTATGATACAGCTGCAAAGAAGTATTTGAACACCTGAGAAAATCAATGTTAATATTTGGTACAGTAGCCTTTGTTTGCAATTACAGAGGTCAAACGTTTCTTGTAGTTTTTCACCAGGTTTGCACACACTGGAGGAGGGATTTTGGCCCACTCCTCCACACAGATCTTCTCTAGATCAGTCAGGTTTCTGGGCTGTCGCTGAGAAACACAGAGTTTGAGCTCCCTCCAAAGATTCTCTATTGGGTTTAGGTCTGGAGACTGGCTAGGCCACGCCAGAACCTTGATATGCTTCTTACAGAGCCACTCCTTGGTTATCCTGGCTGTGTGCTTCGGGTCATTGTCATGTTGGAAGACCCAGCCTCGACCCATCTTCAAAGCTCTAACTGAGGGAAGGAGGTTGTTGCCCAAAATCTCGCAATACATGGCCCCGGTTATCCTCTCCTTAATACAGTGCAGTCGCCCTGTTCCATGTGCAGAAAAACACCCCCAAAGCATGATGCTACCACCCCCATGCTTCACAGTAGAGATGGTGTTCTTGGGATGGTACTCATCATTCTTCTTCCTCCAAACACGGTTAGTGGAATTATGACCAAAAAGTTCTATTTTGGTCTCATCTGACCACATGACTTTCTCTAATGACTCCTCTGGATCATCCAAATGGTCATTGGCAAACTTAAGACGGGCCTTGACATGTGCTGGTTTAAGCAGGGGAACCGTGCCATGCATGATTTCAAACCATGACGTCTTAGTGTATTACCGACAGTAACCTTGGAAACGGTGGTCCCAGCTCTTTTCAGGTCATTGACCAGCTCCTCCCGTGTAGTCCTGGGCTGATTTCTCACCTTTCTTAGGATCATTGAGACCCCACGAGGTGAGATTTTGCATGGAGCCCCAGTCCGAGGGAGATTGACAGTCATGTTTAGCTTCTTCCATTTTCTAATGATTGCTCCAACAGTGGACCTTTTTTCACCAAGCTGCTTGGCAATTTCCCCGTAGCCCTTTCCAGCCTTGTGGAGGTGTACAATTTTGTCTCTAGTGCAGTGTTTTTCAACTCCAGTCCTCAAGGCACACCAACAGGTCATGTTTTCAGGCTTTCCATTATTTTGCACAGGTGATTTGATCAGTTTCACTGCCTTAGTAATCACCACAGCCACTTCATTTGAGGGAAATCCTGAAAACTTGACCTGTTGGTGTGCCTTGAGGACTGGAGTTGAAAAACACTGCTCTAGTGTCTTTGGACAGCTCTTTGGTCTTGGCCATGTTAGTAGTTGGATTCTTACTGATTGTATGGGGTGGACAGGTGTCTTTATGCAGCTAATGACCTCAAACAGGTGCATCTAATTTAGGATAATAAATGGAGTGGAGGTGGACATTTTAAAGGCAGACTAACAGGTCTTTGAGGGTCAGAATTCTAGCTGATAGACAGGTGTTCAAATACTTCGTTGCAGCTGTATCATACAAATAAATAGTTAAAAAATCATAAATTGTGATTTCTGGAAAAAAACAATTGGATTATGTCTCTCACAGTGGACATGCACCTACGATGACAATTTCAGACCCCTCCATGATTCCCAAGTGGGAGAACTTGCAAAATAGCAGGGTGTTCAAATACTTATTTTCCGCACTGTATATATTTTTAAATTGTCGCTCTTTTTTTCATTATAACGCAAAAAATAAAAACCGCACGGGCGATCAAATACCACCAAAAGAAAGCTCTATTTGTGGGGAAAAAAAGGACGCCAATTTTGTTTGGGTGCCACGTCGCACGACCGCGCAATTGTCAGTTAAAGCGACGCAGTGCCGGAAGCTGAAATTTCGCCTGGGCACGAAGGGGGTTTATGTGCCCAGTAAGCAAGTGGTTAAGGGGGTTTAAGTGCCCAGTGGTCAAGTGGTTAAACATCTATACGCAGTGTTAAATATAAATAATCAATTATACGTTAGGGAGCAAAGTCTCTAATCCACTATATCAGGCATGTCCAAAGTCCAGCCCGCGGCCCAAATGCGGCCCCCCTGTTGATGTAATATGCCCCTTTTGGGGATTTGAATATATAAAATTGTTTGTGGCCCCCCAGGGCCACAAAAGATATATACCTTATTTATTGGTGCTGCCTTGGAGTGGACAGGGAGGGGGCAGGACGAGCGCCATCAGATTACATGAATAAAATCTCCTGTTTACTCAGCAGCGTCTGAATTGGAAGTCCTGTCTCCTGGGATGCCATTAAACGACTGTTCTGTCTATCATAGGAGGCGGGACTTTGTATTAAAGATAGTAAACAAGAGATTCTCCTGTTTGTAATCTGTTGGCACTTGTCCCACCCCCTCCCTCTCCCTTCCGAGGCTGCAGATGGGCATCAATCAGACTGCACTGATGGCAATGGTGAGGCTGCACTCATGGCAATGGTGAGGCTGCACTCATGGCAATGGTGAGGCTGCACTCATGGCAATGGTGAGGCTGCACTCATGGCAATGGTGAGGCTGCACTCATGGCAATGGTGAGGCTGCACTCATGGCAATGGTGAGGCTGCACTCATGGCAATGGTGAGGCTGCACTCATGGCAATGGTGAGGCTGCACTCATGGCAATGGTGAGGCTGCACTCATGGCAATGGTGAGGCTGCACTCATGGCAATGGTGAGGCTGCATTGGGGCGTGTCCTGATGGTGCAGGTAGATGGACGCCTGATTCTTTAGCTCCTGCCACCTCAGAGCTGATCACATCTATACGCTAAGGTTTCTGTCCCCTTTTTTGCTCACAGAAGACCATGGGTACGGCCTCGAGACAATCCTCGGCCTCCCGCTCCTGTTCCCCGCGAGAAAACACCGGGTCACAGGGACATAACATACCCGAGATGTTCCGCTCGTCACGAGGGAACATGGCGTCCTCCCGCCAGAATGCCTCACAGGGCCCGGCTCAGCTGTCTCCCACAGCGCCTTCCAATATTGTTCTGTCGGCACCGCAAGCAGCTCCCTTGCCTCCACTAGCACCCGGCCCGGGTGGGATGGGCTCGTCGCCCCTACCGCAGCTCAACATTTTGGACTTAAGAGCCATCGCCATGGATATCAAGGACACTCTCTCGGCAGCCATTGCTGAGCTGAGGATTGACATCAGAGCCCTATCCGACAGAGTTACAACTATCGAACGGGTGTTAAAGGACCATGATCTGGTCCTCCAACGGTCCACAAGAAAAATTGGACGATCACACCCTCCAGCTCAGGGACGTGAACCATCACCTGGAGGACCTGGACAACAAAAGCGCCGCCACAACCTGAGGGTGAGGGGGCTCCCAGAGTCCATTGTGGGGGATCGTGTACAGCAGGAGGTCGTAGCCATCTTTAACAGCGTTCTGGGCAGGCCCCCGCAATCTCGAATTGAGATGGAGAGGATTCATCGTGCCCTCCGCCCCAGGGGCAGAGACACCGACCCCCCAAGACATGGTCTTGCTGTCTAGTGGATTTCGTGTTGAAGGAAGAGATACTGCGACGGGCCAGAGGGCAGAGACTTACCCATGGGGATTCTCCCGTCCAAATATATCAGGATCTCTCGGGGATCACCCTGCAGCACCGATGGGACCTCCGGCCCTTGCTGGACGTATTCAGGGCTCGGCATATCCGCTACAAGTGGAAGTTTCCTTTTTGACTGGCAGCCTCCCATCAAGGCCGCAATGCTGCACTGAGGGTCCCGGAGGACCTGCCTCGCTTTTGTGAATCCCTAGGCATACCTTTGGTACCGATGCCCGACTGGTATGCACCGTATCGGCGCTCAGTTGGCAGATGGAGTAAGCAGCAGGAGGTACCCATGGAGACCCAAGCGACAAGGCACCGCAGGAGGAGATCTCCTTCCAACTCTCGGTACCTTTCAGTCTCACAAACCACCCGGGGCCAGACGTGCGAGGAGAGACAACTAGCTGCTCACGGTCAGGTACTTATACGGACACCTTCCCCAGTTTTATTATGCCTCCTTGCTAACCCCAGATTTTGCAAATGTTTTAGACTTTTAACTTGGTGACTATGAACTGATGCTCTAGGTTGACAACATAGCGGGCAGTTGTTTGCGGAGCGCTGTTTTGGATCCCGCCGCCCGGATGGTCTCCCATGGAAAACTACAACCCCCATGTTGCTTTGCGCGGCCCCGTCACTACGGGACTCGTTACGCCCTTCTTTCCCTAAGCTTCAATTGGCTGCTCCAGTGACCACTCCCCGAAGTCTGGATTGGCTGTCGGGCCTCCATCCGGGATTTGCTCCGCCCCGGATTCCACCGACCTTGCTGAAAACGAATGGAACCGTATTTGTATTGCCCTTTGAGCAGAGGACGTCATCGACCCGGATGAGCTCATTGCCCCCGGTCCACAGCATCACGGGACTAGTCCTGCCGCAGGCACGCCGCTCACACTTCTTGACTGGGACATGCTAACCAGCCGCGACTCTCTTCTTCGTGCCTTCGTGCCTTACACATGGACGGGATGCCTTGTTCTTTGTTGTTCACTCCACACCATGACTGTAGATGATCGACAATACCTCTCTAAGGACTGGCCGTGCAATCTGTGCTTCCAAGAGGGGACATTCACGGCTTCCTGTGCCACACTGGGTCCGGTCTCCGCCATCCCTCCTAGATGTTGGTCCCCTCCTCTAGGGCTGGCACCTTGATACTGTGGTACCTGCTGATGATTGGAGGCGATTCCGTTTTGTTGCCAGTGCAGGTAGCTATAGCCAGCTGGACACTTGTTGCCACATGGTTAGTTGTTCCGGTAAGCAGTAGCTTGGTTGATTGGCGATCAATCTGTGCGGGGGGATGCAAGTTTTTTGATGTAAGTTTTTGAAAATGTGTTTATAATGCCTTGTTCAACTTTATTGTATTCTGATTCTCTCTCCTCCAAAACATGATGCTGGGCTTGATATGCTGAGCTCTCCCTCCCCACCCTCTCATGACACGCCATCTATTGTTTTGGTGTGAGTGACAACGGTGGGCTGGGGAAGCTGACAAACGTCACTTCCATTAGGCTTAGTAGATGCATCACCGCTACCAAGAATGCCCTGTTGAAAGCCCGAGATAGTTACTACACGATTAAATCATTATGTTAAATATGGTTACCCACACTCCCTCTGGTCCACCTGCTGGTTTGGCCTCTATTGGGGACACCTCCGTGGGCTAGATGTTTACGACCGTGGCTGTTAAAGGGTGGCAGTAGGCCATACATTCTTACTAGTTTACTTAACGTTTTGGATTAATGTGTTATAATTCATTGATTTCTGTTCTAGTCAACCCCCCCCCCCCCAACAGTGGTGTGTAGTGACCTTTGGGATCCGTTTAGGAGCCTGGGGGCACGGTACACCCTGTATCGTTACGATTCCCCTTTCTACATACTCCGAGTGAGTGGACTCTGTCCTATTACTTAATCGGTAACTTGGTACATACATCTATTGGGTACACCTCTTCGCTGTTCTGATATCCAAACTTACTAATCTCCCTTTCTCCCCATCTCTGGCTGCCCCCATTTCTCCCTCCTCCAACAAGAGCCTTGTCCCCCCGCCCCCTCTCTGCGAGATGGCGACTAACGACGTGATTCTACCCCCAGAGGCGAGAGACAATCACTCTCTGACCAAACTCAAGCGTTACACCCTGAATGCTCGTGGTCTCAACACACCTGACAAATGTTCCCGCCTCCTCCATTCGCTCTGGAAAGAGAAGCCGCACATAGCGCTCATCCAGGAAACACATTTCAGATCTGACAGCGTCCCCAAGTTCCACGATCGAAACTTTCCGATAGTATACCATGCCTCCAACGATAATGCAAAGTCGAAAGGAATGTCCATTTTAATCTCCAGGCATTGCCCCTTCCAAGTCACGGATATACAACGAGATCCTCAGGGGCAATACATCTTCATTAAAGGCACGCTACACAGTCGAACATTCACGATAGCAAACATCTACGCCCCAAATTCGCAACAGGTCCCCTTTTTCTGCACGATGCTCTACCAATTGACCTCCTTCCAATCGGGTACACTGGTGGTGGGCGGAGACTTAAACGTCCCCCTTACACCATCCCTTGACACGTCCAACGGTTCCTTGTGCCTGACATATAGGGCCCCTCACGCTATAAAGTCGCACCTGTCTACGTTGACCCTCCAAGACAAAAGTGGCGCACGCTACACCCAAACATAAAGGATTTCACGTACTTCTCCTCCCTACACCAGAAATACACTAGGATTGACCACTGTTTTCTAACACAAACTGACATCACGTCCTTGGTGGAAGCCACAATCGAACACATGCTTTAGTCGGATCACCACCCGATCACTAGGACACTGCTGATCCCCTCGCTTCGTGCCAAATCAATGATTTGACGGCTGGACGACTCCATCCTACTTGACGCAGAACTCTCTAAATCGGTGTCAGATGTCTTATCAAACTATTTCATCGAAAACGCTATAGACGATTCTTCTTCTACTTTGGTGTGGACAGCCCATAAATGTATAGTTAGGGGAGAAATCATCTCTCTGATGGCTAAACGCACTAAGCTTAGGAAAGCCCGGGTAACAGAGCTGTCCAACCGGGTTACAACATTAGAACGTGCCCACAAACGCACGTTGGCGACTCAAACTCATGCGGAACTGTTAAAAGCATGGGAAGAGCTTCTGGAGGAACTCCAGAAAACACTGAAACGCAGATACGCCCTCACTAACAAGCTATTTTATGAATTCGGAAATAAGTCGGAGAAACTCTTAGCTGCTGCCCTTCAGAAGAAGAGGTCGTCTCATACTATTTACAATATCACCTCTCCGTCGGGTAACTCGCTTACGACATCCGAAGACATTGCGAACCACTTTGTGCGATACTTCTCTGACCTCTATAATTTGCCCACACCCACGGCGTCACCTCCAGTCCCGGATAGGAACACACTTATGCATGAATTTCTGACCAACTATGGCTCCCCATCAACCCCCCCCCTAAGGGATTTATCCCACCTAGGCGCGCCCATCACGACACAGGAAGCTCTCTTAGCCCTAAAGCAGCTTAAACCAGGGAAAAGCCCGGGTCCAGATGGTCTACCGGCCAGTTATTACAAAACCTACTCAGATATCCTGATCCCGAAATTTTTAGCGGCTTACAATGATTTAGTAACCCCTACCCCTCACAACAAGGACCTGCTGGAAGCTCACATATCCCTAATACCCAAGCCGGGGAAAGACGTCACGTTAGTCTCAAACCACCGCCCAATCTCGCTGCCTAACTTAGACGTAAAGCTGTACGCCAAAATCTTAGCTAACCGACTATTGCCACTCCTCCCCGACATCGTCTCCACTGACCAGGTAGGTTTTGTCCCCGGAAGGGAAGCCAGGGACAACACCACTAAGGCCCTGAACATCCACCACTGGTTAACCTTTTCACGTACTAAGGGATTTTTTCTCTCCCTGGACGCTGAGAAGGCGTTTGATAGAGTGGCATGGGACTACATGTTTGCGGCCCTTAGCAAAATTGGGAATCCCACCTCGCTTCACTCAGATGATTATGGCTCTATATTCGGTCCCCACTTCGCGGATTAGGGTCAATGGCCAGCTATCAAACGCCTTCTCCATAAAAAACGGTACCAGGCAGGGATGCCCCTTATCTCCTATTATCTTTATCCTCACTATGGAACCATTTCTTTGCAAGCTTAGAGACAACCCAAATATTCAATGTATTGATATCCCCGGTAAACTTTGTAAAATTGCTGCTTACGCGGATGACATTCTGCTATTCCTTTTGAGCCCCATCACCACAATCCCAAATCTTCTCCTGGACTTCCAGTTGTTTAATACCATCTCTAATCTCAAGATTAACTTTGGGAAGTCAACCGCGCTAAATGTCTCCCTCCCCGACACGGTAGTCGCCCTGTGCAAACAAAATTTCCCCTTCTGGTGGGACACGGGTGGTATTCAATACCTGGGAATTAAAATCACTGCCAATCTGAATGATCTCTATACAGCAAACTTCCTGCCCACCCTGCACATAATTAAGGAGGACCTACTTAAATGGCAAAAGGGACACTTCTCCTGGTTTGACAGAGCGGCCATCATCAAAATAAACATACTTCCCCGGATCCTATACCTCTTGCAAGCTATCCCGATTAAACTTCCACTACCCTTTTTCCCTTCACTCAAGGGGATCTGCAGGGGCTTCCTGTGGGCTGGGCGCCCCCTAGGCCGAGTTGGGACAAACTAGTCCTTCCTAAACTGCAGGCAGGCCTCGGCCTTCCGGATATAGCCCTGTATCATAAAGCCTGCCAACTCGTGCGTCTGGTAGATTGGCACCTTCACGCGGATAACAAGGATTGGGTTGCCGTAGAGAAAGCATTCCTCGACTTTCCGATCTCCCACCTCCCTTGGATCAGCACCCTCGCGATCTTTGTAGTTTGCATGACACACACGCTGATTGGCCCCACCATACTCACCTTTAGGGCCATGTGTCGGTCCCATGGGATACTGCCGTCGCCCGGTCCTATGACCCCGATACTCCAAAACACAGACTTCCCAGCAGGCGTCACACCCACGGACACTTTGATTGACCCCCAATCCATACAGATGAGGGCTCATCATTTCTTCCGTGACACAGTTCTTTATACCCATTCGGAGATGATAGCAGCTTTCCCACAACTGTCCCTACCATTCTTCAAATTTTTACAAATCAGGCATTTTTTTTAGAGCGCCCCCGCGCCTTCTGCGTGGTGCAGGTCCCTTACCCCCCTGGAGCAACTCTGCAACGCCCAGGGGCCTCAGCTGCACTTGGTCTCATCGCTTTATGCCCCGTTGGTATCTCACGCAAAACCTCTATGGGACAGAGATCTATCGACGGGATTGTCGGATGCCGATTGGGAACATGTGTGGGAACATGTACATAAGGGGTCAGTTAACGTCTCGGCTCAAAAAAACAGGTTCAAGCAATGTGCCAGATGGTATAGGACCCCCAATAAACTTCACAAGATTTCCCCGGCCGTTCCCCCAGACTGTTGGTGATGTGGCTCGGCCATGGGCTCGCTCCTCCATATTTGGTGGGACTGCCCCCGCTTACAGCCGTTCTGAAGGAGGGTTCACGATCGTATTGTCAAAATCACTACATTTAACATGGATTTCACCCCGGCTCAATATCTATTACATCACACATCCCTGTCGAGATCCCATTATCATAAATCTCTTGCTTTACACCTCATAAATGCAGCCACTCAATGTATTCCGCTACACTGGAAAACCACGACGCCCCCAACACTTGAGGAATGGCATGTCCGAGTCCGAAATAGTGAAGACATGGAACAGCTCATTCACCAATACCACGACACCCACGATAAGTTCAGACACACATGGGCCTGTTGGATCCACTATAGAGATTCCCTGGGTCTAGGAACCCAGCCCACCGACGCTCCTTCCCCCAGTGCTCCCTGACAGAGGATCCGATAGCTGATCTGTCTCTGTCCTGTTAGTTTGGCTCCCCCTTCCCATCCCTCCCTTTCACGTTGGATTGACTTACAGTAGCTAGAAGTGGGGAAAGGTTTTATCTACATTTGAACCACTCTCGTAGCCCCAATATATTAAGCATTATGGGTCCCCCTCCCACCCACAGATTATTCCCGGTTGGGGTGGGTGGGTTTGGATCACGTTGGTTCCAGCTCACTTCTCCGACACCACCTCCCCTGGCTGTGCTGGGAAGGGGGTTCTTGGCCAAATTGTTCGGTATAGGACTTCCTGTTATATCTTCTGATGACAAATGTATACTGTTCTGTATTCCAAATTTTATCTGTGATATTGACAAGTTTGGTATTATTTTTCTGTATATGTACCTGATCAAATGCCTCCAGATGTACACTGTGTATTGATCCTATTTCTGTACACTGTTTATGCACGATTGTATGCCTCTTACCAGAATACTCAAAAATTGTTTTTGAAAAAATGGTGAGGCTGCATTCTTGGCAGTGGTGAGGCTGCATTCATGGCAGTGGTGAGGCTGCATTCATGGCAGTGGTGAGGCTGCATTCATGGCAGTGGTGAGGCTGCATTCATGGCAGTGGTGAGGCTGCATTCATGGCAGTGGTGAGGCTGCATTCATGGCAGTGGTGAGGCTGCATTCATGGCAGTGGTGAGGCTGCATTCATGGCAGTGGTGAGGCTGCATTCATGACAGTGGTGAGGCTGAATTCATGGCAATGGTGAGGCTGCATTCATGGCAATGGTGAGGCTGCATTCATGGCAATGGTGAGGCTGCATTCATGGCAATGGTGAGGCTGCATTCATGGCAATGGTGAGGCTGCATTCATGGCAATGGTGAGGCTGCATTCATGGCAATGGTGAGGCTGCATTCATGGCAATGGTAAGGCTGCAATCATGGCAATGGTAAGGCTGCATTTATGGCAATGGTAAGCCTGTGCGTGTTATACGCCGATAAATACGGTATATCCAAATAACATGCCCAAGCTCATCTCTTCACCACATACAGCCACAAAGGCAAGAGAATTCTTGTTGGGCAGTGTATTTGTTGCCAAGACGAACACACTTAGACCAAATTTTAATGGTTCAAAGAATGTCAGGCAAAAAGGTCGGCCCTCACGCATGTTCACTTCATCGAATCTGGCCCTCTTTGAAAAAAGTTTGGACATCCCTGCACTATATGATCATTTTAAATATAATGCCCAATACTGGTAAACGTTTATATAAAATGTAATTGTAATGCATTATATTACCTCGAGACTATCAGCCTTCACCTTCTCTGGGTTCAGATGCTGATCTTCCTGCACAGTCCTTAAAGTGATTTTTGTTTTTAAAACATACATGTTATACTAACCTGGTCTGTGTAATGGTTTTGCACAGAGCCGCACTAATTACCCTCTTCTAGGATCCCCCCACCGGCGCTTCTAGCTCATCCTGCATTTAGAGTGCCCCAATAGCAAGTTGCAAAGTATAGCATAGAGTGCCCCTATAGCAAGGTTAAAAAAAAAAAAACCTCTGCCTTTAGAACCACTTACTTCCTGACCAGGGCTACATGTCCCAAGAGGCATTGCTCCTCACACATTCACATGTTCACAGGCAGTTATTGATATATATTAGGGGGCGGTCTTCTGATGTAAACAAATGATGCATTCTGTATGCAGACCAACTAATCCGGCTAATAGTTGACAACTATTTTCATAATCGATTAGTTGTTTCCAACAAGAGAAAACTCTCACGTGCCTTGATAAGCTTTCCATGCATTATGGTCTTAATGTATATCCACTTCTTATAATCTGACATCTACTGCCAGGCATAACACTTAAAACTAAAAGCACTGCTATAGAGGAGATGTAAGTTAATGAGAAGCTGAAAGCCTTATTTCTCCTATGAATTCCTGAGCCATCTCTGTACTCATATTATAATCTTACTAGCACTTGGGACAGTTTTCAGGCAATTAAGAATCACAGATGCGACTTGGATTAACGTATCAAAACATTCCATATAAAGTTTGATTTTTCTATGGTCATCAATACCTGTGTGATTTTCAAATGCATTCCTCTTCTCTGCGACCGCACGCTTAATTTCATCTAAAACGGTACTCAGATCTTGAGATCTTTTTCGGTTCTCTTGCTCTGCGTGAAATAGTCTTTGCTGAAGTTCTAGAAACTGCTTTTCATACGTGTCTGTTCCATACTCTGTAAAAGAAGAGAGGAAAACGACAATAAGCGAGCATACTCTGGTTACCATATTACTGGTTGCCCCAATTTAAACAGTCATGTAACCTAAAACTCCAACTACGTCACAAAAATTCATTCAAAATCACTTTAAAAAAAAAAAAATGTATAAAAGTTGTCAGACTGACTGAACTTTAGATATTTACTCTCATGAAATACTATACCAATGTAATGTAACTCTGCTTTAAAAAGCTAGTCATATCAGGTTGAAAGAAAGAAGTAGAGGGTTTCAATGACATCACGCAGCAGGCATCTCACTGTGTCTACAACAGTGTATTCCGACATTCACAGAACTTCATCACATACGGATTTTAGGGCTGACCCGATACTACTTTTTTAAGGGTGGTATCGGGACAAGTGCCAAAACTCCCCCCCCCAAGTACTCGCCGATACCGATTACTATGGCTGCGCATCTTCACCAGTCTCACGATTCGATGCGATTACGATTATCAAGGCCACAATACGATTCGATATCACGATGCATCACGATTGCAGCGCAAGTGCGCATTGTTTTTTTTTTTTTTTTTAAATTTTAAGTACTCTTCTATCTATTCTTACAAAACAAAAACAAAAAAACAACACACAATAACACTTCCTGCATGTAGCAAAGTCTAAACACAGCAGACATGCTACAGGAGATGGTCAGAGACTTCAGACATGCTACAGGAGATGGTCAGAGACTGCAGACATGCTACAGGAGATGGTCAGAGACTGCAGACATGCTACAGGAGATGGTCAGAGACTGCAGACATGCTACAGGAGATGGTCAGAGACAGCAGACATGCTACAGGAGATGGTCAGAGACTGCAGACATGCTACAGGAGATGGTCAGAGACTGCGGACATGCTACAGGAGATGATCAGAAACTGCGGACATGCTACAGGAGATGATCAGAAACTGCGGACATGCTACAGGAGATGATCAGAAACTGCGGACATGCTACAGGAGATGATCAGAAACTGCGGACATGCTACAGGAGATGGTCAGAGACTGCAGACATGCTACAGGAGATGGTCAGAGACTGCAGACATGCTACAGGAGATGGTCAGAGACTGCGGACATGCTACAGGAGATGATCAGAGACTGCGGACATGCTACAGGAGATGATCAGAGACTGCGGACATGCTACAGGAGATGGTCAGAGACTGCGGACATGCTACAGGAGATGGTCAGAGACTGCGGACATGGTACAGGAGATGGTCAGAGACTGCGGACATGCTACAGAAGATGATCAGAAACTGCGGACATGCTACAGGAGATGATCAGAAACTGCGGACATGCTACAGGAGATGATCAGAAACTGCGGACATAGTACAGGAGATGGTCAGAGACTGCGGACATAGTACAGGAGATGGTCAGAGACTGCGGACATAGTACAGGAGATGGTCAGAGACTGCGGACATGCTACAGGAGATGGTCAGAGACTGCGGACATAGTACAGGAGATGGTCAGAGACTGCAGACATAGTACAGGAGATGGTCAGAGACTGCGGACATAGTACAGGAGATGGTCAGAGACTGCGGACATAGTACAGGAGATGGTCAGAGACTGCGGACATAGTACAGGAGATGGTCAGAGACTGCGGACATAGTACAGGAGATGGTCAGAGACTGCGGACATAGTACAGGAGATGGTCAGAGACTGCGGACATAGTACAGGAGATGGTCAGAGACTGCGGACATAGTACAGGAGATGGTCAGAGACTGCGGACATAGTACAGGAGATGGTCAGAGACTGCGGACATAGTACAGGAGATGGTCAGAGACTGCGGACATAGTAGAGGAGATGGTCAGAGACTGCGGACATAGTACAGGAGATGGTCAGAGACTGCGGACATAGTACAGGAGATGGTCAGAGACTGCGGATATAGTACAGTAGATGGTCAGAGACTGCGGACATAGTACAGTCATTTTGTGGTTTGTGCAGTGCTCAAGCAGAACCTTCCAGATAGAGCCAGTTTGGGATACAGCTGTGACTGCTATTTGGGGTTACCTCAAAGTGCTGCTATAAAGTGTGCTACACCCATTGCCCCAGTGGCGATGTCTCTTATGACGAAACGTACATCAGGTGGAGGAAGTAGCGTTGACGTCAGAACACCCGCCAGGGGCGCTGGATGCTAATCTGAACTGAATGCCTGCCTGCCTTTTAACCAGTTTTAACCTATGAGTTTTTTGGTCCCGGTATTGCTACATCCTGCTTGGTTTTCCATCATATGAGAAGTTGATTTATACCCACAACTCATCCCTGGTTTCCAATGGAAGGTTGATGTCCGGATACCATCATTTTAACCACTTGCTTACTGGGCACATAAACCCCCTTCGTGCCCAGGCGAAATTTCAGCTTCCGGCACTGCGTCGCTTTAACTGACAATTGCGCGGTAGTGCGACGTGGCACCCAAACAAAATTGGCGTCCCTTTTTTCCCCCACAAATAGAGCTTTCTTTTGGTGGTATTTGATCGCCCGTGCGGTTTTTATTTTTTGCGTTATAATGAAAAAAAGAGCGACAATTTAAAAATATATATATATTTTTTACTTGTTGCTATAATAAATATCCCATTTTTTTTTTTTTTTTTTTTATATATTTTTTTCTCAGTTAAGGCCGATACGTCTTCTTCTACGTATTTTTGTAAAAAAAAAAAAAAAACACAATAAGTGACTGCTTTGCGCAAAAGTTATAGCACCTACAAAATAGGGGACATAATTATGATTTTTTTTTTTATATTTTTTTTTTACTAGTAATGGCGGCGATCTGCGATTTTTATTGGGACTGCGATATTGCGACGGACACATCGGACACTTTTGACACATTTTTGGCGCCATTCACATTTATACAGCGACCAGTGCTATAAAAATGCACTAATTACTGTATAAATGTGACTGGCATTGAAGGGGTTAACACTAGGGGGTGAGGAAGGGGTTAAATGTATTGCCTGGGTGTGTTCTAACTGTATGGGGGGAGGGGGGTGACTGGGGGAGGTGACCGATGCTGTCTCCCTATGTACAAGAGAAACAGCATCTGTCACCTCACTGACAGGACGTGAAGCTCTGTGTTTACACTCAGAGCTCCACGTCCCTGCTGTCTCACCGACGATCGCGTGTACCTGACGGACATCGCGGCCGCCGGGTACACGCATCGGATCCTCGGTGATGCGTCGGGACTGTTTTTCCCCGCCGCGCGCCACCCTGTGGCGCGCGCGCGGGGAATTACAAGCAAATCACGTCCAAAGACGTGACCCCGGCGCCTCAGGTCCGCGCTGTTCACGTCTTTGGACGTGAAGCAGTATTGAAGTGGTTAAGCCTGTTTGAATCATTAGGTATATACTTAGTTGAGTCCACGCTTTCTGGTAAGCCTCCTACTTTCTCTCTGGTGGTGGACCTGCTATCAAAATTCACATCATCTGTTGTCACGTTTTGGACACTTTGAATCAACTAAAGAATTTTTAGATTTTCTTTTCTCCTTTTATTCATATCTAATCAGATATGATCAGATATGATCATTTTGGACACTTGGTGATTAGTTTTATGTGTTGCTTCATGTAATATATTTATTATCTCATGCCACATATGATGCTTTGCAGTATTATATTGTTTATTTCTCACATATTTTAGCGCTACACTTTTTTGTCTATATTTGTTTTTTGTTGCAGAATTTATCCAGTTCTGTTTAGTTAGGTAGCGCGGTGTTATATGCACATTTGTACATATATATTTTTCATAGTACAGGAGATGGTCAGAGACTGCGGACATAGTACAGGAGATGGTCAGAGACTGCGGACATAGTACAGGAGATGGTCAGAGACTGCGGACATAGTACAGGAGATGGTCAGAGACTGCGGACATAGTACAGGAGATGGTCAGAGACTGCGGACATAGTACAGGAGATGGTCAGAGACTGCGGACATAGTACAGGAGATGGTCAGAGACTGCGGACATAGTACAGGAGATGGTCAGAGACTGCGGACATAGTACAGGAGATGGTCAGAGACTGCGGACATAGTACAGGAGATGATCAGAGACTGCGGACATAGTACAGGAGATGATCAGAGACTGCGGACATGCTACAGGAGATGATCAGAAACTGCGGACATAGTACAGGAGATGATCAGAAACTGCGGACATAGTACAGGAGATGGTCAGAGACTGTGCACATGCTACAGGAGATGGTCAGAGACTGCGGACATGGTACAGGAGATGGTCTATATTTCTCCTCCATACAGCCCAGTCCCTGCCTGCAGTGACAATGACTTGTCACAGGTGACAGTACATCAGATTCCACTACATGCCCGTACCCCGTGTCCCCGGATCACAGCACCCCTCTACTCCTCTGTACTTACATGCTGCTCTCCACAGAGGATGATTAGAGGGAACTTACTTGTGTAATTGCAGCCTTGTAGTGAGATGGGCGATCTGCCAGCTCACCATCCCCTGATCTCCATTCCAGCTCTTCATTCTCTCTCTTCACTGTCAGCCGGGAATTCTCATTTGTATGATGCCCCGCTAATGTGACTGACTGACTGACTGACTGACTGACTGACTGACTGACTGACTGACTGACTGACTGACTGCCCGCCTCTCTCCAGTCTCCACTCTGGTCTCACGTCTCCGTCGGCCCCGCTCACTGACTAGAACTTCAGATTAGTAGAGGATAGTGTTTGTATATGCCGCGCTAACGTGACTGACTGCACGGCTCGCCTATCTCCTATGTCCACTCTGCTCTTACATCTCTCCTGGCGTCAGCCCCTCCCGCCTTTCTACTGATCCAATCGTTAGGCAGTGGGTGGGGCTGATGCCAGGAGAGACGTAAGAGCAGAGTGAACATAGGAGATAGGCGAGCCGTGCAGTCAGTCAGCGTGGCATATACAGACACTATCCTCTACTAATCTCAAGTTCTAGTCAGTGGGCTGGGATGACACCAGGAAAGACGCAAGAGCAGAGTGGACCGTAGGAGAGAGGCGGGCCGGGCAGTCACACGAGCGCTTTAAAAAAATGTACCATAGAACAGAGCACTCTCCCGGGCGGGGACGGGGCGGGGCTAGGCATCGATTATCACGGTCGCATGCATCGGAAACGCATCAGGTACACCCGAATCGCGATGCACCGATGCAGTGATTAAATTTGACACCCCTACCGATTACCGATACTTTTTATTAAATCTCATGTGACAGTGGCACATGTGTCAGTAGTTTTATTTTTTTACTAGGGTTGTCCCGATACCACTTTTTTAGGACCGAGTACAAGTACCGAGTACAAGTACCGATACTTTTTTTCAAGTAGTCGCCGATACCGAATACCGATACTTTTTTTAAACGTGTCCCCAAATGCAGCCATGTCCCCCCACATATTGCAGCCATGTATGTCCCCCACATATTGCAGCCATGTATGTCCCCCACATATTGCAGCCATGTATGTCCCCCCACATATTGCAGCCATGTCATGTCCCCCCACATATTGCAGCCATGTCATGTCCCCCCACATATGCAGCCATGTCCCCCCACATATGCATCCATGTCATGTCCCCCCACATATGCAGCCATGTCATATTCCCCCACATATTGCAGCCATGTCATGTCCCCCCACATATTGCAGCCATGTCATGTCCCCCCACATATGCAGCCATGTCATGTCCCCCCACATATGCAGCCATGTCATGTCCCCCCACATATGCATCCATGTCATGTCCCCCCACATATGCAGTCATGTCATATCTCCCCACATATTGCAGCCATGTCATATCCCCCCACATATTGCAGCCATGTCATGTCCCCCCACATATGCAGCCATGTCATGTGCCCCCACATATGCAGCCATGTCATGTCCTGTGCCCCATATTGCAGCCATGTCATGTCCCCCCACATATGCAGCCATGTCATGTCCTCCCACATATGCAGCCATGTCATGTCCTGTGCCCCATATTGCAGCCATGTCATGTCCCCCATACCTCCGCCGCCATCGCTGCTGCAGCCTGCAGGGTTAATCCCCGTGCAACACATACCCACGGCGCCATGTATAGACACGCGATTGGACGGATCCGTCCAATCGCGAGCAAGGGGGGAGTGTCTATGCACGTATCCGTGTATAGACACTCCCCCCTTGCTCGCGATTGGACGGATCCGTCCAATCGCGTGTCTATAAATGGCGCCGCGGTATTACAAGTTTACACAGGGATTAGCGCCGATTGGCGGCGGGCGGTGTGCGGCGGGCGACATGCGACGAACGTTGTGCGGCGTTCGGCGGGCGACAGCGTCGGCGGGGGGGGGGTTTGGGGGAAGTATTCTATTTTGGTATCGGGGTATTTGGGGGAGTACAAGTACTCCCGCAAATACTCTGAATCGGTCCCGATACCGATACTGGTATCGGTATCGGGACAACCCTATTTTTTACTATTTGTTTTTACATTTTTTATAATTATTCTTCACATATTTTTTCTTTTATTATTTTTTACGTTACATTATTTATTTATTTTATATTTTTTTATCAGCCCTGTTGGGGGGCTTTGGTGAGATATCCGGGGTCTTAACAGACCTCTGACATCTCCCCTCTGAGACAGGGAAAAGGACCAAGGACACAGATTCCACAATCCCTTTCTCAGCAGCCTCAGCTGCGCTGAAAATGAATGGAGAGAAGACAGAGGCTCCCCTTCATTCATAAACTGAAACATTGTAAACACAGTTACGATGTTTCAGTTATGTGAATTGACAGAGTCAGTGATTACTGACTCTGTATATTCCGAGCAGTAAGGAGCTGGATTTACCGGCTCCTACCCCGCTCTCCATCCTGACAGATCAAGGGGGTGGAGGAGGAGCACGGAGGGAGAGAGCAGCACGGAGGGAGAGAGCAGCATGGAGGGGGACACGGAGGGAGAGAGCAGCACGGAGGGAGACAGCAGCAAAACGGAGGGGGGCTGGAGGAGGATGCGGGGACAGTCAGCGGTGATTGTGTGTGGGGGGAGTTACAAGCACCGATCACCGCTGATATTAAAGCAGCTGAAAGCCGGGGGGAGAGAAGAGGAGAGGAGAAACCAATTTAAAATCTATACAGCGGTGATCGGTGCTTGTAACTCCCCCACCGCATTGATCACCGCTGACTGTACAAGTATCACGTGAAGCATCGGGAGCATTTGCCCGGGTACAAGTACTCGGGCAAATGCTCGGTATCGGTACCAGGACAACCCTAACTGATTTCATATTAAAAAAGTCTAAGGCTCAGGTCCCCGCTAGCACTAGGAATATTGGTCTCACTGAGATGGCGTGCGCTACGTGACGTGACGCACGCAGAGGGAGGGGCTGAGCCGCGCCACGACCCGACCTAGGCACCTGGGAGAGAGAACGCCGTGAGACCCGGAGATCGGTGGCGGCGCCAATGCGAGTGAGAGACTGGGGCATCGCGGACTCAGAGCTGGTGTCATTCGTGCCCGGCTGCAAGTCATCACGGCGGTGTCTTCCCACCCTCCGCACCCTATGGAACTGACTGTCTGATCGTGCGAGCAGATGGCTCAGTGAGGCAATGTTGAGCATCCGGGAGCGGCTCTGATTACATCCCCCCCCACCGCGGATCCCCGAGTGTCTATTCCATTTGCGGTCGTATTATAGGAAACCGGTAATATCTACTGCTTTCATTTCCCATCACCAGTGAAATCCGGGAGCCTGGTAAGCGATTCTCAGCTGCACCCCTACGATTAGGTCAGTAGCATCAGAGTGTGTGTGTGTGAAGGAGGCTGTGCTTGATGATTAACTCATTGGGGGAAAAATCTATATCGCTGCACTATTCAGGAACTCTGTCATACTCACCCTCGCAACCCCTAATTTTTCAAAGTGCCTCTTCATGGTGTAAAGTGCTCTCAATGGTTGCAGGGACTATACCACCGTACAGGAAATTTACCACGATATATATTAGCCATATCATCTGATATTCGCCCACGTTACGTTACGCCTGTAAATGATGTGCTCAGTTGCTAGAGGGTGTGTCCCAGAGAAAAACAGCTTGCCCCAAAGAAATAATAGGATAAGCTGGACCGGACCGTGCAACTTATTTATAACAAAATACGAGGGGGCTTACAGCAGCAGCTCTCAGTATCTAGGACAGTGGCAAACACTAGTACAGGAGACGAGACTCTATAGTGATACAAATGATATGTGCATGGTAAGCGGGTGAAATGGTTTCAGCATGTAAATGTGATGGTTATCTGGGTGTCCTGAAGATACAAGTTACCCTTTAATGACCCTATGTGAACCGCCAAATGCTCCAAATACTCCTTCACCTCTAATATTGTTGTAATATTGTTGTCTTTTAAAAAAAGAGAAAAGAGAAGGGGGGATCCATCACCCCATTGCACTTAGACATCCATAGCACCTGCATCTACCTGGTTTCAGGGGGGCTAATGACACGGGGGGGGTCAGGATTTAATATCCCTCCCCATGGTCTACTCTGATAGAGTAGGAGACCACCCGTTGAACCCCTCACTAGGTGCGCAATAACTCTTGGAATAGGAGCGATCGCAGCTAAAACTGGGGAAGCGAATTCGGGCGAGGAGCAAACACAACATGAGTAAGGTAACAAGAGGCTCTGCCCCAAAAAAAAACAAGGACAACCCCCCCAACCAGTACGATAAAACAATATATGACCCAGGAGGGGAGTACCAAGAGCCCAGGCAACACTAAAAAAACAGAGAAAACGGGGACAGGGAAAAAAGGAGCGGGGGTAATTAACCCTCAAACCCCGGACATCTCAATCGAAGGGGAGCAAGATCGGTCTCAAAGTTCGGAGGGTGGCTCAGACACACATATTCCCTCGAAAGGGGAACTGGAAGCTATGCTGAGGAGATTGGAAAGCAGATTGGAAAAATCTATAAAAGATTAAATTAGTATCCTGAGAACAGACCTGAGCCATCTATTGACACGCGTAGAAGAAACAGAGAAAAGGCTGGAAAAACAGGAACTAGAATTGAGCCATCTAAAAGATCAATATATTAGTATGCAACAAAATCAAAGGATGTTAAAATACCGCTTGGAGGACCAAGAGAATCGTAATAGAAGACAAAACTTAAGGATCAGATCAAAGAAGAAAAAGAAGAGGATCTGAAAAAAATCCTAAATAGCCTGTTTACCCCCCTCCTAGATCAGGACATTGAAGAACCACTCAAAATAGAGCGGGTACACAGAATAGGAAGGGCTAACAATGGAGAGGGGGCAAGGCCTAGAGACATCATTAGATTTAGACATTACGAAGATAAAGCGGAGATCTGGGCTAGGCTCAGGAAAAAGCCCCCCCTGTGCTATGGGAGTGCCGAGATACAGATATTTCCTGATCTGGCTTAGGAAACCCTCGCTAGAAGGAGATATCTGAAACCCCTCTTGGAACAGATGCGGTCACAAAACATCAAATATCAGTGGGGGTTCCCCGCGTGCCTCATTGGTCAGAAAGATGGGATGTCAGCCAGACTAACTTTTCCGGAGGACCTACCAAGGTTCTGTGCCAATTTTGACTTCTCGGCCCCGGATTTGTCAGGATGGGTTGACTAAGTACATGTGTCTCTAAAAATCATATGCATGATGAATAGATGGGAGTTTCTTGAGAGAGGGTCCAGGGGGGGGGAGGGGGTGGGGGTCTGCGATGGGGTGTGTGATGGGTACTGTTGTCATTAGGTAAATAGGGGTGGCAGCAGACCACCATAGATTATAGGTCGGGGGCAGGCGCGGAAAGGTCTCACCTCATTCAAGAGAGCCGGTGGACATAGGGAGGGAGGTTCTCCACGGTCCTGAGGCCTCAAAAGGGCCAAGGGGGAGGATGGGGGGAGGGTGGGGGAGGATGGGGGGAGGGTGGAACAGGGGTGGGGGGGGGAGGAAAGGGTGGGGGTCCTTTTTGGCTTGGGTAGGCGATAAGGATTGGTTGGGTAGTTATTTCGGTCTCTACAAGAAAATCAAGAACAAACAGATAGGCATAGAGTCATGGCAGCTCTAAAGATTCTATCATACAACGTTAAGGGGTTAAACTCTGCAGGGAAAAGATTTAAAGTCCTAGAACAGATTAAAAACTATAATGCGGACATCGTCTTCTTACAGGATACCCATTTCTCCTTCGACTCAAACGTTAAACTGTATTCACCCACGTTCCCTACCTGGTTCTATGGGGATTCTACCTCTAGGCGCGAACGGGGAGTGGCAATTGGCTTTGCAAATGGGATAAGGTTTGCCTTGGAGACAAGGTGGACAAGGTAGATTTTTATTCCTCAAAGGAAAACTAGGGAATATGGATTGCACCCTCGCAAATATTTATGCCCCCAATATCAACCCAATCAAATACATGAAGAGAATACTTGGAAGGTTAAAAAAAATCTCAGAGGGATCCATGAGTTTGATGGGCGATTTTAACCTATGTATGAACCCGAGGGAAGATAGTACGACCTGGGCGAAGGAGATAGGAAACGTGCAGCTACAGAAATAAAAAAAAAGGATGCATGATTGTCAGTTGGTGGACGTTTGGAGGGCATTTCACCCCAATACGCTCGACTACACGTTCTTCTCCCCTCCGCACGGAATGTATTCTAGGTTAGATTACATATTTACAGATCACAAATTGCTGGATAAGATCACGGAAACTGATATTGGAGCAGTAACCATATCCGACCACGCACCAATAACAATGAAAATTCAGACTTCCACACAACAGAAGCAATACTCGACGTGGCACCTAAATGATAACCTGATACGCGAGGTAGGAGGGGCGGAAATTTTTCCTTATAAACGATACGGGGGAAATATCCAGTACCACCCTCTGGGAGACGCACAAAGCGTACATTAGGGGGATCCTAATCTCGGAAGGAGCAAGAAGGAAAAAAGAGCGGAGTAGGAAATGGGATACATTGGTTAGAGAAATAACTCTCCTAGAACAAAAACATAAAAAAACAGCCCTCAAAAGATATTTATCGTAACCTAACTTTAAAAAGAGATGAATTAACCACTTGCTTACTGGGCACATATACCCCCTTCCTGCCCAGGCGAAATTTCAGCTTTCAGCCCTGCGTCGCTTTAAATGAAAATTGCGCGGTCGTGCGACGTGCCTTACAAACAAAATTGACGTCCTTTTTTTCCCCCACAAATAGAGCTTTCTTTTGGTGGTATTTGATCACCTCTGCGTTTTTTTTTTGTTTTTTTTTGCGCTATAAACAAAAAAGAGCGACAATTTTGAAAAAAAAAGCACAATATTTTTTACTTTTTGCTATAATAAAAATCCAATTTTTTAAAAAAATATATATGTTTTTTTCTCAGTTTAGGCCGATATGTATTCTACATATTTTTGGTAAATAAGCGTATAGTAATTGGTTTGCGCAAAGGTTATAGTGGCTAGGAAATAAGGGATAAAATTCTGACAATTTTTTTTTTTTTTACTAGTAATAAGGCGATCTGCGAATTTTGTCAGGACTGCGATATTGCGACGGACACATCGGACACTTTTGACACATTTTTGGGACCATTCACATTTATACAGCGATCAGTGCTATAAGAATGCACTAATTACTGTATAAATGTGACTGGCAGTGAAGGGGTTAACACTAGGGGGTGAGGAAGGGGTTAAATGTGAGTCCTGGGTGTGTTCTAACTATGTGGGGGGAGGGGGGTGACTGGGGGAGGTGACCGATGCCGTCTCCCTATGTACAAGAGAAACAGCATCTGTCTCCTCTCACTGACAGGACGTGGAGCTCTGTGTTTACACACAGAGCTTCACGTCCCTGCTCTAAAACTGCCGATCAGCGGGTACCTGGCGGACATCGCGACCGCCAGGCACGCGCATCGGCATCTCGGGGACGCGCCGGGTGCGCCCGTGCGTGCGTGCCCCCCAGTGGCTGGAGAACACGATGCCGTCAATTGACGACGGCTTGGATATTCAGATCCACTAAGCTGTCGTCAATTGACGATAAGCGGGGACTGAAGTGGTTAACCACTTGCGTACTGTGCACCTACACCCCCTTCCTGCCCAGACAAAATTTTAGCTTCCGGCACTGCGCCGCTTTAACTGACAATTGTGCAGTCGTGCGACGTGGCTTCCAAACAAAATTGACGTCCTTTTTTCCCCACGAATAGAGCTTTCTTTTGGTGGTATTTGATCGCCCGTGCGGTTTTTATTTTTTGCGCTATAAACAAAAAAAGAGCGACAATTTTGAAAAAAGACACAATATTTTTTGCTTTTTGCTATAATAAATATCCAATTTAAAAAAAAAAAAAAAAAAAAACATTTTTTATCTCAGTTTAGGCCGATACGTATTGTTCTACATATTTTTGGTAAAAAATAATAATCGCAATAACCGTATAGTGATTGGTTTGCGCAAAAGTTATATTGCCTACAAAATAGGGGACATATTTATGATTTTTTATTTTTTTTCTACTAGGAATGGCGACGATCTGCGATTATTTTTTCGGATTGGGACATTATAGCGGACACATCGGACACTTTTGACACATTTTTGGGACCATTTACATTTATACAGTGAACAATGCTATACATATGCATTGATAACTGTATAAATGTAACTGGCAGGGAAGGGGTTAACCACTAGGGGACGGGGAAGGGGTTAAATGTGTATACTAGGTGTGTTCTTACTGTAGGTGGAGGGGTGGTGACTGGGGGAGGTGACCGATTGTGTCCCTATGTACAAGGGACACAATCGGTCTCCTCTCTCCCTGACAGGGACGTGCAGCTCTGTGCTTACACACAGAGCTGCACGTCCCAGCTCAATTGTCGGCAATCGCGGCCGCCGGGCACACGCACGGTGTTCTCAGTGACGCGACGGGTGCGCACGTCCCTAGCCGATTTTAATGACATCACGTCATATGACGTGCTGTCAGGAACAGAGAGTTACCTGCCTGCCGTCATTTGACGGTGGGCGGGTAGCAAGTGGTTAAAGGAAATCTTAGAGCAAGATACTCAGAAAAAATTTAAGAGTATTGCCAGAGAGGTACCACTGGGGTAATAAATCCAGTAAGCACTTAGCAAAAAGAAAACCAGAAATTACATCGAAAAAATTAAAAGGTCTAACGGCGACCTGGCCTATTTCACCAAGGACATTGCTGCGACCTTTAAGAATTTCTAAGAAGAACTATATAATATAAATCAGACGGGGTTGCAGGGGAGTGAAAAAGAGGCTAAAATCCGAGATTTTCTCGAGAAAGCTAGTTTACCAAAGATTAACGACATTGAAAGCTCCCATATGGATAGGCCCATAACTGAAGATGAAGTCAAAACAGCTTTGAAAAATATGGCGGTCGGGAAAAGTCCAGGGCCAGATGGGTTCACAGTGCTCTATTATAAGAAATTTAGTAATATATTGGTGCCAAGGCTCTGTAAATATTTTAACGGCCTAGGATCTGAGTCCGACATAAGTCCGAAATAAGTAAAGATGCTCTCACCGGATCTATAGCAATAATATTACAAGAAGGGAAGGATAGCTCACTCTGCTCAGGATATAGACCTTACGCTTTTAAATACAGATATCAAGCTTTTTGCAAAAATCCTAGCGGAGCGACTAAAAGGGGTCATGCATTTTCTGGTCCATCCGGATCAGGTGGGATTTGTCCCCGGCAGGGAGGGCAAAGATAATGGCATAAGAGCACTCCTCCTAATGCAGAAGATAAGGCGGGATGGGTCCCCAGGTCTATTCCTGTCAGTTGATGCTGAAAAAGCATTTGACAGGTTAGACTGGGGACTCATGCTGCAAACATTGGAAACGATGGGGTTGGGATATAGGCTGATAAGATGGATAAAAACATTGTATCACCAGCCTACCGCAAAAATTAAAATAAATGGGATTTTATCGGAGGCCTTTTGAAATGAAGAATGGAACCCGACAAGGCTGCCCTTTGTCTCCATTACTTTTTATACTATCCCTGGAGCCATTGTTAGCTACGATCGATCCGTAATGACCCAGAGATTAACGGCGTAAGAGCAGGACAGGAGGAACATAAGCTGTCAGCCTTCGCTGATGATATTATATTCTACCTGACAAAACCACTCAGCACGATCCCTAGGCTAATGAAGATATTACAAAAATATGGGGCCATATCAAACTTTAGGATCAATATAACTAAATCAGAAATATTGAATATAAACCTTAATAAAACAGAAATAAGGCAGGTGAAAGGGATCTGCACTATTCCCTGGAGAAAAGAACTGAATTACTTAGGCATAAAGCTGGCCAATTCACCCAGGCAGATATAAATAATCAACTACATCCCACCGGTAAATGAGATAAAAAGCGATGTAAAAAAAAACAATAAATAAACCTATCTCTTGGATAGGCCGCATAAATATGTTGAAGATGATTACAGTACCAAAAATACTATATAAATTTCAATTGATCCCAATTGCTTTACCACCCCAATTTTTTCGAATACTCAACTCAATACTCATGAATTATGTGTGAAAAAACATTGAATCTCCCTCTCAATATTAAAACAAGATAGGCAATATGGGGGCCTAGCAGTGCCCGATATTAGAAACTACTATAAAGCAGCTGTCCTATCATGGGTGGTGGAATGGGCCAGGAATAGCACAGGAAAAAGATGGGTGCAAATAGAAATGTTACAAGCCAATGCAAATCTCGGAAATATCATTTGGATTCCCACACAATTCAGAGCACTAGATCGTAATGCCTTTGAAATGACACATGACACTTTGAGACTATGGGATAGGACACAGTCACGAATAGATAAGAAATGTAACTCTCCTTTAATGAATTTAAAAGATAACCCTTATTTTGCACCAGGGGAAAAAAAAATTGGGGGGAACTGGATTAGAAAAGAAAAAGTGCACTTGGGTAATATAATAAAAGATGGGGAAATTAGGATATATGATGAGTTGAAATTTAAAATAGACACTTGGGACCTTAATAAGTGGCGTTACACCCAGCTCTACCATTTTGTTCAACACCTCCCCAGACCATTACGGACGAAGGAGGAGCTGACCCCGTTAGAGAAACTATGCCATCTGGAGAATTCAAGGGGTACAGTTTCAAAACTATATAGGATGTTGGTAAGGCTAGATTCACAAGGGGGACCCCCTTTTATACAGAAATGGGAAAGGGAATTAGGAACACTTAGAGGGGAAAACACGTTT